>OY282558.1:419185684-419586126 GCA_958295665.1 Tipula vernalis
CAAAAATACTAAGTATATTTTGAGTATATGACCGCATTTATAAGTTTGAAGAGTAATACATTGGTATAACTCTTGCCCCTTGGGCTATAATTACGGGAGGGGGGAATGATATTTCTTTTTTTTTCAGTAGATATGTTATGAGGGATTGGCCTCTTTATTTTTCTGATTTACCAAATTAATATATTTGTCTATAAAAAAGCCGAAAAAATCAATTGATTTACAGACAAAATAAATTCTTAAGAAAAAATGTGTCCGCCAGGTGGCCACCTCTAGCATTGATGTTAATTTCGGTTCATTTTTGAGCATTTTTTATGGCGTGGCGCCAGTATTTCGGACGAAATGTTGGCAACTTGACCCACAAAAAGTGTGGTGGTGTCAAATTGGGCTATGTAAGTGACTATAATATCGCCGAACGTTGATATGACACTTCCACGAAACATTTGTTGCAAAATGGTCATTGTTGGGCCGAATGTGTTGCATGTGCCCGTTGCGGTCCTGCTTAAATTAAAGGCCTTCAATACCAAGTTCGCCCACTTGTCTCTCTAGTGATTATCATTGACAGTAACAGCCTTCCCTTCGTTAAATACAAAAAAGTACTGTCTAATGATTCGTTTCGAGAAAATCTCGCACCAGAATTACTTTTTTGTTGAATTGAGCTTTCTCGTGGATAACTCAAGGATTTTCGGATACCTAGTAAAGACTGTTTTGTTTATTTTGCACTACAATTGAACAATAATGCGGTTCATTGCTCATGATAATTTTCAACCAAAAGTTTGGTTCGATTTAATTGGCGAGGGTAATTGGCATTAAATTGTATGTTAATATAATTTTGTTCAAAATTCAACGCAAAGGGGTGCGATTACATACCAATTGCGGTGCACGTTTTCTTGTTGATGTTCCCGCGTTTTCATTGACATCGTCACACACAATATCAATATTCTCGCTTGATAAACGTCTCGTTCTCTTCTAGGCGTCTTTAGACAACGACATTTTGATCGAAATGCTCTTTGAGAGCAACCAACTGAAGATTTATTTTCATAAAACAGTTTAAGCATTTCTGCTCGCTGGCCGGTTTTTCTAAGTTGCGGAAAATGCTTGGGAAATTTAAGTAAGACATAAACGGAAACTGTAATATGGTTTTGTTATACTAAACACCCTTAGTCTCTATAACTTTTCAAATGAGCGAGCGGATTTTAAACATTTACCTTACTTGGGTAAAGTGGGGCAATTTGTACCCTGCCGAGCGAGTTCATCTACCCTTTCTTTTTCGCAACAGATACTACATTATATCTCAACCAATCCTCGGCCTCAATTATCGCAATTAATTCAGCCTGAAAAATGCTGCAATAATCGGGTAGACGAAACGGTAGGTTCACATTTAGTTTCTCAAAGAAAACACCACAACCAACCCTACCATCCATTTTCGATCCATCCGTGAAGATGTTTAAAACTTCAAGGTACAACATCTCTTTACTAAGTTAGCCCTCTCTGGAGGGAATATTTTTTATTTTTTTTTTATTTCAAATAAATTTTATTTATTTATTTTTTGTAATTACAATCTAGTCTCCTGAACTAATGAGCAATTTGTTTCTGACTTAATTTAATAACTTAAATTAATCTATGGCTTCTTCCCATTGGCGTTCCATAGTGTTTGGTAAATTGAAGTAAACCACATCTTTGTAGTGGATTTTAGATCAGCACAATGCTGTTTAAACTGACAATCACACCAACTCAAAGGTTTGGTTCTTTTAAGTCTGCGTACTAAATTCGTGATGCTTAGGAGCTAAGTTGCTTAAATGTTCACATGTTGGCAGAGCCTTTCTTCATGTCTCCGTGCTTTTTCCTGGATTTCGTTTAAGATGAGGTTCATTTAAAGGTCCCTAGGAGGGAATATCAGTACGAAATCTTTTCTCAAAAGATGAGTGTCCTGTATTACTACAGGTCCACATAGAAATGGATTTGATCCTTAATGCCTGGGTAGGTGTACTGCTGAGTGCAGGGTGGAAAGGGTGGAAGTTCTCTTAGTTTTCATCAGCAACTTTTGGTTAGCTTTACTATTTAAGGCTGGCCACCAAACAACAATCCCATATAAAAGTATGGGCCTTATCATTGAAGCATAGAGCCAGTATAAGATATGGGGTTCAATACCAAAGGTGTATAGCGCTATAAGCTTTCTTTACCCTTTCTTTAATATTAGGCTTCAAACTAAATTTGCTGTGAAAAACCACATCAGATATTTCGCTTGATTTTTATTTATTATTCAAATGATGATGTTCTCATTTTAGGAAAGTTTAGGTTTGGGTTCATTTTAGGCCATATTCATTTTATAAACTATGTAATTCGAATTGCGTTTTCTTCTTAATATAATGCTGATTATCGGTTAATTCGAATTAAGTATATTATAATCACGAACACATGCAAAGCTATTAAAAGTTAGGAAAAACTTCACACATTTGCGCAAAGACGTGAAGTTTTTCCTAAACGATCCTAATTTTTTTTTTTTTTTTTAGGATACAGTCAGTCAAGTAAGAGCGTGGTCGTCATTACCGACAGGTAATGAAAGATTTCACTCTAATTCCTTTGCGAGCCGATAGAGGGAAGCTTTGTCCTTGATGCATTGTCAACAAAGATTCAGTTGTCGTTGATCTTTTGAAAGAGAATCACGTTAAGCGCCATGAGTGCTAAATACGCGTCGCGCTACGAGGCTGTGTTCCTTTGCACCCACCCGAAAGGTCCCAAAATGTCGCAATCTGCTAAATATATGAGAAAGTCGAAGGCATTTGTACATAAGTGGGTACAGCGATATAAAGTGGCTAAAAATGTCGATGATTTACCAGAACGTGGCTCGATAGGAAAAGTGGACAAAAAAGATGAAAAGAGAATAGTGAATCTGTTTTCGCGGAATCCTGGTTTAACACTGCGGCAAGGACAAGCAAAATTAAAGGCAAAAGGTTTAGATATATCCTACGAAACTATCCGAACCCATCTCCGTACTCATGACCTGAAATGGCGCAACACAATGAAGAAGCCTCTGTTGACTGGAAAACATGTGAAAAAGCGACTCGCTTGGGCGCATGAGAATATCGATAGAGATTTTGAAAATGTCATTTTTACTGATGAATGTTCTGTATGGGCACGTTGTGTCCTCACGCGAGCCTGGTCAACTTCCACCAATAGGCTTGTTCAGCGGACCGTAAAACACGGAATAAAGGTGCATCTTTGGAACTGCTTCTCAAAGCAGGGATTCGGCACTTTGTACCTCTTTACCGACAACCTAAATGCCGAAAAAATGATTAAAATCTACAAAAAGGCTTTACTGCCATCTGCCAAACGTTGGTTCATCAGCAAAAATGAAGATTGGATTCTGCAAGAGGATAATGATCCTAAACACCTCAGCAAGCTCTGTACTGAGTGGAAGACTCAATCTGGCATCGTTACATTGGATTGGCCGTCGCAGTCGCCTGATGCAAACCCTATTGAAAATGTGTGGGCATATATTAAACAGAAACTTCGTGGAAGACGCACACACACTTTGAAGCAGCTATCTTGCGATCTGGAGATCGTTGCCACTAGAATACGCCGTCAAATTAGTAGAAAGCATGCCTCGGAGATGTCAGGCAGTTATCGACGCCGATGGTGACTGGACACAATAATAACCGAATTGCATCATCGTTTGTAATGTGTACAATATATTTATAAATATGAAAGTTTCACCAAATAATTTTTTTTATAAATTAACCCGACCACGCTCTTACTTGACTGACTGTAGTTTAGGATAAACTTCACGCGAATGGCATTTCTAATATTTTTGAAATTTCGTTCATTGAAGTTTTTGTAATTTAAAGGCACATAAAAATTATCTTTTGTGTGCGATTGATAACAACTTGGACAGGTAAATTCAAGGGATATCGAACGTTTCATAAAAAATTCAATTATTTTTGAAATGTTACAATCCATTCTCATATCTATATTAGAAGTGATTGTGTTAATGTTAAAACACTTTAATAGCAAATGCGTCCTTCTTCTGAATGTAGACTGAATTGCTCCATTAATTGTAAAGTACAAAATAAAATCGGCAAAATCAGTGCCAGTAGTTTTAATTTTATCCAATATATGTTTATTGTCAATAGATAATATTCTAATTATATGCGCTAGGGCATCGAAATCGCATGTGTGAGAAATGGAGACTCGATAATTTTTGATATTCAAATCAATATCCATTTGGCAATATACTATCGGTAACAATTTCTTCAATCTCCGATTCCATCTCGACATCATCTTTAGCAAAGTATCTCGCTAAAACACGTTTTCCCATGTGTTTTGGGGATTCGTGTAGACGAATTTGTTTGTTCCAAGTTCTTGGGAGTTGGTTTTAACGCTTATGAGACGTTTATTGCGTTTACTAAGCGCTCTGTTTTGTCTTTTAATAGGGCAATAAATCGTCCAACCCTTAAAAACTTTCTTTCGATGTAATAATGTTTTACATGTCGGAACCATAATTCCACATTTGAGTTTGAAACCCGGCCTTCAATATTTAAGTATTTGGAGAAGCATATACTCCATAAAGTAATATATGCCAAATATCTTTGAATTGTAAATATTACAAATTCTTTACAGTAGTATGGATTTTTTTTGCTGTACTGATTCTGATTAACTTAACTCTTGACTAATTCGCTTTCGTATATCTTCCAGAATAATATAAAAAATAGACTTTTAGAGTAGTGAGCCTTGCCCATATCACTACCACTATAATTGATAGCTTCATCTTCATTCTCAAATTTGTCTACGTTTACCACATTATTGTCGCGACTATAAACAAATCGTAAGAATGAGGAAAATTATTTTAAACCTTCCTGAACTTCAGGTGTTCTAAATTCATTTAAACAAACAACACAGTAAATTTTAAAAAGTTGTATTACATCCTCCAAATTTTTCACAATTGAGCATGGCACAAAAAATATCTATGATGAAATTTTTGGTATCTTTACTAGCATTAGGTAATTTCTTTTTAAGTTGGTTTACTATTATATTGATGAAGTGGGTGCAACAAATAAACACTGCTACCATGTTTTTGTTATAAATTTCATTTCTAACTAGACAATTATAAGAAAACTTGATATAATCTAATACATTCATATTATTGAAAACATGTAATATAGATTGTATATAAGCCCATGTCCAATCTACTACATAAACCTTTGGTATAGTTGTAATTTTGGAATTTGTAACATTTCGGATCTAAAATTAATTCAAAATTTGGTAATAGTTCCACTGTCATGTTTACAAGATATAAATTCAGCAACAGGTGCTATGGTGGTGCCTACTTTTATGACACAGGCGTAGTACAAAATTTTATTGCAGTGATGCTCCGGGTGGCAATTTGGTTTCTTTACTACGCTTCCTGTGGCATCCAAATAAATTATTAAAGGACTATACTTTGAAATGAGTTCAAGTTGCGACTTTTTTAGTAAAGTTATATTTAATGGCAAAGACACAGAATAGATATATGTATTTTCAGAATGCAATCTCTCTACATCCCACCTGCGCAACATGTCATAAACATCACAATCTGCAACGAGGTCATCACGCTTCAATACTTCGGTTCTTATTTTTCTTAGAACGTTGTTAGTGGTTAATTTCATAGTATTACCACTATTTATCAACTGGATGTCAGTATTGGACACCATTTGTAAGCCTACATTGTAAGCACTATCTTTTTCCAGCGGTTTTTTTTTAAAAGAAAGCTGCCTCTTTCCTCTTATTTGTTTAAATATTTTTTCCCCTTCATTGGAACAACAATTTTCGCTTGTAACAAACACACTCATAATTTTTCCCGAGTTTATTACGAACTTGTATTTTTGGGAATGTGTTGCGTACTTGCATTTACCATAAGCAACAATATTTGGTTGAAAAGTACTTGTGTAGCGCAATGTGTCAAAGTATCAGGTTTGGCTAATCGGATACATTCTTTTGTTATTAATTTTTCATTAGAAACAAGTAACATTTCCTGTAGAAATCTCCATTTCGGAGCCTTGACAGAAATTTGGCTGAATGAGTTTTCCGATGTTTCTTGAAAATTTGAAGGCCGAATAAATTCAGCATTGATAGTAAAAGTTATCAAAGTTAGAAAAACTTGGTTCAATCATAACATTCTCATGATTCGGAACGATCACAATAATTTCAGAGCACCCAGTTTCATTATTTTTCAGGGACACGCCACAGTTAACAATAGGTTCGTCGTTTTTTAATTTATCGGAATTTTCGGTTTGAAAACCTAACACTTTATTCAATATGGTCCGCCAAATTAAGCAACTTTTGATTCGATTTTTCAAGCAATTTTTAATTTTTAATTTTTCACAAAATATTTTCATATTGTATATATTAATGCTAAATCGTAAAGAGCGCTACTTAGTGCCAACTCGGTAATATTATTTTTTTTCTTTCTGTAGTTGTATTTAGAAATTTTATTGTCTGCCATTTTGATAAAGTATCGGTCGCATAAATATGGTGTCTGCTAGAAATCATGCACAGAGGTCAATACAATGAAATGGCACATTCGGTATTACTTAGACATCTCTACGATGCCTTGTCAATGGCCCATAGAAATCTCAACTACAGAATTTTACCACGTGACATTTTTGAAACTTGAATAAATTTATGTTTGAACGGGTCACATAAATATGTTCCTAACGACACAATGTTACCACAAGGCATTTTTGTACCAAGACATCTGTGTAATATCTCGTCAGTCGTTTCAAATAACCACATACCAAAAGTGTAGCAGTCCCTTTACACTTGTTTAGCTGTTGTAAGGTTTTTGTGTCAATTTGTCAGAAACTTTACACTGCCACCAATTTTTGGCTTGGATTTCCCAACAAAAATATTTTTTTACCTAAGAATCTTAAGCCTAATTATCATTGTTGTAAAAATAAATAATTAATGATATTTATTTAGTCACTTTGCAACACATAGCCAAACCAACCATTTTACTTTTCTCTTAGTTGAAGAGCCAATTCTTTTTTGCAGTTAATATGAGTAGAAATTCCGAAGAATTTTATTTTTTATTTTTTGTAGAAAAAGAGGGTTGAATTGAAAAACATTTGTTTTAAAACTGAATACACTCATTGGTTTCAAACAATTTCATAATGACCAATATTCAAAATTTTCAGAATAATTTTTTATATAAAATCATTTGTAGTTTACTTTGAAACAGGAATTCACATTGAATAAATAATTTTGAAAAAAAAAAAAAATCATAAAATTTGCTCAAAATATCAATAACATAATCTAGATATTTAGGAAACTTTTGACCTTCGATATCAAACAATAATTGTTAACATCAAACAACATAAACAAAATAGCTGTGCAGGAATAGTAATTTTACGCTTGAACGTTTATCTTGAGTAATAGTTAAATTTGCATTAAAATAAAAAAATGAGCTTTTACATAAATGTGAACGTTTTCGGTAAACATTTAAAAATATTGTGAATTATCCAAGAAACTGATTAAAATATTTACGTTTTCGAAAAGCAAATATATTTTGTACAGCCGACGCAAGCGCTTTTATTTAACTTCGAAAAGTTATAATTCGCAAAAGCTGCAAAAAATTTGTTATGAAAACATGGATAAAATGGAATGGTATAAAATTATTGAATTGTATGAGTTATATTAGGATGGTGAATAAAATAATGTTTCCCCACTGTAAAACTTTACTATAAAGCAAAAATAAATTGAGTCTTTGCTAATGTCCCTACTATAAAATACATGTTCTAAAAAAAACTTTGATTATTCTAGACACAATTTAACAAAACTATAAAAGTTCGAAATTTTTCCGCTACAATTTTTTTTTGTTTTTCAATTAAGAGGGAGATAGTTCCCACATGGTATATTTTGTAAAACTAAACTACTCCTGCACATTCCAATATGGATTCAAAGGTTAATTTATACCAAATTATTTTTTGTATTTGTATGTTATATTTGCTTTTGATTACCAATTTTTCATTCCCATAAAATTAACATATGAGGACTGCAAAAAACAAAAAAAAAAAAAATGAAATTACCTCAATCAAGTGCAAAATGTAATTTAAAATTTGCAAGCAAACCAAATTAACAAAACAAAAAAAATAATTTGTGGCGATTGATAAATATAAAAATAAAACAAAAAAAAAAACACATAAAAATTGGTTTTATTGATTAAACATAAATAAAAATACAAAAAGCTGGAAAATTTATTGTGTGTGAGTTTTTTATTTTTATTTTTTTTATTGATATAAATAAATACCGTTTGAACACGATGAGGTGAAGTTTATTATCATGTGGGACTTTTACACAGATGTTGGTGATTATGGTGTTGTTTTAAATGATCCATAAAGACACAGTCTTACAGTTAACATTTGTTTGTTATTTACACAATATTTTCTGTAGGACCGTGTCTTCATAAATCACATATACTGCACGAGGTAAGTCAAAAACTAAATATAAAATTGTTGCAAACTCACATACACTATGCTGGCCTACAAATTTTATTCGTACTTCAACGATGGATGACAAAAGCTACATTTTGTATAATGCAAATTTCTAGGAAATCCTTTGTTCAAATAACAGTTTTTCGACATATACAGTCATTTTTATTACGGAAAAAGGATATAGAAAAAAAATACGGTGATAAAAGGACGATACAAAATAGAACTTTGTATTTGAGCTTTTTTTGTATAACTAACGTATATATATCTACCTACCTAAAATGTATCTAAACAAAATAAAGAAAGAATTCCAAATATTAGAAACGGAAGGAGACAACGAATGGTGTGTATAAAAAAATATACAGTTTTTCGAAGCTTTTCGTATTTCATTTGTTTCAATTGGCCTTAATATGCAATTGAGCATATTAATGAAGGGTTGAAGTTGATTTTATAATAGTGAATATGATTTTTTCTACCAAGCTCCAGGTCAAATTGATATTAATATGTTTATATACATATGTACTTTTTCAAAAAATTTTAGATATGATTTGCGGAAAGTTGGAAATTTAAATTGTGTAGAAAATTAAATTAGGGAAAATATTTTTTTTGAAAATTTTAATGAAGGTTGATGTAGTTCGATCTATTCATGTGAACATTTGGGACTTTTGCAAGTTAAAACATCAATTGAGTGAATACAAAATAAAATATTTGGGTCTTTCGAGATTAAAATCAAATATTAATTAATATATAAAGGTTTTTGGAAATGTGAAGAGGAAAAGGTGAAAGGTGTTTTGGAAACACTGAATTAAATTTTAATAAATTATTGTCAAATAGCCTTTAGGAAATATGTAATATACCTCCAAAAATAATTTGAAAGTTTTATTAAACGACTAAAGGACTGTCAACTATTAGAAATATATTTATTGCTACAAAATAAAGGAAAGATAGCAACAAGCCCCAAAAAATCGATTTACTTTCAAATATTTGTTATAGTTTTCAATAAAATTGAACAATACGTAATTCATAAATTTTTAGTAAATTGAAAAACTAATCAACAAAATTGACCTATATTGCACAATATTACTGTTATGACCAAAATATGGATTAGAAATATAATTTGGTATATTTACGAATATTTGACAACTTACAAATTTAAAACTGAGTACATAAAGCATGTCACTTGAAACTGATTTGTAAATTGTTTTATTCTATATCCAATATTCCATAGAAGAATTTTTCAAAAAATTCTTTTTCATGAAAAGCTTGCTTTTATATTTTACTTTTTTCGAGCACTCAGAAAGTCCTTGTTAAAAAATTTTTAATTTTTGGTACGTGTGCCTGGGGTGGGATGTAACACTTTTTAAAAAATTACTCCTCAATTGTGCATGAATCTGCAATACTTGTAAAACTTCTTCGTCGTCAAACTAACAATGGGCCGCGAACCAAATCGAAAACCAATTTTATAAGCTTACATTTAATTTTATTTGGAAAATTATTTTTTATTTTTTTTGAGACGTGAGAACTTCAAAAACACTTGCATTCGTATTTAAAATAATCCCCATCGGAGTAAATTTTGTTAAACGTTTCACCAATTTAACAGCCAAACAACCAAGGTTTTCCAATTTAGACCATTTGATAAAACTATTTCATGTACTATCACTTTAGTTTTAGTTAAAATTCTTTAAAATATACAAAACTTGTAAATGGAAGCTGGAAAAAGATAAAAGCAAACCATTTTCAATGCAAAATTATTTTTCTGAAAGAGGGGTGTAAATCCCATTTAAAACCAACGGATGTTCGTAGTGCTGTTATCATTAAACCATTCGGACTCTTCGAGTTCCATAACCAGCCTTTTGATTTGAAATGCTGCTCAAACCTTACAAAGCCATCATTTCTTTAAACACCAGCATCCAACAATAAAAAGTCGTTTTGATTTTATTGGCAGAATTGGCATGAGTTTATTCATGCTACCAAAATTAAAAAAAAAAAGATATTGAACATATCTTCTTGCCCAGAGCAATTTAATGAAGCATTCCAACTGTTCAATTCCATAAAACTTCAACTACTGAATTAAGCGAAATTCAGTTTAACTATCGACAGTTCGGCTTCTATAAGTCTTCTAAACATTTTTGACATTTCTTTGCTTAAGGTAGACATTCAGCGCTTTTACGGACCACATGTGAAATTACAATTCTAGTGAAAATAGATTATTTTGAAGGCACAGAGGAAATGACGAAAATAAAGATTCAGGCAAAGTTGTATATCTAGCGATTTTTTTAATTATTTTTAGAAGGGTAATGACCAATTTCTCCAAGAACTCCAACTACGGTAAAATCGAGTTTAACTGTTGGTAATCATTTTTTTTAGTAAATCTAAAATTAAACATTTGGGACGGTACCTCACGGCAGCCCGAACAAATGCGAAAGCTTCCACTTATAAAATCTTAACTGCTTTCGAGGGATCATCCAGTTAAAATCTAGAAGAAATTAATTTTAAACGTGAACCAGTTTGGGTGTACATATCAGCAAGCCCTATCCTCCATACTCCAATGAGTTGTAGCTCTATTGTTAGAAAAAATAAGCTTGAGAAATATATACAATCCTGTACCAGTTTAGAAGGTGCAAAGGATTCTTAGGCGAATTGAGTACACATTTTTAGCCTTAATTACACTCTGGCTGAGAATAATCGATTCCGCATCGATTGCTATAGGTGACACAAGGCTTAGCGAATAACAACAGGTTGTCGCGAGACGCCCAAAGCCTCCGATGAATAAATCACCGTGAAAAAATTCGGGAAAAAAAAATGCAACAAGTAATCTATCATTAACCAATAATAACTAAACATTTGTGTAAGCCCTATACAATCTAACCGAGAGAGGTGCACACCCTAAATCACTTCACTCAAAATGCGTAAGAAAAACTAGAATGGTAATGGCATAGGTTATAAATGGCATAGGTGATGTCAGTGATTTGTAACAAGCATCAACATCTTTAGGGAACAAAAGCTAGTCTCTAACAGTAAGGGAGAAGACAATTCACATTAGTTTTAGAAAGATAACATGCACACCCCTGTCAAAACATCACTCCTCTATAATAAGCAGGATGTGTTTCGTTAAATTCCGATTAAAATATTTATGTGCTTACCTAAGATATGGTGAAAATCATGTTAATGGCGAAACTTGTTTTCCATAGTTTGACAGGATAGTAACTCTTTAGTAATTAAAAGAACAGGAGAATAAGACGAAGCGATAATATATCCTCTTGTAGAGAAAGTTTAGCAACATTGATTTAAGTATGGATTGACCGAATCAAGAGCAATATTCAAGGAATTATTCGTAATATCCCTCCCAGCAAAACTATATATACATTCGTTTCGTAACGAAAATGTTAAGTTTATGAACGCTTTTTGACAATTGCAGCGCTAGTATATTTACATCCAAAGAAAAAACCAAATCCTCCATTTTATATTGTTGAGGCGTATGCATACCATATGGTAGTACAATTTAAATAAATTAAATAAATTATTCTTTGATTTAACAGTTTAATTAGTAAATAAATTTAGAATAATTTATTGATGGTTAGTACATATGTACATATATTGTTTTCTTTAGTATATAATTAGTTATGTATAAAATTGTATTAGTATCAAAAAAAAAAATTTTTTTTGTAAAGTGAATTTTTTGTGATTTATTAGTTTCTTTAGACGATAACATTTTTTTTGTTAGTTTTATAATTTTTTTGAAGTATGTATTTGAGTGTTTTGTTTTTAAAATGTCGAAACAAAAAATATATCGAATGATTCGACAAGAAATTAACACTTTGTTGAATGAAACCGAATCTCATACTGGCCCTTATAATGCCTGTGACGAAGACGATGATGCACAAAACTATGTTACTCAGGACAATTATACGGCTAGTGAGAATGACGAAACACCCTTAGCTATTATAAATGAGCTTGAAAACAATTTTGATTCAAGCACAGCGACTTCAGAATCCGAATCTGATTCAGAATTTCAGGATGAAAACAATCAATTGAGTGTGGGTAATACAATACAATATGAAATTTCAGAATGGGGTATAAAATTTAACATTTCCAATGAATCAGTAAATGCATTGCTTCAAATACTTAAAAATTACCACCCTCAACTCCCAAGGGATGTGAGGACATTGAAAAATATTTACACCTTGGGCTAGAAAAGCAATTGAAAAATATTCTTCTTAGTACAAAGTTTTACGATGATTCGTTAACTATCGACATTGGTGTAGACGGAGTGCCATTAACCAAAAGCTCTACTAATCAATTATGGCATATTCTTGGCCGAATAGTATCACACGAAAGGGTATTCCCTATTGGCATATTTCATAGCTATAAGAAACCCTTTTGTGCTGATGCATATTTAGAGGAATTTAGAAAAGAAGTTAAGGAATTATTGGAAAATGGATTTTATTACGCTAATAAGCATATTTCCTTAAAAGTTCGTGCTTTTATTTGTGATGCACCTGCAAGGTCATTTTTATTAGGTAAGTTTAATAAGATTTATCAAAATGAATCAAGACATATCTAAATCATATTTTATTTTTCAGGAGTAAAATCACACTCTGGGAATTCTAGTTGCACCAAATGCAAAATAATCGGAACATATTTAAAACACAAAGTTTGCTTTCTTGGAGGTGTCGCTGAGCCTAGAACAGATAATGAATTTCGATATAAAACGGATATAACCCATCACATAAAATTAAATATTAAATTAGACAAACTACCTGTTGGATGCGTTTCGCAGTTCCCCATTGATTACATGCACTGTGTATTACTTGGTGTTATGAAACAGATACTCAATCGTTTAGTAAAAACCAGAAAACAAGAGTTTTCTCTAACAAGACAGCAAATAGAGACCATCAACTTAAAACTACTACAGTTTCGTAAATGTATTCCACTGGAATTTCAGAGGAAACAAAGAACCTTAAACGAGCTGGAACACTGGAAAGCTCCGGAATTTCGTCTGTTTTTGTTCTACACTGGCATGGTTGCGTTTAAAGATGTGTTGAATACAAAATATTACAAGCTTTTCCTGCATTTAGTGTGTGCAATTAGGATTTTGGCTCATCCACAAGATTGTTTTTATAACAATGAATGTGCGGCAAACATGCTGGACTCATTTTGTCAGTCATTTTGCTTATTGTTTGGAAACGAGAACATGTCGGACAATATGCATAATTTACTTCACCTGTCAGATGATGTTAAAATGTATGGTCATATCGATAATTATAGTGCATTTGCGTTTAAAAATTATATGCAACTATTAAAGAAACTAGTTAAAAAAGCTTCACAACCTTTGCAACAAATCAATAACAGGTTGAAAGAGCAACACAATTTAAATGAATGTTATCAACCATGTTCTTTACAGCCCGTATTTACTGTTAGCTCCAATTTTCCGAAAAATTATTGTCTCGTAAATAACAGAATTTTTAAAATCCTGGAACATACGTTCTAGTGAAATACGTCATTTCTGTCGAAAATTTAAATTGTTTCATACCAAAGTCACCGGCGACTTTTTTCGGTGAATTTCAAGAATACGGCCCCAGAGAATAATTATGTAGAATTTTTAAAAATTGACAGTAATATGAGGCCAGAAACTTCAACGCAAATCAACCACGCTAGACCATCCACTTCAACAGCGATCACTAAACCAAACAGAATAGCTTACCAAACATGATAATAATAAACCATTAAAACATCAGCCATAAGGAAAATAACACAAACAAGGATTCAAATAAACCATATTCTTCAGCTGCGACTACACTAACACCAACCAATGAATTTGAAGAAAAAGTAATGTTAATGATGAAAGAAACTTTAAGAGAAATTAAACATTTAAGAGAGTTTAAATAACATCAAAGTAAGTGTACATGCCAAGGGGCTACCAATGATGAAGGATTATTACTCGAAATTCCAGCCAGTTCTGTTGAAGCTTTTCAAAAGCTTGAAAAGGATAACAAAACTGATGATAAAACAGAAATTTATTTAGTAAGTTTATCAGAATTTTGTATGTGTACTTATTTCGTTTTTATTGCATTCATTTTTATTTGTGCAGAAAACACATTATCTCGTTATGAGTGATCCATCCATGGAAAAATTTATCAGGGGCTATTTAAAAAGCATAATCACGAACGAAGCAGCTACCTTCTTTTCATGGTATGGACAACATGGGAACATAGCTGTGAAATCGTATTCGGTAATGCATCTTTTGAAAGGTACAAAGCGTTATTTGATTGTATTGTAAAGTTGTTAAATAATGATTGCCAATACAAACAATATCTATTTACAGATGCAGCCATCAAAAAATTTAATGCAAGGCCGGTAGATATTGAAACGACAATAAAAAAGTAGTTTCAATATGCCAAAGATAGGCAACGATTAAAACAAAAAAAGCTATTTTCAAATCCAGCTCAAATTCCAGAAGACGAAACTAACATCAGTGACTGAATGAATTTCTGTTTAATTATAATACTAATAATAATTTATATTAAAACTTAATGTAGTCTTATCAATTACATCAATTAAAATATTTATGATTTATCTGAATTAATATATTTTGGAATATAGTTCAAAGCAGATTTATTTAATTTACATCATTAAATTTATAATTGAATTTATAATAAATGCGTAATAAACGAATTTATTTTTTACGAAACTACGAAAATTTATCTATTTATTTTTAAAAATTTCTTATACATATTATTAAAAAAACTGTTCGGAAACGTCAAGTAAAAATTGTTCGGAATTGTCAAGCAAAAACTATTCGGAAACGTTAAGTAATAACTATTCAGTTATGTTACGAGTAAGCGAAGAGAAAATGTATACATTTTTTTTTTTCATTTTTCTTGTGGTAAAAGTATCATTTTCTTTACATTTTCAACAAGAAAAAAAAGTAACGAAAGCGAAGACTTTTGTATAAGCAAGTCCTCATAAACATTACGTTTTCGTTATGCAATGTTCGGAGGGATGCTCCTCAGAATTGAGGTAATCTGTAAATCTTTGGAACAATAGTTCACACAGTTTCACACAATCGATAAATTGGAATATGGTAGTTTCATAAGATCTGAAAAGAATAGAACCAAATGATCTTGAATTCGAGGAAGCTACACAATTATCCCCAATTCAGATACGTCTTTTATCATTGAATTTTTTTTTTTGAAGGCCACGTACACATACAGAATGCAGCCGCAGTTTGGTTTATTTCAAAATTTTCATTGGCCGAGCAGCTTCTCAAACCTTAATAGAATCTTCCGAAATTAAAGTATTTGATGGAGATATATTTAGAATATTTTAACTACCACAGATACGTGAACGATATTCTAATACTATATAACGGTACAATGAGACAGCCCAGCAATCGTCACAAAAACATAAACAACAAATATCGGAACATAAAATTTACTCTAGAATCAGAGACGGAGAAAACCATTAATTTTTTAGACCTGACGATGGCATTTAAAACAAACAACAAATTAGGGAATCGACTCAAACAACGTACATAAATACACCAATAGACACCGGAATCTATAAGAATACATGTAATGATTGCCCCCCAATCTTACATCGGACAAACTGGCAGAAGTTCTGAAGTTAGGCTTACAGAACAGATAAAAGAAATCGGAAAACCAAAAATCGTCTCGAAATATGCACAACACTTGACTACAGAAAAACATAATTACACTGACATCAACATAAACTCACAGGTATTACACAGAATACGAAAAGGATTACTAATGAACAGATTAGAAGAACTGGAAATATACAAGGAACGATGTCGACGAATGAAAAAATTGGCCACAACAAAATTTACGACCTCACAAATCCGTAATTAATATAATTTTGCACATACACAACAGATGGTCAACAAATTCTTCTGTTTTTTATCATAAACACGCACCAGATGGTACATACAAAAAAGAAGGGCGGTACCGCCCCCCGAAGAAAAAATAAAATAAGGGGGAAGGAAGATTCACAAGGCACGTAGGCACCAAAAATATGGTGTAAAAGCAGTTTTTAGCATTTTTAGTTAGTGTTTGTTAGAAATTTGATAAAGAAGTAATATCCGAAACGATCGTAATTTCAATTATATTAGTCCACGAATAAAACAACAAATATGTTAAATTTATACAAAATAATAAAACACAAACAATACAAAATCTGAATTAACGATAATTACCTTTTGTCACCGAATCCACCTTTGTCAGCATTTCATTTTCTATAGTGATATTATTATAAAGGCGTAAGTAATTTGCTATTATGATTTATTTGCGACCTTTAATAGCGAAGCAATTCACGAATAATGTATCAATCAACATGTCGTTGAAATTTCAATCATTAAAATGTCACAAAATGTCAGGAAAACGTCACAGAAACGTCAATGCCTTGCTATATATCAAACCTTACTAGATATACCATATTTTATTTTTAAATGTTGACGATATTATTTGCCGCAAATTTAGAAATTTAAACTCCATATTAAACATTTCTTCGTAAAGTTCTAGTCTTCGTATTCTAGACTTCAATGCCTTATTACGACTTTTTACTAAAATCTATCTTTGCACAAACTTTCGAAAAAAAAACTATCAATATTTGTGAGAATGGGAGAAAGCCGGACACGACATTTGTTTAATCGATTTTTTGAAGTCCTGGTAACCTAATTTGTCGAGAAATGTGAAAATCTGGCAAAATATTTTTTTCACGATTACAATACTTACCCAATATAACTTCGGTATAGTATGGGAAATGTAAAAACACACTGCATTGAAACGTTTTAGGATATAAAAATGATTTTGTTTTGCTATACTTTGCATCTAAAAATTAAGACATTTATTCCCACCTCTCTCACTAGTTCCATTATCATCTTCATCCACAATATGTATTTACACAAAAAAAACTAAACATCACACTGACACGTGATGTATTCCATATTCAAATAAATTGAACACGAACTTTTCATTTCTCGCCTATAAATCTACCTAATTTTCCGCATCTACATACATACATCATGTTTGTTTTGGGTATGTATATACCGTACCATCCGATTTCTTCTATTGTTATACCTCTATATAAAATGCGTGAAAACTCTATTTTGTGATGGCATTGTATTTTGGAAAAAGAAATAAAAAATTTGTGAAAAATCAGTTCGAATATAATTTGAATTTTTTACATTGGTCGTAATTTTCTTATTTATTTAGATTGAATGCTGCTGCTTATTTCTTTGTTTGTTTTGTTATATGCGTGTGCGTATTGTAGAAAACTAACTGACGAAAACCTTATTGATGTGGATAATCCGTATCTAACCTACCAAAAACATGAAATAATTTAGAGGTTTGGGCGGTGTTGGTTATCTTTTGATTTTCCTTTAGTCTGGTTAGAGGTCTTTCCTTTATTTTTAATATAAATGGAAAATAAATGAACGAAAAATTAATGAAGATACATATCTGCACAGTGGTATATAGTAGATCGATCTCAGATACATATCTGATGTGTGTCAGATTCATCCAATTTAATGTAACTGTGATTATTAGAGCAAATATGAGGTTAGATTTGTTTGTGATTTGTTATGGATTTTCGGTACGGCTTTTCTTCTTAAGATGTTCTTATTGCCGTGGCTTATATCCATACATGTTGAATTTTATTGGAAAGATTTTTTTTTTTTTATTATTTATTACTGTTTTAAGGTTAACAAGCAGTTATTTTTGGAGAACGAAAAAATATCACAATTTATTAATTCTGACAGAAATGAGTCATTGTTAAACAAAATTAGTAGATTAGGGCTCAAATGAGAAAAGATTTATTCTGGCTAAATCAAATCAAAACACAATGATTTTAAAGTTATTGAATCTACATAAATTTTGAAATTGTACATTCAATTTTGTTCTGAAATAAATTCTTTTGGATTTTGAGTTGTAGAAAGTATTTTGAAAGAATTAACTAAAACGAAGATTATGGAAAATTAGTTAAAGTTTAAATACATTTCGAATTATATATGATTGAAATGAATACCGTTCAAACCTTTTATCCAAAAAGACTAAAAACTGTAGTTTACGTAAATTGAGTTAACAAGATGCCACTGAAATTGATCGGAAATTGATATTAAATGCGTAGAAGGATTCATGGTTTTAATACATTTTGAAAAATTGTAATTATAAAAATTAATTTTAACTACAGTCAACAGGTAATGTGTGACTATGAATTCTGTAATTTTCCAATCAAATCTAATCGTTTCCTGATTCGTTGTGATGTTTACACAGTTTCTTATTTGTTTAAAGAATAAGGGTAAAGATCTACGAAAAGAACACGGCTAATGTAAAGAATTATATGTTATAAAGTTATAACATAAAAATTTAAATAGTTTATAGCTAATGCAGAAAACTCGTGCTGAAGCACCTTAGTAATCATAATGGTAAGAACATTTTAATTGGAAAGCATTGGCGCTTTATGTTAAAGGTAGAAAAGAAACTATCTTAAACACGTAAACGACCGTAGCGGGCAAGACAGAATTATTCAAATAAAAGCAACCGAAAGTATCTATATTACTAATAGGCGATTTCATGTTTGTCTGTGTTGAATAGGTGCCTAAACCGCTGAACCGATGGTCATGAAAATTTTACCATGTATGAATTTCATCTCAGATTGAATTCTACCGTACGATTTTTTTTTCAAAAAATTCGTTTCCTTCTGGTACCTTCCGAACAAAAGTTCGGTAAATTTTCGGGTTTTTCACTAAATCAATCAAGGTTTTTCAATAACTTGGACAAATTTTAACCGATTTGTATCACGATTTGTATTGGAAATCTTACGGCGAGATCGAAGAAGATGAAAGTCACAAGAGCGGTTGAAACATCTGAACAGCATGACATACGGTTAGAAAATGATCGAAGCAGAACTTCTTCTTCAAGAGCGGTTGAAACACTTGAACGACTAGAATACGTCTTCAAATCTATTGCTTACGATGCCTTGAAACTAAATTAATCACCGTAAAAGAACAAACGACGGCTACCCAAAAGTTTCGAGAGCTGACAGAAAGTGCATTCAGTAATGAAGCAGCAATTTCTGAACATTTTTTGGGATTAATGAACATCGTGTGCAAACATTGCTTTTCGCTCACAGAAGAAAACACAAATAGGAAATAATACTAATGAGGGTTACTTGATGTTGCCATAAGGGCCAAGTTAAATTATCTCTACTTGATAACTATCCCGAGAATTTAGAAAAACTTATGACCAATGTTCTTCCAGAAAGCAAACAATTTATGGAATGCATACGATCGTATAATAGTTCATTTGCTTTTGCCTCTACTGGAGCTAACATTAAGCCACCTCAAGGAAAAGGACCGTATTGCTTTCGCTTATATGCGGACAAATAGTTTATCGGATTGAAACAGTGCATCCTGAAGGAGTGAAGCCAGAAAATTGGCCCAGATCTACGTGTTGGACCCTGATGATGCTATCTACCAACGAATGAAATTAGCTGATATAATTAATAAACATCCACTTGCAAAATCTATTAAAATGCTTCATGAAATGGAAAAACAAGCTATTGAAACTGCCGCAGCAGATGGCGTTGAGCCAACCAAGGTGACATTAGCACTAATTTATGATGGAGACAATGACCAAAGGCGGTATAATGCTCCAACGATTAACGAAGTGGCCATAGTGTTTCAAAGTAAAGATGGATAACCACCGTTTTATCAGGATATTGTCATGCATTTACGTGCTAATCAGCCTGACCAACCAAAATTTAAACGAATTGACATTTGTTATCCTCATTTAGATACCGTAATGTACCCGATTTTATTTCCGACGGGTCAGGAAGGATGGAACACACAAATTTGTCGCTGTAAAAATAACGAGACAGAAAAGCGATCCCGAGTATCAATGAAGGAATATTTTAAGGTTCCAAGTGTTTTCCCAGTTGCTGAACGCAGGACGTTTAACCCAGCAGTATGTGGTTGACGCTTATATTCGCGCAGAGTAAAACGATCTTGAATAGATCCGAAACAATCAACCGGCATTGAGAGCAGACAGCTATAAAGCTTTGGAAATGGAATACTTAAATCGTGACGCAGATTCGGAAAACAAGCAGGTTGGGAAATCTGTAATATTGCCATCTAGCTTTCAGGGTAGCCCTCGCAATATGCAATAGCATTATCAGGATGCTATGGCAATTGTTAGAAAGTATGGCAAACCGGATCTTTTTGTCACCATGACATGCAATCTGAAATGGAAAGAAATCGTAGAAAACCTTGAGCCTGGCAAAAAGTAGAACATCGGCCAGACTTGGTAGCTAGAGTTTTTCGGCTAAAGTTAAATAATTTAGTAACGGTAACGGACATTATGAAAAAATCTCTTTTTGGAACTGTAAAGGCAATCGTTCATGTAATAGAATTTCAAAGCGAGGATTGCGACATGGTCACATTTTAATCATTCTCGATGACGATTCAAAATTACGAACTGAAATTCCTGACCAAGAATTATCGTCTCATCTTTTTGAAATCATTGTTAGAAATATGATCCATACACCATATGGCAACCGTAATCCAAACAGTCTTTGCATGGTGCAAGGGAAATGTTCCAAAGGTTTTCCAAAAGAATTTCAAGATATTACATTGGGAAATGTGAACGGATACCCCAAGTACAAAAGATGAGAGAGAAACAAAATAGAATGATCAAAGCCATACCATATACCGATTGCCAGTTTTTTTGCAGGAAGAGCAGAGCGTTTGCTTTCGCGTAGGGAATATACTGCGTGCAGCAGACCGTGCCACTTCAAGAGATACAAAACTTACTGCTTGGTTTAAACTCAACCAAAATCCAGGTGATCCAGATGCAAACCAGTGGAAATATTGGGAAATCCCCGTTCACTATGTTTGGGACGAAAAAACACTTCCTGGAAAAGCGACAACGTGGTGGGAATAAAGTGATTGGTCGGATGTATACTGTTAGTATCAAGGATTCTGAAAGATTTTATCTTAGACTCTTGCTTCAACATGAGACGGGAGCTAAATCATTTGAAGACGTTAGAATAATTGCAGTTAGCGGCGGGGTCAAATGTTGTGAAACATACCAGGACGCAGCAAAAGAAAAAGGATTTCTTTTAGATGATTCAATTTGGCAAAAAACTCTGGAAGACGCTAAATCGGATGCTATGCCGGCTCAAATGAGATAGCTTTTTGCATATATTTGTGCCTTTTCCTCGCCATCTGACCCTTTGTTGATTTGGAATGAAAATAAGGAAGACATGACTGAAGATATATGCCGCCAAACTTTACGGTTGGGATGAGCATTGCACCAGTTGCGAATCATATGCTTTAAAGGATATTCAATCCGCATTAAGAATACTAGGATTTACTCTAGAGGGTTTCAACCTACTCAATGTTACAAGCGGATTACCTAATATTAACTACGCTCCATTAAATTTTTAAGAAGAGAAGGAGATTGCTGAAAATATGATCTCCTCTTTTAACCCCATGCATTCCTGTGTATTTCACAAAATTGTTGGTGCAACTCAAAATAAAACCAGAAGTACAAAATGTTATTTTCTTGATGGTCCTGGAGGTAGGGGGAAAACTAATTTTTATGAAACACTGATTCGTCATTTTCGCGTAAGAAAGCACTTAGTTTTGGCTACGGCTACAACTGGAGTAGCTGCTAATTTTTTAATTAATGAACAAACATGCTATTCACTTTTTGAACTGCCTGTACCAATCGGAGAAACATCCATTTTAGGATTGAGAATGGAAAGTGATGGTGCAGAAGATATTCGTCGTGCAAAATTGATTATTATAGATGAGTGCACTATGGCATCCAGTCATGTTCTCAGTACAATTGACAAGTTGCTGCAAGAAGTTATGCAAACAAAGGTTCCGTTTGGTGGAAAGGTCATGTTAATTGTAGGGGATTTCCGGCAATGTTTAGCTATTGTTCCACATGCAATGCGGTCTGCTGTGGTTCAATCAAGCTTAAAGTATTCGCAAAACTGGCACAATTTGGAGAAGCTGAGTTTAGTAGAGAACATGAAATGCGTGGATCAAGACTATAATAATTGGTTGTTACAACTTGGAGCTGGAACACTTGATTGTGGGAACAACTTACCACCTGACACTATTGAAATTCCCGAAAATTTTATTTGTGGCGATGATTTGGTGACAGAAACTTTTGGAAAAGCAATTTCTTTAAATGACATCCCTTCCTTATCGTGAAAAGTAATTTTATGCCCAAAGAACGTTGATGTGGACAAAATCAACAATCAAAATATTGGCTTGCTTCCTGAACAAATTCTATTTAAGTACAGATGAAGTCGATACAGAAGATGAAAGTGAGCGTCTTAACTTTCCACTAGAATATTTGAATTCTATCAATCCGGCTGGGCTACCTCAACATACTCTGAATCTCAACACTAAACAAGGATTATGCAACGGTACACAAAAATTTAATTTTATAAACTTTTGAGTAGTCGATAAACGATATTTTTCTTTAATCTAACTTTTAATTTCTTTTATTAATACAGAATTATGCACAAGTGTATAAAAATCAAATTAAGGTCGAATTTTTCATTTGTAACATTTTATGTTCAACTATTCTCAGCGTGCGCAGTTTAAAACAATTAATTTGAAATAATCGCCACAAAAGTCTAACACCATACAGTAATGACAACATCATCAGCTGCAAAATTACAAATCAAAATTGCAGAACAAAAGCTTATACGTATAAAATTAAATAATGTCTTGGGTATTAAAATATCGGCAACCAAGCATACTCCAAAGCGACAAATAATTATTATTTATGGATTCTTACTGATTAAACCATACGCCCACTGAAGAAAAAAAAATTAATTTACCACTCAACTAAAGCGATTATTTTATCGTATTGTATATAAATGTGTTAACATTTTGGCTACCAGTGCGGTAACACACATGGTTAAAGAGGAGACAAAAATAAGCTAAGATGTTGTTACCTTGTTGAAATATAAAACCATGTGTGACTGTGTAAGCGTAAGAAAATAAAAATTGAAATTCTTTATCGCCATCAGAAGTTTTTATTAGTTTTCGGTTTCCGTTCATTGTTAGATTATTAACCTTAACCCTTTTAGTGCCGAAGCTATTTCAATATTTGTTGAAAATAATGTTATTAAGCACCTAAATAAGTTCCGAACTGCTAAATTTTAACTCTAAACTCATAATAGGTTAAACAACGAAAAATCGTTGTTCGACACTATAAGGGTTAAATCGCGCTTGACGCATTAATTTCAATTTTTTTTTTAGTTATTAAATTATCATGATTTTATTTTATGTCTTATTTATATTCATGTATTATGTAAGTATAACTTATGAGTTTAATGATTTTTGGCGCGAAATTGTATGTTGTTGATTTCTGTTTTTTATCGATTGCCTCTTATATACCTACACTGTATATAAGACATGCATACAAACTGATTAGAATTTTATTTAGAGGATATGACCGGCTGTAAAAGGCAATTAATATTTTTCGTTTCGAAGAGTCGCAAAGAAACGATTTAGTTTATGATTTAGCTCGTTATTTAATCTAATCGGAGAGAATGAAACATACCGGTGAGAAGTTTTTAACGAAAAGAAAAGTGTAGCTGTACAAATTAAGAGAAACGTGGTATTTAGACAAGAAAGTGACAAAAATAAAAAAAATTAACGAACCACTATTACATTTAGTTTAACACTGGAACTGAATCGATATTATGCTAAGTATGCCAATTGGCATGATGACTGTATAGAACGGCTGTAGGATAATGAGGGTTTCTCGGATTATAAATTATTAGAAAAAATTAAGAAAAAATTTAACAGTTAAGGTAAACGTTACTTAAAAGCATGCTTACATGATAAGTAAATCGAATACATTGTTATGTGCTGCAACAATTATATCGTGGGTAACGTGTGAAATAATCCGATATGTCCCGCACAAATTAGCTTTGAAGTGAAATTATTTAGTTTGATATTACAAAAAAAAGAACAATAAGGTAGACCGCACCTCTCGCCACATGTTGGTCTGACTTCGCCAGTGAAAATGAAACGTTTTTTATAGGAAAATTGATCGATTTTGCTAGTTTTAGTAAAAACCAAAACTTATAAATAAATAATTTAACAATTACATGTAAGGTCCAGTCACTTTGAAATTTTAATAGTAAGTTCTATGGAACAAAAAAATTTAATTAATTCAAAACTACAAATACAATTTAACAAAGTGCATTTCGTGAAAAAAATTCACATTATCAGTTGCTTTATATTTCTTCAACTACTTAGTTATAGTTTTTTATCAATAGTATAGCAGGGAAGGAGGGGTTATGATCTGGGGAGGTATTTCATACTACGGTGGGATTGAGTTAGCTTTTCAAAATCAAAAAATGACAGCTAAGTCGTATCTGTCTAATTTGGATTCAGCATTTTCATAGTTTCAACAGCTGTTCGGACCACTGAAATGGACTTATCTGCAAGATAACGCTCCTATACATACGGCAAGGATTGTGAAAGACTGAATTTCCAAGAAAAACGTCGATTTACTTAAATGGCCCCCGTACCCTCCTGATTTAAGTATTATGGAAATCGTTTGAGGATGGCTTTCTCGCAAGGTTTATGTAGGGGATAAGCAGTATAATGATAAGGAGTCGCTTATTGAAGCCATTAAAGCTGTTTGCGCCGACATTTCTTTGAATTATTTGAAGTCGCTATACGATTCAATGCCCAATAGAATATTTAAGCTTATTTCAAAGAATAGAGGCAGCATTCATTATTAAAATAAATAAACTTAAATATTAAAAACAAATTATAATTTCATAAAAATATTTCGTGTATTTATTCACATTCTGGCGTGAATTTATTCACATGTACTTCCCAACAAAATAACAAAATGTTACTAAAAAAAAAAAAATGTTCAGCCTTATATTTTAGTGATAATGTTCTTTAAATTTTAGTAAAAACCTAAATAATATGATGGTTAAAATTAAATCATACAAGGGTATTTCCTCCATTGTTTTCATTGGATTTAATCAACTGTAACGGACTGTATATCGAATTCAGACACGATATGTATATCGAATTTGACATCAATACACGACTTATCGAATTCTGATATGTTTTATCGAACAGTGATATGATTATCGAATTCCAGCATGCCATTCAAAACTCAAACTCTCACATGAATTACGGAATTCGGACATCATAAAGTCAAACGGTGAAGAGATTTGTCGAATTTTGACATGAGATATCAAATTCTTTGATATATCTTCTCAAGACTTCAGAATCTGATATATTAGATGTTATGTCAACGTGATATCAAAATTCAATTAATTGTGTCGAATTTTGGGATGATACCATATATCCAATTCTAATATGTCATCTCGAATTTTGAGATGATAAATATCGATTTCTGAAGTCATGAGATGATATATCAAAATTCTGATCAAACCTTTTGAATTCGGACAAGATATGTCGAATTTTGACCGAATACATATGTCGAATACGGAAAAAATTAAAATATCGATGTGACATATAAAATTTGACTTGTGATATCGAATTCTTACGTTATATGTAGAATGCAAAAATCAAAAATTGAAATTCTGTTGTAACATCTAGAATTCTGGGATAGCATATCGAATTTTAAGATGATTTACGGAATTCTGAAGGCTTCTAGAATAATATCACGAATTCTTATGTATACTGAATCTAGACATAAATAACTCAAATTCTGGATCTACATATCGAATTCTGTCATCATTTATCTAATTTTCATATAAGATATACAACTCTGACATTATAAATGCATATTCTGATATGTTATGTCATATCGAATTTTATGTCTTATGTAGAATTCTGATACATAGAATTCCGACACCGAAAATAGGAATTTTTACACAGAGAGAAATCATATCTCGTATTATGAATAAGGGTATATGAATTATGAATAAAACCTTTTTAATTTGGCACCGTGGGCATGACCATTTCACAATAAATGTGTACTATTCACGGTTGGTGAATAAGGGCTTATTCATCTATTATGAATTATATTCATAATGTTTTAAAAATAATATTTATGTTTAGTTAAAATAATGCATATTTATACATATTACATAATTGTTTTATGCTTTGTATTACATACTTTAATACTTCGTATATTGTATGAATTAAATCATATGACTTTTTTATAGACAAATATATTATTTTGAACAGAAATCCCAAAATTTACGACTTTTCAAGACAGTAAAATAAAGAGCCATCTACTCGCAATATATCTACTAATAAAAAGTAGAAATATCATGCCCCGTGATTTTACCCCAAGAATTATTAAAGTATATAAAATATAACCCTTTAAAAATGAGCGTTTTCATTAAGTTCCTTCGGTAGTTTGGTTTGGTACTGATAAAAGTTGGTCTACCAGGTTTAGCTAAGACCAAACTACAAAAATACAAATCTTACTTTTTACGTTTAGTACCTAGTAAGACCGTATTGTTTTAGCGAATTACAATATTCACCAATTTAAAACTCAAGGAAAGCTGTGTGTCTATTTATAAGTATTTATCATTTTTATTAATGTTATGAGCGAATAGATTAGATATGAATAAGCATTCACTGACATTTATTCATGATTCATGATTGTTATTCTTAAATAATGAAATTTATGCATAAAAATAGACAAATAGGTATTCATATCATCCATTTATGAATTGGTACGCATGATTCATGCAAAGCTTTTTCTCTCTGTGTACTAAAATTATGGTTTTCCCGGGAAATTCGAATTGGGAATTTATTTATTGCGACTTTTCGTGTATTATTGTTATGTTTATTTTGCCTAAAAAATTTTGTTGGGAATTCATAGCTTTTTTTCCCCTAACATTCCAAAAGTACCAATCACCAAAATATACCGTGGACAAATAAAATTAAACTATACTCAAAAATACCGTAATAAATCAATTTTCCAATTCGAAATTCCCTGGGAAAACCAGAAAAGAACCAGTGAACACCATGTCTAAAAAATTCAAAAATTATTTAAAAAATGTTTTTTTTTCACTAGTGACGCATAGTTAAGCTGTACTATAATTATACGTTTAATATGTTTTGGTCAGTTAAGCCAATTTTTATGTTCTATTCTATTAAATTTCTGCATTGCAGCATCTATGTACGCTGCTAACATTTCCTGTCTGGATATAGATTACTTCACAGACTCACAGGACGTACGAATTTTTGAAGAACAATTCATGGATATTTTTAATCGTTTTTAAAACCATCCAGAATTTTATTTAAAAATTGTTATGAAAAATAACAAATCTGGTGAGATTATTTTTTAAAACAATCACATAAAAACTATCGAAATATATTAATACCAATTTTCTTATTAGAAGACAATGAAACACAGACACTGAGTCGCCAGAACTGCCGGATGGGACATGTTAATAAATGCGTTAAAAATATTAAGTTTAAACAAAATTTATTTAAGAACTTGGAAGACTACATAATTAAAAATAAAAATGCTTTTTTACGATGTAAAAAGTACAAAGAAAGCGAAAGGAGCAAACCTCTGTCGGACATGGAAAGACGAGCAGTAGTTAGGGATTATGTCGATTTTTTAACAGAAAAGCATTCACTTCATCCTGATTCGAATTAGCTAAAGTCGTTAGCATTGTCGACTGTAAAACTTTTTCCACAACTCAAAACCAGCAATGCGCGAACTATCATTTAAATTAATCACAATATTTTTTTTCCTAATTACAGGATGCACTTTACGATCGTAAAAGCAACAGGGGCTTTTTAATTTCACGCCTTAACAAAGTTAACGGCAGAAACTTTATGCAGTTGAAAAAGGATCCGGAAAGTTAAGCAGAAAAAGGAACAAAATTTGCCTGCAGAACGAACTTGTGCAGAACGTAAATTTTCTAATCTTAAAAAATTTAAATACTATTAGCTAAAAAGAATTTATTACGTGTGTAAGCCGAACAGAACTGCATTTTACAAGATAATCTTCATAAGAATCAGGCTATTTCCTTAAGAAGAGAAAATATTTAGATTCCATTCTTTTCGAAAAAACCTGCAAGTTTAACCAACGAAGGAAAGCTTTTGAACATGAACTTTTCAAAATGAGGTGATATTTTTCATTTGAAGAAAAATCATTAAACCTCATTAAAAATAATCACATATTTTATGTAACTTCATCTTACGGCAGTTTTTTATTTTAATTGTTATACAAAGAAATTTAAGATCTCTGTAAATTACAATACGTTCAACTTTATTTTAATTTTATACCTTGTTAATTTTATTATATTTATTTAATGATTGTAAATTTTTTATGAATAGTGAGGTTTTAAGGAAAATTTGTTTAAAAAACCCTAATAACTAAAACTAAGTACAAAAAAATTAAGAATTTAAACTTCTGATATAATAGCGTTGTCTGAAGACAAATAGTACAGAGAAAATTTTTGATTCATTCTGGTTATAAATTTGTAGTAGTCATCATATTAGCGCGACCTCCAACAGACCAGTTATCGATTTTAAAGTAAAACCGTTTTCTAGTAACTGTTTAGAGATGATTTTAAATGACAGACCATCGTAGAGATGTCTCCCAGAAAGTGAATAGAAGGTCATATGTGTGTATATGTTTAGTAGATAATTTAACGCTATATCCAAAGTTTTCTGCATTATTTGTAAGAGAGAGAGAATCATTTATTTGAAAATGACAAAGCTCACTATTCGAAAACATCTTTTATAAAACTTTCATGCTTTCACACGAAAATGAAAAATTTGAAAATTCTGGTAGTGATAAGCAAAGCAATTTAGAAATAAATATGTTTTAGAGCCCAGAATTCATATTATTTACAATACAAAGGTATTTTGCATACCTTACGCTATGTAATACATGCCTTTCTAAATTTGTTAATGTATAGAAGGACGTTTGTCGAACTCTAATGTTGAGCTAAGGTTTATTAACGTGAAAAATATTTACATGCAAAACCAATTTTTAAGAGTTGGCAGATTCATTGCTTTATTGAAGATCAAAAATGAACTTTTAGTAAATTCAATAGCGGTTTCCGAAGTATTAAAACCAATCCCCAAATCACAAAAATACGATTCAGACAAAGACCCAGAGATGACATCCAAAATCCGGAGAACTGGAATAAAAAAAAACGTATGAATCTCTAAAGCATATTAGATGACGAGGAACTCGTCGTGGAGTTTAAAGTTCGAGAGTTATCGGACAAAGCCAGCAAGAAGGTGACAGGTATGCTGAAAGAAGCGCTGACCAGAAAGCTGGTGGAAGAGGATGAGGTGCTGGCCAGGTCGAATCGGGGACTGGTTTTAGCAAAAATATAAATTTTTCGCGGTTACTATTTTACTTTTACAATACATTTGATATTCTATACAGGTAATGTAAAGGTAAAGTGAAGGCTGGTTTGTTTCTGGCTTATCGCCGTATCCCAAGAGATACCAGTAATTAGGGTTAATTATTAGAAACTAGTTGAGTTTAGGTAGGACAAGTAATATAATATAAGAAATAGATAAGGGATATTAACCTAGGTAATAAGTTAGACCTCTTTGAATAACTAGGATTGGACCTAAATCATTGTTCTGTTTTGAAAAGCAAGATGCGGTAGGGATAATACTTTTGTGGTGCTGTTTGATAGATGGAGTATCAGCAGTTCAATCTGACATACAAACCAAATCATCAAGTCCCAAACAACGATGAGATCACGAAATAATCACGCCGGAATTCCCTATCATAGAACTCTAACCAACCTCTTTTATCAGAATGTACAAAGAAATACGAGGGGCCAATATCGACGTAATGGTAGACATACAATACGAAAGCTGTTAATTCTAAGTCAGTCGCAGCAAACGCAAGTATGACCACAATTAATGGAGACTACGAATGAGTACAACTAGTTCAAATCCTGCGGGCGGGACACGCCTAGTAAACAATTACTTGAGTTTTGAGTCAAAGATGCCATTGGTAACAATCAGATGTATCTAAATCATCCCATCCTAACAATACTCCATGATGATATGCTACAACATACTTCAGATATAATACGAGTGTGTCTCAAAGGAGGATGGTATTATCAGATGATGATAACCGAGGAGATGCTAAACCGTGTAAGGGGTGCATTTCTCGACCACCTGAACAGTGCCGGTAACACGGTAACAACTCACAATAACACAAAAGAATCTAGTCGAACACATGGGTAATATAGTTCGGCCAAACATGCAAAAAAAAAAAAATAATAAAAATCCGGAGCATGATCGGCAACAAGTGTTACAACACTTCACTTTACCGGGAAAAGTGTTGTTGAACTTGGAAGGAGGGGTTAACAGCCGATGCCGTTGCTAGTCTATCATCCTGAACCGACCAGCCAATTTCGTCATGATACAGCCATAAAGACCATAAAGATCTTGCCATATTAGGTGTAATATTCAAAACTTAGAAAAAAAAGAATACATTAAATGTAAAGTTGAATTATACATGACGAATATTTCTTCATAAAGAGTTGGTAGGGAATGAGGTTGACTAAATCATTATACTTGTAAAACAGGTTTGACTCGGCACCATCCCTAAAATAAAAACTCGATGATCCATTAGATAGTAACAAGTAGGGAATTAATTAGGTAGTAATAAGTTAGAATTAACAAGGCAATATTGAAATTAAATTAAAATTCAATCAATTAATTCTATTTGGAAACTTAAAGTAAAAATGAATTAATATAATATTTATTTGTTTTTCTGTTGGTCACAGTAGACGGGTCCAACGTGATCGAAATGATCACCCATCTTTATCCCGGCCTTTGGTATCTCAAGGTCCATAGACAACCCATAACACACCCACGACTAACTTACCTTTACCGGCTCAAGCTACAGGTAAATGCCGCGATGGGCAATGCTATGGACCAATCCTGTAACGAGGCGAGATAATTTCTCAACTCATCACAAACTAAAAGCGAAATCAGGCCTGATGTAAGACATCAATTATTAGTGAATCCACTTTTAACTAACGGTTTTTCTTACGTCAATGAAAAACAATTAAAAATTAGAGTTTATTCGACGTATGGATTCGATTCATTAGCTCAAATAATTTTTATGGTAATATCGGATAATAAATATTTGATAGATATTATTAAGCATTTTATAAGATATGGGCCTGATCGGTCCACTAAATACTAAAGTGCTTTGACCAACTTCTCAACAAAAATTGATCATAATTGTGCATGTAACATCTCAAAATACACATATCGAATTTTTCATGAATCGCACAATTCAATTGAATTTTAAGTGTCCAAAAAATAGCTTCTACGTTCCCATTGACTATGGTAATTATAAAGAGGATGATTTCAAAAGGATTGAAAATTCTTTGAAATTTTATCGTGGAAATTAAAATAACTTTTGGATGTCACACAAAACATATAACATTAAACTGAATGAAATTACAGCGAGACTTGTTTTGGGAACCAAACATCTTTAATTAGTTGGTATTATTCACTTCCAAAAGGCCCAAATTCGAAACTATCCAGGCCACTACATAGCTTATATTAAAAGAAAAACTGGATTATGGCAGATCCATGACGACATGGCAGGAAACATTTTGGATACCAACTCCCACAATAGGGAGACATCTCTACGATGGCCTGCCATTGGCCATTGAAAATCCACTCTAAACAATTTGTAGTAAACGGTTTTACTAGGAAGAGAGTTATATAATCATTGAAATATGTATAACTTTTTTGTACAGTTACTACAAATCTTTTTAGATCGGGATTTTATTCTTTTATCCTAAATATGTTTTGTGTGTGAGCTGTTGTTAGGTTCCATTGTTACCAATACATCCGCAATTTACATTTTGTGTCAACATTTTTTTGTTATACACTTCATGCTAGGCTGTGTGTAAGGTATTTGTTGGGTTTTCTATGTATGTTTGCTTTATTTGGCTTCGGTAAATAATGGCTGCTCTTATTATCATTTTATATGTTATGAGTTTGCTTATCCCCGATGTTTTTGAGTTGCAACATATTAGAGGATGTAAAATTCTAGTTAATGCCTAAATAATTAACTTTCTTACTCTATTGAATAGGAATATTATCCATTACTAAATTTTGATTTACTGGCAAATATCTAGGTAATACCTTCCGAGTGAAAAATATTGCTTGAGTCAAAATATACTATCCCTTCAATATAATTTCGATTTGAGACTATTCGTACCAATCCCGAATAGGTAGCGTTAAAAACAATAAACTATGGGAATTTGTTGACTATCAAGCCTAAATACAGTGGTTTAACATAAGGCATGAGGCACTCAATTGTCAACGTGCTCAGCCCTCATTCACATTGACGTTATTTTATTAATGTTCTGAACCTTCAATTTGTGTCTTCCCAGGAAAGAATAACAAACCTTTCTTATTGGTCTCAGTACCAAAAGCTTTTTGTTCAGCTCACCACGTCTTAAAAAAAATTACTTCAGGATAATTTAGATGAGTTAATTTTAGATTTTCAATCTTGTAGGACTCAATCATTTATTATATTACTGACTAGCAACACCATCAATCCTAACCACCTGGAATTTCTCAGATAAGCAGTGTGGTTAACCAAATCAAAGGCTTTAGAGAAATCCACAAAGACATGTTCTTCTAAAAAAAGTTAGCGATTTTTTAAGTAGAGGCCCCTCTATGTAACTCTGAACTTCATAAAACCACCATCAATTTTATTTTAATATGTTTGTGTGTGGTATGTGTAATGAATTTTTTTTTTGTTTTCCTAAATCCTGATTATTTGTTTAGTATTTGTTAACAATTTTTATTTTATCAGTCAGTTGATGATTAATTCTAAAATTAATTGGTAGAAAAATAAAATTCTGAAAATACCATTGTACAAAGTGCATTTTCCTTACACATATCGTTAAGCTTCTGTGCAAGATGTAAAACGGAATCAAGTACGAGTGTTTATACCAAACAAAAAAAAACTAGCACCTAAGACGTTAAAGTGCACATGATAAATGTGTTAAGTTCGAATTAAATAGTGAACCAAATAAAACAATTGCACTGTATGCTTCGTTATTTAGATAGTCTGTTAACAGCCCATAATAAGAGGCGTTGATTTTAAATTATGCGCGACAATTAAACGAATTAAATTGTTTTGGATGGATGCATTAGTAACTTCTCATTCATTAGGTAAGTGATCCCTGGGATTAAATCTACTTAGAAATACATTAGTGAATCATACACCAAATTCATATATGTTCTGAATTGAAAGCCCTGCTTAGAGCCCAGTTACCCTCAGTTCAACATCACCGTCGTCGAAAGCAAAATGTGAAAAACGGAGAACACAAAAAGGAAAATTACCACGTGTATTAGGTAGCACAATGGTAAAATGTTTCGAAAAAGTTATCTCAAGTGGGAGAAAAATAAATTTCAACCAGTTTTGGAGCTTTTTCGATCGTTATCGACAATGGAATAACATCAAGGAATTTAGATAAGAAACCATCAAAGCCAGAATGAAATGTTCCACGAAACATGAAACAGATTTCAAAACAACAATCCTGGTTCAAGCAATTTGTGATGACATAAAATCATTTCCGCACGTTGAGTCACATTATCGCCGGAAAATGTGCAATAAAAAATATTTAGGTGGAGGCTGTTCCTTGAACAAATGAAAAATAGCTCTGTTCAAAATTTTATCAGTATCAATTTTCGCCCACACCGGGATATCTTAAACCATCATTTCAACCTCGGACTTTTTGGTATGTTGGGTTCGATAATCAGCCGCCAGATGAAAAGGCAAAGCTTAAATTGGCAAGAGCGAATCCAAAGAAAGTCAAGATAAAATCGTGACAGTTGTTTTTGTGCAAAGTTTCATCGTTTATTACGTTTGGCACGAAACTATTGTAAAACGTCGAGGTAATGAGATTAATAGTCGCGCTTGGTTTTTTGAACAGCATCCGTTTTGCACAGATTTCAAATTTTGGTCTGACATTTGCGCAGGCCAAAACTGGAATCAAATTCTTTACTCCTTTTAAGCAAGAGCTTCCAAAAATTACAATGCTAACATCTCTCACAAATATTTGAAGCGTGGGCACACTCAAAATAACGAAGGCAGTGTACATTCTATTATACTGAACGTTAATTCCAGCACTGCCAAAAAACAATAAAGATTGGTACCCGAACGGTGGTGACGAATAATTAAGTGTACGAAAATCAAACCGGCATTATAAAGTCGATATTAACAAATTTGTTGTAAAAAATATTTACAGATCAGTTACAGTTTTAAGAAAATGCAGATAACTCGATAGCGTTTGATAAAGAAATCGAAGTGAAATGAAGTGAACAACATATTAAGAACTTATTTCACCCGAAACCTATTTTACTTCGATTTCCTTAACAAATTCAAAACAATCTCGAAAAGATCCAAGGTATAACTCAACAATTGTTTAAACGAAGAATCTGATTGTTCTTAACCATCGTATCGCCTAAGCTCCTTTAAAAGTAAAAAAGGAGAATATTTCTACGGCCAAGGAATGACGCTATGTACCGAAAACAACCTTGAATCTGTCTTCACAGAAAAGTTAGCAGAAAATAATTGATGCATCAGAGATAAAGATAACCTTAGCAATACAGATGCAATCAAATATTCTAGAACTCCGCCATAGCCGATACTAAGCTCGATTGAGAAAGAGGAAGGGGAGAGGGGTTGGTACCTACAAATCGATAGACCTTCAACTTCTTTGTGTAAACTTTGTCATTATTGGGCATAAAAATCCAGAATCGTTTGTCCCTAAATTGATTAGCCTTTTCGTCCGCATCTGATGCTGAAAGGAGGACAGTTTTACCAACAACAGCAATAGATAAAACAACATTACCGCAGATGGCACACCTGCCTTCCAGGAAAATCCACACTCTTCGGAGTACGAGAGATATTAAAACATGAAAGCAATTTCAAAATGAAGAGAAATCTAAAGACATCCCCTCAACTAGCGGGAACAACCAATTATTGCAAGCAAATAATCTAAACATTAAGGTAAAACCAACAAATAAGAAAACATCCGATCAAAAAACATCAAATAAGAAAGTAAAAGTGAGTATAATATGTACCTAAAGACGACCTAAAAAGAGAAACCGATTAGATCTTGAAGAAAAAAAGACCTTCCAAGAGAGTTAAAAAGAGGAAAACCGAACATTCACCGGAATTCGACCACTGTGAAGTTGAACTGGAAAGAACGCTTGAGAAAGTAAAAGGAACAACTTAATATTAGATTCGGAAAGATGTATTGGCTATTGGGCAAAACTAAGAGTTAACTATCCACAACAAATTGCTCCTTCCGAATTTTAATCGTGACTTAAGAATACAATACGTCAGCAAGCAAGTTGTATCGGTTCCGCGTATTTATTGGCTGGCAGTTCTATACTTGATTTTGGTCTGACGCCATTCTAAAGCACTTTCGTTGGAGAAACCTGGCCGTCTCAAATGATTTTCGTGTTTTCTTCCTGCTCAGCTAGACAAACTCTCTTTGTCTTCTGCTCCTTAAAGTATGTAGAGGTAGCCTGAGGTCATCTTCTTGAAAAGTATATTACGCCCATTGGCAAGAGTATTACGCCCATTGGCAAGAGTATTACGCCCATTGAGCGCACAATTTACTTCCAACGTCGAGCCGCTTTTTATGGAGGAATACTTAAGTGTATGATAAAAAAGAGGAGAATTCATCTTCTGGAGGAGCGACAAGTTAGGAGCGACTAAATGAAATTGGATAATTTTTTTTCAAACATTAAGATCTAACTTTACATTATTTTGAAGTTTTAAAATTTGAATTATACAAGTTTTAGAAAGAAATTGTGCAACAATACTGACACTTAGTATCAAACTTTTTTTTTTATCACATATCCTTTCGTCATAAATCATAAACTAAACATTGTTTATACGTGATTTACAACAATCATCATCATGAATTCCATTGTCAACAACCAATCTTTATTAGATCAAAATGTATATGATAAGCATAAAGTACATATACCAATTTTATTACATGTCATAATAAAAGCATACAAAGCAAACTATTTTATACAACGAATCTTCTTTTTAAGGACTCCGCTTGACGCAGAGGAACAAAAAGAAATGTACGTGATTCCTATCAAGTTTAAGGGTATTATGTGTATGTACATATAAAGACTCGTTATACTATCATCGCACTATATATCAAGCAACACAAAATTCAATTAATCATTTATCCCATAGTGTGCTCGGCATTAGATCAATATGGCATTGTACATAACAATGTAATTCTTCACAAATTGAAAAGATTAGAATAATAATCATAAAATCCAACAGCAAAACAAACACGGCGACGAAGTGGGTGAAAATAAACTTTGCACCGAAACAAAAACAAAAAATATGAAAGAAAATGAAAAAGGTATTTTTATCACATTGTTATTGGTTTTTATTCTCATTTCTTATTTAAGATTTTTTTTCCCCCTCCCGGATACACATCCATTCCACTTTAGTGCGATTTACCTCTATCGCCCGTGAAATGTTCATACCTAAATAAAGTCTCGCCATCGTCTTATACATAAATATATAGGAATGAAGATGTAAATGAAACAATACTTTACCATTATTGCTATATCATTATATTATTATTACCACGATAAGCGAAGGGGGTTTTTCACAAAGACAATGCAGATAAGATATTAAGTGCGATGAGAAGTACGATGGATATGATAAAATTAAGTTTTGTTTCATTATCGTTATGCGAATTAAGGTGATAAACTTGTATACAAAATGAACAATGGTGGATTACATTACTTTAATTCAATTGAATATTTCGTATACAATTTTTATTTCGTCTGTTTTTCAAAGTCAAAAATCCATTTGCTTGTCTATTATACGAGTATATACCACACATTCTCCCACTCTATAAATAAGTATTAATTTTCCTCAATTGCACTTTATTTACCTTAAAAGCTTTTCGGTTTTATGGTTTTGTTTGTAGTTGGAGAGCTGTTTAAAAAAAAAACAAAACAAAAAAAGCGTTGGAATATTGAACAGACATTAAAGGGAAATGAGAAAACTAGACAGACAGCGCTTTTTGCTTTGTTTTATTTCTGCAATAAGAGATAATTAATCAAATCGATTAATTTAAATTGAATAAATTGATCGGAAATGAATGATTTTTGTTGTTTGTGATGGCAGCGTGATGCACCACGGTAATAAAGAGTAAACGAAAACAAAAAATCGATTTAATCATAATAAAATATCAAAGGAAATTGAAAAGCTTTTATGTAAAAAAATGAAAATAAATGGTTTGAGTAGTTAAGCAGCAAATGAACGATTTTAATAATTTAATGGTTTTCATTGGAACATGGGATGTTGATGGCTTTACAATACACGTTTAAAGAAAACAATCATTAAGCGAAATATAACGAAGTGACTCGTAACTTAAGATTCATTCCCCTTCCAGAATCTCATTAAATTTTTAAGCCTCAAGGATATAAATTCAGTAATTTTTAGTAGAACTAAACATGATATTGTTTTATGAGTTTTAGCGATTTGTTTAACTAAAAACAACATTAATTTGACAAAAAACAGGTTTCGTATTTTATTTTTAACAAGACAAAGGTAATTGCAAAATTTGCCGGTTACAAAATTAGAATGTGTTTGACGACTTTCCCGCGGTATACAGCATCTATATAAAGAAGAAGTAAATATCTCTCTCTCTATCGAGTCATCTAAGATAGAACGGAACCACATTAACGGAATCAAAATTCTAGAGTTGAATTTAATTAAGCATCGAAATGAAATCGAATCACTAAATTTACCAACGACATTAGAGGAAGTAGCCGCAGTGCGAAACTTGCCGTCGGTGGTCGAATCAATTACACCAGAAAGAAGCAGCAAGAAGCATTTACTAAATGAACGAGTGGCCGACATTTAAGGATTCTAGATCTGTACAACTGATAAAATTACTTTACACATATAAGGCATATTCCACTCAAGTGAAGAGTTAGAACAATTTTTAAGGGCTAACCGGATTAAGACAGTTAGCCTTACGTTAATGTCGAAAATAAAACCAAAATAAACCCAAGATTTACAAATTAATTACTTCAGATTCAGATGCAAAAAATATTTTTTTTTGCAGATCAACATTGATTTTAATTTAATGTATTTTATTCTCGGCAAAATTTTTGCCTTTATAGCAACATGCATTTTTTCATCAAACTAAAGGCAGAACAAGTTTGCTTCAATGCAAACAAGATAACTGTTAATAGTTTTTTCAGTTCATTAATCTGCAACTACTAAATCATCTGAACAAAGTAATGTTATAAATGAAACTATTTTCAAGATCAATTTCAAAAAAAGTTAAAAGACAAAAGCGTTGAATTTAACGTTGAGCCTTCAATCGAAGAGTGCCAGTAAAAAGAGCAACGGCGTCTGATTTACTATTAATAGTTTCAAATGACGTTAAGTCTGTCATTAAGACAGAGCAAAGAATGGAGAAGAAGAATGTGGCCTACACATAAATTTAGAATCCACATTAGAATTTTACCGGTATCCCTTTAAAGATATTAAGTCAGAATATCATTTTTAAATTTTTTTAACCAAATGAAGCTTTACAATAAATATCTCAATATCTGAAAAAGTTGTTCAGGGAAACCCAAAACATAACCACAAACATTTTAACAATAATTGTAAACAACTATTTAGGAATAATTTCCAAAAGGCTTTATACAAAGTTTCAAAAGCCCGACCTTAATATCTCCAGGTTTCAACAGAGACCAATATTTCAGTGAACAACTCCATGGTTTTACTGATTCTAATTCCGAATTACCAAGGGAATTTCCACACGAAAAAAATTATTATCCTAACTTAGATCATGTCTACGAACAGGAAACCGATGACGCGGATTTTGAACAATCTTGCCAATTGGATTCATAAATCTAAATTCCCACCAAATAGGATTATTACCTACATGTTAAGTTAAAAACGATGGATTATTACCTACATGTTACCTACATGCATATAAATCATTCTGATATACAAACAGTTACATATCAAGTTCTTTACAAGAACTTTAGGAACATAAAAATCACGAACATTTAGAATTTTTTCATTCGAGTTCCACACGTATTTCGATAATAGGGCTTGTATTAATCCAACAACTAAACATTAAGTTACATTTTAAATATTCTACTTTGGAAACAGCTAAAGTCAAAATGTTAATTTTCTCCAAACCAAATTTTATGCCGAAAATATAATTCCTACATAAAGTTCATTAAGGTTCCTACACGATAAAATTGTTAATCCGAAGAGATCAGTTGAGGTTACTGACGAGGTGATTAAAGAAAAGCTAATGGATTATTTCAGTTCAAAGAAACAAATTACCGTGGAACATTAAATAAAATTCAATAAAAGAAGTCAACACGTAAAGAGGAGACTGCAAAAGATTATCCGATTGAGTTACAATCAATGTCAAAAAAGTATGATTTTGGTGAATTTCAAGGTCAGCCTTACGAGATCGACTTGTTGCGGTATGATTAACGCGGAAATTCAGTGCAAATTATTAAGCGGCAAAGAGTTAGCTTTCGAAAAAGTCATCAGGATGGCATGAATCAAGAAATAATAACGACAAATGTGCAATTTATTAAAACCGCGAAAAATTGAGAAGCTAGAACACTGTATATAGCAATTATCTTTAAATAGAAACCAAATAGCTGGAATGCTAACTCCTAACTGAATAAGATACGTTCCCGGAAATAGGAATTAAAGAAATAATTTTAATAACCATAATTTAAATTTTTAAGAAGCTTAATAATATTGTCTGTTACAATTGTAAAATATTAGAGCTTTATGCAAGAAATTGTAAAATATCTGAAGAATATCAGTTTGTTAAAAAAATGTTCACGATAAAAGCTCGTCTGCGGTATTTCTGGATTTGTGACTGAAAATGGACCCTGGATCTAAATACACGATAATATCCAGTTGTAAGTATGTATAACATAACTAATGCAGTTAGTAAGATATTGTCAGTTATGTCGGGGGAAATTGTAAACATTTTTGGGAACATTTAGGGTTAACGTACAAACAGTTAGTTGTTATAGTGTTTATTGGTTAGAAATGATTATAATAGATACAAGAAAAAAGTTTATTCCTTTGTTAGGGAGAGTTTGGTTGGATACACTGTTTCTTCACCGGCGAAATTTTAAGGGTTGAACAAGAAAGTGATCTGAGGAGAGTTTTAAAGGCATTTTTAAATAGTATTAAGGATTACATGACCGAGTAACATATTAAATATGTTACAAGGCTTGTATTTTGTCAAGTGTAAAAAGTGCCATTTAAATCAAGGGAAAAAGTAGAACAGAATTAAAAAAGAATAATAGATGAAAATATTATTAGAAGTACAGCATACAGATTGAAAGTGAATTTTGAGAAATATGAGCTTTTGTTACGAAATTTGAATATCTTGGACATGTAATAAGCGGAAAAGGTATTGAAACATCAACAAAACGATCAATCAACGATTATTTAAGCGTTGCAACCAAATAATGTTACATAATTGAAACCTAATTTGGGTATGCTAAATTTTCCTCAAAATTTGTCACCAAAATTAAATTCTTTATGAACATTATGATGCAAAGAAACCTTAAGCTGTTTTGGAGGATGCAAGTTCATATGGAATTGGGCCTGCCAATAAGCACTCTCTTTCTCAACCAAATCAAACTCCCCTAACATAAAATGATTTGTTTAACGACCTACAACAATTTTTAGCCGGAATTAGGCAGAAGTTAGAGGAATGAAAATTACTAAACATTAATTTCCTATATAGGTAACAAGACTCCCTAGCTTTGAGAAGTTTAAAAATAAAAGAAAAACGAGAAATTCGTTAAAAATAGATAAACTACATCCTAAAACAAGGCTAGAGTAGGCAAAAATATGATCGAACTTCCTAATAACAAAAATAAACCTGGTACAAGCATTGAAACATGTTTGGAGAATATTCATATTTTCCTGAAGCATACCGAATAAAACTATTGGGTGTGTGAATATGTTAAAATAAAACACATTTGCTTGTTTAGAAAATGAAAGAATTATTTATTGAAAGTATGCTCCATTTGCAGAGATTTCCTCTCTGAAAAAATCTTGGTTTTTGGAGGCGATCCAATCATTAAGCCAATTTTCCGATCTCTGCGCGAGGAGTCACGCCCCTGGGTGGGGTAGAACTTCCCAGTCCTGTCCTTGTAAATAATTTTTCATAACGTCTACAACATGTGGTTTTGCATTGTCATGCTGAAAAATTAATTTGTTGTGTCTATTCACCCATTCTCCCCTCCAAGGAATGATCGAAGAAAATATACAGAGAGCACTCTCAAAGCTGCTGAGGAGGCAGCAGCAACCCAAAATATGCGAGCGCTACACCAGAGTGTAAGAAAAGTCACGGGGAAAATTACAAATATACCACCTATAACGGATGCAAATGGTCAAGTCTTAACAACGGACGAAGCACAGTTAAGGAGATGGAAAGTAGATTTCGGAGAAGACGCCACCACCAGCACCAGAAATCTCCCATCATCCATTGAATACAATAACGTAACTAGCAACACCCAAATTCCAACGAGACGGGAAGTTAAAAGTGTCATTGAGAGGCTAAAGAACAATAAGGCTGCTGGAACAGATAATATTACCGTCGACATATTCAAAGGAAACTCATCGACAGCTGCAGACGCATTAACACCAATAATCCAAGACGTGTGGAATTCTGGTGAAATACCACAAAAATGGAAGGAAGGCTTGACAGTCACAATCCCCAAGAAAGATGACCTAAGAGAATGCAAGAATGGGCGAGGTATCTCTTTACTCAATACAACAATAAAGATACTCGCAATGATCATCCTTGACAGAACCTCACCTACGATCAATGCAAAATTAAGGAACGAGCAAGCTGAGATGAAAGATCACATTAACACAATCCGTATCATCAATGAACAATCCAATGAATGGAATTCACCACTGTACCTGCTCTTCGTCGATTTCGAACGCGAATTTGACACGATAGATAAAAATGCAATATGGCAGACACTTTGTGAAATGGGAATCCCAAAGAAATTAATCGAACTCATAGAAGAAATGTATCGGGATGCTGGAAACCGAGTTCAATATAAAGGCAAACAAAGTGAAACATACTATAACACTCGTGGAGTAAGGCAAGGATGCGTACACTCGCCAATGCTTTTCTGATCGTGCTGGATAGTGTGATGCGAAAACTATATATCACGTGCCCTAACGGCATCCAATGGGGATTAATAGGTAAACTCAATAATCTGGACAGAAATTACAACAGCTAACAGACCTAGCTAACGAAGTTGGTCTTAAGATAAACATTAGGAAAACAAAGGCAATGAAACTTAACTCGAGAATAACCAGACCAATACACATCAACAATGTAGCAATAGAAGATGTAGACAATTTCCTACTTCTTGGTTGCACAATAGCAAAAACAGGTGGGACAGAGGAAGATATAAGAAAACGAATTAATAAAGCCAGACATACATTCAACATGTTACACAAAGTCTGGAATACTTCCGTCCTGTCACGCAAGACCAAGATACGAATGTTCAACTCATATGTGAAATCGGTACTACCATATGGATGCGAGACATGGAAGCAAACAGGGAAAATCAAAATGAAGCTAAAAATGTTCGTAAACAAATGCCTTCGACGAATACTGAAATGCTTCTGGCCTAACACCATAACGAATATCGAACTGCATAGGAAAACTAATCAGTCAGATATTGAAACCGAAATAAAGAGATGAAAATGGAGATGGATTAGCCACACACTGCGAAAATCACCAAGTGATATAACGAAGATGTCATTGGACTGGAACCCGCAGGGAAAAAGGCAAGTCGGAAGACTAGCAATGACATGGAAGAGAACACTGCTAGCTGAAGCGAAACAAGTCGGAAAATCATGGGTTGAGATAAAATCAGTAGCCTCAATTAGAGTAATCACAGGAAGGAAATCAGACAAAGAATTGTCGAAAAAAACTGCCTGAGAACGACTAGAAAGATAGTTAAAAATTCAATTTGGCAGCAGAAACCGAAAATCTAAACTGAGACAAGAGTTTATTAAAAAGAATTCTGTAATTAATAGAATCAAAGGCCTTAGAAAAATCTAACAAAATTAAAGAAGTCAATTCCCTATTATTCATATTACGCCTAAAATCATTAACGCATAATAACGCAGTAGAAGTGCTATGCAATTTTCTAAACCCAGATTGGAAGAAACCAAAAAAAACTGTTGCTATTTAGATGCGATTGAATTTGATTTTTAACAACTATTTCGAAAGCTCTAGAGAGAGAACTTAAAATGCTAATTTGCCGAAAATGAGATAGCTCTAAAGCATTACTGATCTTTGGGATGGGGATTATTTTACTTAGCTTCCACTGATCTGGATAGGAAGAGGACGTGAGAATATAATTGAAGATATGTAACAAGTATTTTGAGACGAAAGGGAAAACTCGCTTAACGAATTCTAAATTAATATTATCCAGACCAGAAGAGTCCGATTTAATCTTCCAAATAGCAGATTGTAAATCCTCGAGAGACATATTTGAAAACGAAAACGAATTAAAGGATGCGTTAGAGAACCAATCGACGGTACTACTGCCCGAGTTCAGACTAGAACAAAAATAACTATTAATGTCACTGGGTTTGAAAACCCTACTAGAACTACTCTTGCATCTGTTTAGGCCTAAATTACGAATGTTGAGGAGTCTAACTTGTCCTTGAAAAAATTACGTTTAACAATTCGAGTTAACCTTTATAGGATACCTTTTCCATAAACGATATTTACTATCTCTAATATTTATGGCATTCGAAATTTCCTGAGATAACCAAGGCGGAGATTTTGCCTTTCAAGTAATTTTTTTAAGTGGAACGAAACTATCAAACACCAAACTAATATACGAGTTGCAAAATTCTATTTGGCTAGTTACAAACTAAGTAAAGGTGGGAATTATCTATACTAGAAAAATCTATAAGGCTAAAACTATTAGTGAAATATGTGAAACAGTTCACAGAAAAAACTAAAAGATCATGATGGGATCCCATACCGAGAGACAACTGATTGAGAAAACAAGTACAGTTATTAGTAAAAGAGATGATGTGATCAATAAGAGAATAAGAGGCACCGCTAGCGGTGGGACGAAATCCGGAGGGAAGCCAGAATTTTGAAGTATATCGAAATTAAAGTTACCTGATATATTCATTTCATCGAATCGACAAGAGAAATAACTAAATAAACTTTCTAAGTTCACAAGGGATTTTTTAAATTGGGCATACGACCTCTGACTAGTTTTTGAAGGGTTATAGACGGTACCGAATAAGATTTTACGACCATTATTTAAAACGTTGACAAATAAAAACTTTAAATCTAGCCTTAATGTGATCACCTACTAACAAACATAAACCACCATAATTAAGGGGAGGTACCGCTCTATCTTAATTAGAAACAGATTGGGTACTGAAAAGGAAGAAAAGATCTACCAAAAAACGAAAAGCAGAATTATCGCCTGAAGTTGGAGATCATTCGCAAACTAATGTATTAGTATCTGGTGATACTAATACCAAACTAGCCCACCAAAAACAGCAACAAAATCAGCAACAAAAGGTTGTACCGAAAGAAAAGGCTCCTCCGCCAATTAATGTAATCGGCATAACAAATTTGCTAGTATACAATCTATAATGAAATCAGTGACAGCTAAGGAATATAGAGTAGTGTCGCTAATTAATAACATGTGAAAAATCAATACACCAGATTCCGATACATATATAGCTCTAGCAACAAAGCTCAATGCGGAAGGTAAAGAATGGCTTACGTACGAAGATAAAAACGAACGCACAATTAAGGTTATGGCCAGAGGCATTCATCCAACGTGTAAGAAGGAGGACATAATGGAGGACCTAAAGGCAAAATATGCAGTAAACATCCTAAAACGAGAGAAAGGTGAGAACAATCAAGTCAAAAAAAGGGGGCTTCCACACTTTATGCTTACTTTTAACAAAAAGGAGAAAGTTATAAACATCTTCAACATCAAAGCAATTCTCAATATGAGGGTTAAAATATAACCGCTAAAGAAAAACACGAGGCTAATACCTCCTGCAAAAAATGCCAAGGTTTAAACCACACGCAAAAATATTGCAGACGGGAGCCAAGATGTGTAAAATGTGCTGGAAAACACAACGCGAAAGAGTGTACAGAAAGTAGAAACACCCCTGCAAAATGTATAAACTGTAAAGGGCATCATCCTGCAAATTATAGAGGCTGTGAAGCAGCCAAAGAACTTCAAAGGCTAAGAAACAAAATGCATCAGTTTCTTCAAAACCCTAGGGTTACCAGAAAGAAACCAACTAAAACCCAAGCGGAGCCAAAACCACCAGGCATAGGTACAAAGCGGAAGAGTTATTCACAAATTGTACAACAATCATCTAATGCTATGAATGATAACCCCCTTGAAAATATATGTCGAAGCATAGAAGCCATAAATATACGGCTAGCAAAGCAAGAAAGTGGTCTAGAAGCTTTATATAAGCGTCTAGATATGCATCACACTTTGAACGAGGCAGCATGGGAACTGCCTGTTAGTCGCAGGCGAACTGCCTGTTAGTCACACCGAATCCCGTAAGAATCAAAATTATCCTATTGTGGTCAGAGAGTTAGTTAGAGAGAAACGGAAGGCAAGAAAGACCTGGCAAAGGACACGCGCCCCGGAAAACAAAAAAATCTTCAATTTTCTAGGCAATAAACTAAAACAACTTATAAAAGAAATTAAGAACGAAACTATTAACAAGTACTTAAATGGTCTCACCGAATATAAAGATACTGATTACCCTCTTTGGAAAGCAACAAAGGGATTAAAAAGAACCAAAATGCATGTGCCGCCTATTAAAATTGGGGAAGGAACCTGGGCCAAAAGCGATAAGCAAAAAGCTATTTTATTTGCGGCTCACTTGGAAGACACCATTCAACCGTTAGCTAGGCAAACAGCAGATGAAAACATAATAACAGTTAGCAAAATTAATGAATATAATATTCGATGTGTAACATTACAGGAATTAAAAAATGAGATCAAGTGTAATTTGAACGCAAAAAAAGCTCGCGGATATGATTTAATTACAGAACAAGTAGTAAAAGCCATTCCCGAGAAGGGACTACGAAAATTGGTTCAAATTATCAATGCTGTCTTCAGACTAAAATATGTCCCACGACAATGGAATATTGCTGAAGTAATTATGATCCCCTAACCAGGCAAACCAGCGAACGATAAAAAGTCGTACAGACCGATTTCACTACTTCCTGTAATTTCAAAATGATTTAAAAAATTACTGCTCAAGAGACTCCAACCAATTTGGAGAGAAAATCACTCTACAATAGAACAAGTTCACAGAATAACGGACATAATCGAAGACGCACTTGAGAATAAGAAGATATGCTCCAGCGTCTTCTTGGCTGTAGCACAAGCTTCCGACAAAGTTTGGCACCAAGGACTTGAATTTAAATTGCATCGAGATCTACCTAAGCAGTTCTATCATTTTCTTAAATCTTATATCGCAGATCGACGTTTCCATGTAAAATATAACGGAGAGTACTCTAAACTAAAGAGAATATCAGCAGGCACACCGCAAGGTTGCGTACTGGGTCCTATGTTGTACATCCTGTACACCAGAGATATGCCAAATACAGAAGGTGCCACCGTAGCATTATTTGCAGGCGTTACAGCTATTCTGGCAACTAGAAAGTATATATCAGAAGCAACGACCAAACTTCAAAAAGCAACCGACACAATGAGTAGTTGGACAAAGAAACGGCGCATTAGCCTAAACGAAGCATAATCGGTTCACATAAACTTCACAAACCAGAAAGTTAACTTGATTTCAGTGGAACTTTATTCAAGGCCGGTTCCAAATGCAAATCCAGCCAAATACCTCGGCATGACTCTCGATTGCAAGCTTAGATGGTAAGGGCATGTTAAAAAGAAAAAAGAAAAATTGAACATCAAATATAGAAAAATGTATTGGCTAATAGGTAGAAACTCTAAGCTTACAATACATAACAAACTGCTATTATATCAGCAAATACTTGAACCAGTATAGACCAAGGGTATTCAACTTTGGGGTTGTACCAAGAAGACAAATGTACAAATGATACAATGTTACAAAAATGGTGTGGCAGTGTACATATTCGGATGATTTCATCCTTCACATTAGTCATTTTCGCAACTCAAAAATAAAACTTATAAAACAGCAGACTACCTAAATAAAAATCCAATTAGCATCATTCACCTATTGAAGAGATCTCTGCCACCAAAATCCTGCACCTAATAAATAATTCAAAAATTTGATCTCTTTATTAATAAATAAATATAAATATATCCAAAATTGTAACTCAGTTCACGGACCTCTTTCTCTGCCAAATCAAGCATGCAAAGTAAATAAAATAATAAATCAATGCAATGAAAATGAAACATACCTTTCTTAAAAATTTGTCGATGTGCCATATACGTAATTATGACGATTGTGTGTGAATAATACCTGTAAAAAAATTCTAAATGAAATGTATAAGACAGCTCCCAATTCCAATTCGACTCAAACCCATTCGATTATACAAAGTATAAGAATCCTATTTGAGTCGAATATACAAAATCTCATTGTGCTCATATAATACATGATTTCAAAAATACCATAGTTGTTTCGCGAAAACAGAGAAACATAATGAGATAAACAACACCGGAATACAAGTACCAAAATCTTATATACTAAAACCACCAACACACATTGACGGTAAATATTTTCTACCATCTTTCATGTGCGTTGCAGAAGACCTTATAGCACCTACAAACATACCTGATCTATGTATCAAGGTACAGTGACAACTATATCAAAAATAATGAAAAATATTCTCCTTTTTGTTGTTGTTTGTACATTATAATACAAACAAAAACCAACAAAACATATTACATATTACTTCGCAGAATCCGTGCGAAGAGCGAACGAGACAGGTACATAAACATATTGTTGGGCCTGTTATATACCATATTTTAAGTATGTATTAGTGTCGATTGTATAATTGTACCCAAAATCAAACATAAAAATACAAATAAGTGTGCGTAAAACTAAAAGCTAATAAAAAATTTACTACGCCGTATTTCTATTTAAGTTAAAATCTATTTCAATACTATCCAATTATTAGACTTTAGTAATAAAAAATTGAAATTTGATTTTATGTGCAATCCCACAAACAATACTATAATAAAAACATTACTTGACAAATGCATCCCGGTGAATTGCATTTTCCAAAATTACACCTTAATTATTTTCACTACACTTTGATTATTATTACACTAAACTTGAATTTAATTAGAATTAAATTTAAAATTTTAAATTAAAATGTATATACATATGTATATAAAGTATATACATATCACTACATAAGAAACAAAAATAAAAATAAAATTAAATTAAATTTTTGAAGAGGATAGAAAAAACACGTCTATCCTCTTCGACGAACTCTCGCCCACTAGAAACATTTAGAACAGTTGTATCATGGAAAATTCCATTTTAGTACAGTAAAACATTGAGCTGTTAATTTAACTTATTCTATTACACCCTAGATGTCGCCGGGAAAATATTTTGAAATTCGTTTAATTTTAAATAATAAATTTTTACTTTTAACATAATGTTTTCCATTATTTATTGGTATAAATTCAATTATTAAAATTTGATTGATTATCAAATTTGATTATATCAATTTATTAGCATAAAATGAATAATTCGCGCGGAATCATCAAATTCATTTGTGTTGCTAAATAATGATTAATCGGTGACACCTAGGATGGAATAGGATAACTTAATTTATTTGCTCAATGTTTTACTGTAATAAAAAAGGTTATTTTCCATGATAAAACTTTTCTAAATGTTTCTAGGCTATTCTAAGTTTGGTTTGTGTATATAAAAAAGCGAACGGCAACACAATTTATTAACAATAATTCACAAAATCACTTTTTATAATTTTCACACAATTTTACTGATCGCTTTTTCTTTTTATTTCACCCTAAAACACTGTTGAAATCTCACATTTTTAATCCTTATACTTTCGCTTACCAAAAGCAAATGAATCCAATTGGACTTCGTTCGCTTTTTTATATACACAAACCAAATTTAGAATAGTCTAAAAACATTTAGAACAGTTTTATCATGGAAAACTCCATTTTAGTACAGTAAAACATTAAGCTATTAAATTAACTTATTCTATTCCACCCTAGGTGTCACCGACTAATCGTTATTTAGCAACACAAATGAATTTGAAGAATTCTCGCGAATTATTCATTTTATGCTAACAAATTGATATAATTAAATTTGATAATCAGTCTAATTTTAGTAATTGCATTTATACCAAATAAATAATCGAAAATATTATGTTAAAAATAAAAATTTATTATTCGAAATTAAACGAATTTCAAAATATTTTCACGGTGACATCTAGCGTGTAATAGAATAAGTTAAATTAATAGTTCAATGTTTTACTGTACTAAAATGGAATTTTCCATGATAAACTGTTCTAAATGTTTTTAGTGGGCGAGAGTTCATCGAAGAGGATAGACGTGTTTTTTCTATCCTCTTCAAAAATTGAATTTTATTTGCTTTTTATTTTTGTTTCTTATGTAGTGATATGGATATACTTTATATACATATGTATAGACATTTTAATTTTAAATTTTAAATTTAATTCTAATTAAATTCAAGTTTAGTGTAATAATAATCAAAGTTTAGTGAAAATAATTAAAGTGTAATTTTGGAAAATGCAATCCACCGGGATGCATTTGTCAGGCAATGGTTTTATTATTGTAGATAGAAAAATTAAAAGTGCATGATTTGGTATTTTGTGGGATTGAACATAAAATCAAATTTCAATTTTTAATTACTAAAGTTTAATAATTGGATAGTATTGAAATAGATTTTAACTTAAATAGAAATACGGTGTAGTAAATTTTATATTAGATTTTATTTCTACGCACATACATTTAATACATAGTTAAAATATGGTATATAACAGGGCCAACAATATGTTTATGTACCTGTTTCGTTCGCTCTTCGCACGGATTCTGTGAAGGAAGTGTAATATGTTTTCTTGGTTTTTGTTTGTATTATAATGTACAAACAACAACAAAAAGGGGAATCTTTTTCATTGGTTTTGATATAGTTGTCACAAATATTTTACTGTCCCTTGATACATAGACCAGGTATGTTTGTATGTGCTATAAGGTCTCCTGCAACGCACATGAAAGATGGTGGAAAATATTTACCGTCAATGTGTGTTGGTGGTTTTAGTATATAAGATTTTGGTACTTGTATGCGGGTGTTGTTTATCTCATTATGTTTCTCTGTATTCATGAAACAACTATGGTATTTTTGAAATCATGTATTATATGAGCACAGTGAGATTTTGTATATTCGGCTCAAATAGGATTCTTATACTTTGTATAATCGAATGGGCTTGAGTCGAATTGGAATTGGGAGCTGTCTTATACATTTCATTTAGAATTTTTACAGGTATTATTTACACACAATCGTCATAATTACGTATATGGCACATCGACAAATTTTTAAGAAAGGTATGTTTCATTTTCCTTGCATTGATTTATTATTTTATTTACTTTGCATATGCTTGATTTGGCAGGGAAAGAGGTCCTTGAACTGAGTTACAATTTTGGATATATTTATATTTATTTATTAATAAAGAGATAAAATTTTTGAATTATTGATTAGGTGCAGGATTTTGGTGGCAGAGATCTCTTCAGTATTTCATTTCTTCTTTCTTTTCAATGTTTCATTTATTTTGAGGTTACTTTTCTCTCATTGAAGTAACCCTGTTTCTGACGGTGACATAATTATTCCATTAAAGTTGTGTAAGACTAAAATTCTAACAATCATCAAACACAAACCATTATGCGATACACAAGTCAATCTCAAAGTTTTGTTTTTTGTTTATTTCGAATGGATATATAGCCAAGGAAATAACCTTCATTAAACTTTAATCAAACTTCAAAAACACGATTATATTTTGTTATTTTAACAAAAAACAGAAATTCTAAAAAAAAATTTCAGACACATTTGAACTCCCATTGGGACGAAACGTCAATCTCCCCCTTTATATATTCAACTTATAAACAATATAATACAACAGCCCTAATTACATTAAGTGATTATTCTATCGATATTTGAGTACGTTGTAAAGAAAATGGCAACGATATAATTTATCGTCCTTGTAAAAAATTGCGCGTGGTTATTTACCAAGAAATATAATTACTCGGGGTTCCATTTTATTCTCCAGTTCAATTATTTATAGATATCCGGTAGCATGAACATCGAAATAATATTGTAATTTTATTTTGCCATTCGCTAATTAACAAATTCGCGCGCTTTTTTTTTATATGCGTTTACAACAACAAAGAACTAATTAAAAATAATTAATTATTCAACAATTAAATTTTCTTTTGTCTTTAATTATTCCTGTTATTATAAATTTGTTTTCATATTCCATCCTTTATTCTCATCATGGTTTTAGGAACGAACGTTGTTATAGTATACAGTTTGTGAGAGAATGAACGGTTTTGGATATATTTCTAACTAATCAAGACTCGTCTAAAATTTTCAGTCTAATTTATTAATTAGCCCAATTCCGATCTAAAATCGTGAAAATATCAAATATTTATTCAGCCTTCTTCAAATTACCGAATATTTAAAATCAATTTGAAAAGGTCTGCACGCCAAAATCGGTTCAAAGGTAAAAAATTAAAATTCCATCCCACACTTTGTACGCCTAAAAAAAATAATTTTATTACAAACTCATTAATTTCCTGAATTTTCCTTTTCCTTTGTGTATGTGTTGGTGTTTTGTGTGCGTTTTCCGCCCTTGCCAACAGATGATTTTCATTTACCGAGTCATTAAAGTTAAATAGAATTTTTTTTATATACTTTGGAATATGGCGTGTTTTTGTTGTTGCTTGTTGTTGTTGTTTAAACGATTTAATTTTATTTAACTTCTGATTACTTATTTAAGATCCATTGGTATCCTTTTTATGTTAAATTTTAAAGACTAAACCCCAACCACACCTATATTGTATATATTCACTTTTATATACCTTTCTGTGTATTGTGTACCACCATCTTATTTGGATGCTATAGGTTGGAAAATTGTTTTAGATTTATTCAATATTATAATCCAATGAACTCGTAAAGGATAACCCTTTTTTTAGTATTTTGTTGTGTTTCATATAATAATCTGTATATGAAAGGATATAATAAACAATGTAGCAGCAACAAAATTAAATAATATAATTTTTTGATTACTTTTATAGTCTTTTGAAATGCTGAATCAGATTTTTAATAAAATATAACTTTTCGTACAAATAAAAGTTTTGTTTATAAGTTATAAAAATTGGTAGATGCTAGGGGAGCTAGTTTCGGGAGAACATTTTTTTTCCTTTGGTTGGAATGTTATGTACTACTTTAAGTTTTATTACATCAGATTTCCATTTCGCTATTATTTAAATCACTCATCTTAATAAAAATTGTCGATCTAGTTTATAGTTGTTAAGTTATGTAATAAAATTGATTGCATCTTTTTTTTAATAAAGCTGTCAATCGTTTGTCTTAACATAAAAAATTTGAAACACTTTTTGAAACTAATTCAAATTTTGAAAATATGTACATATGTATATGCAAATCCAGAAATTTGCGCGCTAAGGTCCAAAATTAACCTACCATATCAGATGAAATAAAATATTGTTGAAAACATATCAAATAACAAAATACAACACCACCTCGGAAATTCATATTATACCGTTAAAGAAGCCGAATAAACAAAGGAATTTCCTACCTTATTAGTAGAATTGAGTGCTAAAACCGCTTGGGCGTTTGTCGAAGCTAAATTCATTCCATTTTTTTTTTTTTTTTCAGATTATACTACAAACCAATTTTATCTCCAGGTTTAGTGAACATGCTATGTCCTCGGAAACGGAAAACCCAAATAGAACATTTTTTAATAACATGTTAACATGCTAAATGGACTTTTAGAAAGAAAACTCAAATACACAACGCAACCGAAGGGACTAACACTTCGTATCACTTGTTACCGCTCATTTCGGGAGTATATTGGAAGCTGGAATAAAACCAGTAAAATTTCACTTAAAGCTTATTATAGGATGCAACAGTTAAATTGTTAAATACATAAACGGACAATTTATTAGCATAACGCATGGGTGAAAATACCTGACGTAACATTTAAAAGGGCTAATGCAATCAGTTTCCATAACAGTTCATCAAAATTCGATTGAATTTATCTAGACCCGCGGTTCCCAAAGTGTGTTCCGCGGAACCCTGGGATTCCACGAAAAAATTTAGGGGTTCCGCGTGACAAATTTTATTTCATTAAAAAAAATAAGAATGGTGTTTAATATATTCACATTTTCCTCGGAAAGTTTACATTCGACCGCCAAATTAAATTTAAAATTTTTAAATAAGGCGGCTGAAAACATAAGCATCGGTAGCAATTCGTACTTCACCAAAATGTATGTAATGCTATTGAGCCCTCGTATTATTAACAGTAACTGTCATTGCAACCAGTATGTCAGTTAAGGAACATTTATAGCTGGGTAGGTAGTATATTTTAAATTATAAACGGACGCGAACTAAAATGTTATTTGCGAGTTAGAACTTGAAATCTAACATAACCATTTTTTCAAGTGAACATAAGTCAGGTAGGACTATAAATAGTTTTTATAATTGATTCATTATCACCTAATTCTCTTTTTATACGACAGAAACGTTCCAAGAAAATTCGTGTAAAACCCGCGATGCCATTAACTTCCAGTTCCGTACAGCTACAGCCTTATCTTCCAACTCTGCCATCTTCCGATTTTGAACAGGTGGTATCAACGAAAAGACGTAAATATGATACTAGTTACTTGTCGTTTGGATTTACTAGTACTGGTAACGAAGAGGCTCCAAATGCGGTTTGTTTGCTTTGCAACAAAACATTGGCAAACAGCTCCTTAGTACCAGCAAAACTACAGAGACATTTGGAAAAAAATCACCCAACAGATAAAGGCAAAGATATTTCTTTTTTTGAAAGAAAACTTGAAAGCCATAATAATTGCAAGAGTTTTATGGTAAAAAAATTCAAAGTAGATAATCAAAAGGTAACGGAATTGTCATTTAAAGTATCTTACCGTATTGCTCTCGCAGGTGAGGCACATGTTATTGGTGAATCACTTATTAAACCTTGCGTTCAAGATAACGTTTCGTGTCTATTGGGCGAAGAGTATAGTAAACAAGTTGACAGTGTGTCTCTTTCTAACAATACTGTATCAAGGCGTATTAACGATATTGCCGATGATATTAAAATAGAACTCATTTCACGGTTGCAGGCGTGTGACGCTTATGTATTACAACTAGATGAGTCCACAGACGTTGCTGTATTAGCAATTTTGCTTGTTTTCGTTCGGTATGATTTTAATAAAAATACTGAAGAACATTTACTTTTACGTGAAAGTGTGAAAATTAATACCACGGAGGAGAATATATTTAACTGCATTGATAATTTTATGACAACGCATGAAATTAACTGGGAAAAATGTATTGAAGTATACAGCGATGGAGCAAAAGCAATGACAGGAAAAGTGAGTGGTGCTGTAGCACGGATTAAAAATGTTGCACACAACTGTAACAGTACTAATTGCATTCTTCACAGATATCTATTAGTAACAAAAAGGATTTCAGTTACATTCAAATCTTTTCTGAACGAAGCAGTGAAGATTATTAATTTTATTAAAAGTCGACCATTGCAATCACGTATTTTCAAAGCCTTGTGTGAAGATATGGGTAGTCTTCACACCAGTTTACTTCTTCATATGGAAGTTAGATGGTTATCGCGTGGTAAAATTCTTGTGCGAATATTTGAATTGCGAAAGGAACTGTTGGCGTATTTTATTGGTCATAAATTTGAATTATCAGACAGATTAAATAATATGACTTGGCTATCTACACTTGCATACATATCTTGCTGATATATTTGGAAAATTGAACGAATCATGTTTGGCTCTCCAAGGGAAACAAGTCAACATATTGCAAATATAAATTGGTTGCCTTTTCAAGGAAAATACAATATTGGATTTCAGCTGTGGAGCAAAATAACTTTGACTGTTTCCAGACGCTTAATGATTTTCTCGAAGAATCTGAAGTGGATTTAGATATGGAAATCCGTGATGGCATAAAAACACATTTGTCCAGTTTACAAGAATCACTCAGTGAATACTTTCCAAACCTAGAGAACTAAGATAATTACTGGGTACAAAATCCTTTCAAAATAAAAGCAAAACCAAAAGGATTTCGGTCCTTGGATTATGAAAATTTGATTGAATTAAGTTCGGATACACAATTAGAAGCTTCATTTAGAACAGTTCCGTTAACAATATTCTGGTGAGATATATTCGATGAATATCCAAATTTAACAAAACAGGCTATTCGAATTTATGAATATAACTACTCGTATATGTTCATTTTTACTTTTCTGAAGATTCTTCTCAAACACAATCAGAATTGGCTGTAGCATTAAATGTTGATCGATCAACTGTTGCAAAACGTTTACAAACAATCGGAATGGTTCAAAAAGCTAACAATCGGGTCCCACATGGATTAAAAGAAAGAGACTTCGAACGTCGAAAAACCATTTGTGAAATACTGAATCAAAGACAACAAAAAAAAGGTTTTCTGCATCGGATAGTTACTGGAGATGAAAAATGGATTTATTTTGAGAATCCCAAACGCCAAAAATCTTGGGTGAAGCGTGGTGAAACTGGTCCATCGCAACCAAAGCGAGATATCTATTGCAATAAGGTTATGTCAAAAAATATAGTAGATTTCTTAGAGACGTCTCGTGTCGAATAAATAAAAATTCAAATTAGTTGGGTGTAGAAAATTTAGAGATTTTAAAGATAAACTGGTATTAATTTAATCATGACCGGTCAATAAAGGGAATATATGTTTATTTGTTTTTTTGTTAATTAACAAACTAACAATGGGTTTTCGTTCCGTTATAGGTTATTTAATGTGGCCAACCAGGAATATATGTATACATTTGAAAACTATACTGGCTAAATGTGGGATTCTAAAATGACTTTTAGATGAGATTCTGGAATATGGCCAAGTAGGATGAAACTTGGCTATTTCTCAACCGATTATTATGAAGTTCGACTTGTACGATGAAAATGGAATACTCAAATGATTTTTAGATGAAGTTCTGAAATATGGCCAAGTCCATCCTGGAGCTTGGCTATATCTTAACCGATTATGATGAAATTCGACTTGTATGATGGAAATGGGATCTCCAAATGATATTTAGATGAAGTTCTGAAATATAGCCTATTAGGAAGGAAATCCATTATTTCGCAACCGGTTGTGGTAAAATTCGACTTATACGATGGAGATGGGATTCTAAAATGATATTTATAAGAATATCTGGAATATGGCCAATTAGGAAGGAACTTGGCTATTTCTTACCGGATTCTCGAGCTGTTGTACAGCAGATAAGCCTGACAGAAACCTCAACAACAACATCTTTTATGATATTGTCTTTGGAGGATTTTTTAATTTGGCAGGTGCTGAGCTTCCTCTTACCGATATTTTTATTATACAACGGGAAATTTAATCACAATTAAAGGAAAATTGGAAAATGTGAATGATGGCATACGCAGCATTAGTGAAACTTACTAGCGTTATTTCTGGCCGTATTTCAGAACTACATTTATAAATGTAAAGGAATTCTTAAATTTCCGTTTTGAACGCACAGGTTGAATCTGTAATGACAGCCCATTTCCATATCCCATATCAATTTTAACTAAAATCGTTTTAAAAATAGCCAAGTTCCATCATAATTGGCCATATGCTAGAACTTCATCTATAATTAATTTTAGAATCCCATTTCACAGTAGATCGGTTCGACCAAAAACTTGTCACTTTGTACTTACCCTTTTACAAAATTAGGTTTAGTATAATCCAGTGTTTTTCATTCACAATGTAATACGCTTTCCAAAAATCTCTTAGCAATCAAAGGAATGGTGAGCTTGCACTTTACCAAGTTTTTTCAATGCCTTATAGATAAATATTTTATTCGGCTTTTATTCCAAATGAAGTAATAAGGTATATTGTTAGACGCAAAATTTTCGGCCGTTTGTAACCAGACATTTCTAATTTTTGGCCAAAAAAAGTTTCAAAATCGTCATACTTTTAAAATTACAAAATTTTGATTAAAGTGAATATCTATCGTGTTTTGTAATTTTTACAAATTTTCGATATGAAATTTTGTATGTATGGCAAAGTCGTTAAAGATTTTTTCTATTTGATTGATTATTTACTAGAAGACATTTCTCCGCAAATACAAGTAAATTATTTAAGAAACACTTAAGATTGAAATATAATATGACTCAAAAAAAATAAAATAAACTTTCTTTTGGGGATTTTACTAACAATTGAGCTAATAAAAAGTAAAATGAGGTAGCATTACAATAAATATTACCTGTCGCACTGTCGCTCAATTAGCAAAGTTGGTTAGAATCACTTTCTATGCAATTAGCATTGGGAAGCATAATGGAGATTGGCTGAAAAGAATCTCTATTTGAATTGAGTCCTTTGGCGTTTACAGACTGTTCCCACTGGTTCTCAAATTTTCTGTATGTTTACTGCATAATAGCCCAATTAGCAAATTTTATCCAGCATCAGATAGTTTGGATTCGGCAAAGGAGATAATGGTTAGGTTTACTAGTCATTTTTGAATATCATCTTAGTTTTAAATTTGCATTCAAAATTGTCAGGCTATGAACATAAACTAGATCGACGCGGTTCGTTATTAAGCAAGTAAAATAATTCATTGGACGAAATGTAATTCGATTTAAGGGACCCAACCCCGATTTAATGTACACAAATTCGGATATAAGGGATACAATGTTTTAATATTATTTATAATATTTCAGGAAAGTCAAGATATATCGCTTATATGGCTTTTGGTTAAAAAAAAATAGATTGATTTTCTAGAATATAGCCAATTAGAAAGGAACTTGGCTATTTCTAAACCAACTGTGATGAAATTCGACATTTACGATGGAAATGTGATTCTAATATGATTTTTAGAAGAAGTTCTGGAATAAGGCCAATTAGGAAGAAACTTGGTAATTTAACCTTTTGCCTGTCCTGAGCGTCTCATTATACGTGATATATAATCTCATTTAATATACGTATAACATATAATGTAGGGGAGTCTCGGTTAAACGGTATGTGCATCATATATGATGAAATTCAGCATGTACGATGGAAATGGGATTCTAAAATATTTTTTGGAAGAATTCTGGAATGCGGCTAATTCGAAAGGGAGTCGAAAAACCTAATTAAAAAGGAATTTGGCCACATCTTAACCGATTATGATGAAATTCGGCATATAAGATTATAAAATAATTTGTTGATGTCCTTTAAGGACTTCGTCATTTAAGAATCCCATTTCTATCGCACGTGTCCAATTTCATCAAAATTGTTCAAGAAATATCCAAGTTTCATCCTACTTGGCCATATTCCAGAACTCCATCTAAAAATCATTTGAAGATTCCATTTTCATCGTACAAGTCAAATTACATCATAATCGGTTTTGATCCAGCCGAAATATGTAGCTTTTTATTAGCCGGTACAACGTTAGATAAAGGATAAAAAATCCAAAACCAATAACATAAACTTATTAGAAAACTTGCCAGAAGCGTTTATTTTTTATACATCTAGCATAATGTTTGTTATTTATTTGTTGCAACAATCACACATTTTGTTTGTATGTACTCACACATAAAAATTGTAAACACAAAAAATAAACATAAATAAAAATAGTGAGAAATACGAATTTTTGTTCGATTTGTTTTGGTATCATCAAAGTCAAATGTAAATCAAAAACAAATCTATGGTAGTAAATAACGTAATAAGTACAAATTAACAGCAGAGAGTCTGATTTGAAGAGAGTAAGAAGATAAAGTTATTACAGTTCCACTGTAATTTCCATTTGTTGTTGTCGTTATTTTATTTTTTGAAAATAAATGTTCACGAGACGTCTCGGTATTATATCGTTTTTGGCTATGCTCTGTATCTAATGGGATCAGAAAGGGGTGGTATATTATTAACTGCTGGAATCAGGTGAAACGTTCGAAGCGAGCTATAGAGGAAAAAAGACCAGAATGGGTGAATAGACACAACAAATTAATTTTTCAGCATGGCAATGCAAAATTAGAACAGCGGTTTAGTTGTCGCGCATAGATCGAAAATTGGCTTAATGATTGGATCGCCTCCAAAGATCAAGATTTTTTTAGAGAGGAAATCCGTAAACTGCGTGAACAATGGGGAGAGTTGTAGCTGCAAATGGAGCATACTTTCAATAAATAATTCTTTCATTTTCTAAACAAGCAAATGTGTTTTATTTTAACAAAAAAGGGCGAAGTCATATTCACCCTGCCAATAATACGACAGTGAAAAAATAGTTATTCCGTGAAGGAATTGTCGAACGATTTAGAGCAGCTAAATTTTAGTAAAATTGAAACGAGGAATAATGCGGTTCGTGCTGTACAACCAGCAGAATCACTTTTTGTCAAAATAATTATCGAAGGACTCTCATTCGTAATGGAAGCGACCTCGGGAGTCTGTGCATCTATAATTTCCATACTGAAGTAAAAGGAGTTATTTAGGCGAGCTAGAGAAGTTAACTATAAACGGGTGAGTGTCGATAGAGTTTAACTAAACGATCGATAAGATAAAAAAAGAGTATCCGAACGAACATTCTCAATCGGGGGGTGTCATATTGTAATTTTTCATTGTTGTTATACTGTACCCTATCATATTAAAGGTACTGTAGGTAAGGAATTGATTCGCCTCGTGAATGAAGTTATATTGATAGATGATATATCTGTTGGGAGCTTATCAATAATTATAAGTCGCGGAAAGTTAGTGAGAGTTATTTAATATAAATACGTATAAAGGCTTATATCAGTATAATCGTTTATCTTCTTGTGTAAAAAGCGCAAAGTATATTTTTCAATCCGTGATGAACAAAATACTATGTGGAATTCCGAAAACCTAAGTCTACTTGAATGACATTTTTAATTGGTACACAATTAGGGGAAGAATGTAAAAATATTCTAAAACAAGTCCTGGTTAGGGTAAGTAAATATAACGTTAAGTTAACTATTGAAAAATGTAAATTTTTTTAGTCATCTGTCAAAATATTTGGGTATACTATTTCGTCTGACGCTAGTCCCTTCAAATCAAAAGTTCAAGTAATCATCGAAGCCTCACCACCTATGTATTTTCAAGAGTTGTAAATGTTCTTGGGGTTACTAAATTATTATGGCCGCCTTACACCAAATTATGTCGGTAAAATTGAAACTCTTAATTTACTTGTTGAGTAACGGTAGTAAATACGAGTCTTTCACGACTTCCATTGCCTACGAGTCTCAAGTTGATTTAGATTCGATTAATTACTTTCATTCAACAATTTCTGTTAATTATTACATATCTGATGGTCAAAGAAACGATTCACTATTAGCGAATATGTGCAAATTTGTAGTAATTGGGTAGCCTCCAAGAAGAATATTAAAGTGTTTATCAAAACATGGATTGTTTGTAAACATTAAGAACGTGGTTCGGAGGGTATCCAGATATCAAATAAGAAAATCAACTTTGGATGATAAGTTTTACCCTTCACTAGATATTGTTTAAGAAAATAATGATGAAGTTGAAAGTGAAAACAGAAAAAGAAACCAAAGTGAAGGACGTGACAATGATTGTATATGGATACGAAAATCCAATAGAAAGAAAAACACTCCAAACAAACAGATTTGAATATTCAAAGTTCCAAAATGTTTAATAATTAAAAGTTAATTAAAGTTTCGTAGTGGTATACTAATTTAATATTGTAAATTATTGTAAACCGAGCTTTTTTTTTTTTTTAAAAGGAGGAAATTTTTTATATGTTCATAATTTTGAGTCACCCTTTTGTAAACGCAGTAAGTTTGTATAATTTTATTAATTAGAATAAATATAAATTATAACAGGAAGAAGAAACAGTCTTAAGAATAAATTATTTAAGTTACTCTTACACCGTTTGATTTAAATAAATTGGATAGGCACACATTACTGACAAAATGGCTGAATATTGCTTTCTGATTGAGATTTCTGATTTCTTTAAAATGGCCGATTGTTGTATTTTCTTCATTTAAATGAAGACGGATAAAAATTATCTGATAATAAGACCAATTCTCGATTCTTTAATTCTGGTTTGATGTCAAATCTACATTTTATATTTCATCCTTGATCCCCGATATTGATTTAAAAATTAAAAATTTTAATTTAACTTTAAATTTTATTTCGACTGCAATTCGTTTTTCAAATCAGCTAAGAGCAATGTTATTGAATTTTCAACTTTATTTTGTGTGTTTTGTAGAATATTTGTTAAATATTAATATTTTCGTAGTAGGTCGACTTTGAGCTCTAGACCTGTTAATTGCGCACTAGGTGGCATTTTTGCTTTTCAAGGTATAATAGGTAAATAATGAAACGCAATTTTTTGTTGTAAAATACCAAAACGGATTAGTGGCCACCAATGGGTTTTCTTTTACAAGAAGGACAGATCTACGTCAAATTTAGATCATTCTAATCTAAAAATTGGATGCTGGAAGATTTGGCTGGAATTGGATTTTAAATAAAACAACTAAAATTAGCAGAAACAACTGATTTGTTTATTTCACAAATAAATCCTACTTAAACTCATTTTACCATTCATCAGTTCTTATTTAATCCAATTGTAAACTTAAGTCTATAGCTTTTTAATTACAAGTCGACAACCCCTAAATATTGAATCAAGTATATAACGCTTTGGTCACAGGAATGCAATTCGCCGGAATGTAAGCTTAATGAAGTGTAATATGTACAATGATTGATTCATTTTTGAACCCTAATCCAACCAACATTTTAGTAAGTTTAGTAATAATTAACAGAAATGTTTCAAACTGAATCCATACAAATGCTCATAACTAAATTTATAAATCGTAGCATTTGAAAAATTAAATTTGCCAAAAAGGAACATCTTGGTTGGATTAGGGTTAAATGTGTCAAGAAGCATTCGCGTGAATTTAGTCTTAAACCTGCCCTAAAAAAAAAATTGGAATTTTTTAGGACAAACTTCTCGAATCATAAGTGAAGTTTGTCTCAAGTCTGTCTTAAACATCGTAGCCAAAATTATTGTTTACATGTATTAGTGTAAAAGCAGAAACTCTCGTTATAACGAATTCCTTTTAATAAGTGTAATACTGTAATTTTCTTTAAAATTTAATACAGCAAATAATAAGAAAATGAATTTGCCCGATTTTCTTGAGAAAATCCTAAGAAGCCGACACCAAAGTGGTCTATATGTAAAAAAAATTTCATCGGATTGGAAATAGATATTACAGAATTTGCAGGAATTTTAAACTCTAATAGAATTTATATTGTAGTTTAGGTTGTTGTCCGATTGATTGTTTATTCGTAATAAAACAACATCGATCTGTCAAAATTTGAAATTATTTTCTGACATAGATGATAACTTTGCATAGTGGCGACTTTGGTGCAGCTTCCTAGAATTTTCTCAAGAAAACCGGCAATGTCATTTAATCATAACATTTGGTATATATTGAGTGAGATCATATCAAACATGGTTGTCCTAAATACTCTAATCCGGTTATTTTTCCAAAACAGAATATTGTTTCGGATAGCCTAAATCTTATGCCAACTTTCCATATAGGCTATTTTGGTGACAGCTTCCTAGGCTTTTCTCAAGAAAATCGGGAAAATCAGAATATCATTTATTCAGAATTTTGGTATATATTGGGTTAGATCCTATCAACCATGGTTATCCTAAACACCGTAATCCCCTATTTTTTTTACAACTGAAATTTGCTTTAATATGTAACTAATTCACGTTTCCACTGTCTAGAAGTCGAGTCTACGAGCTTTCCGTAAATTAAAAATTTTCCAAAAAAATTTAATTTAAAATTGGTTGATAATGAATAATTTTTAGCAGTGATCTGAAAGCTCTAGAAATGTTTATTAGTCTTAATGAAAGTCCCATTTTGCAATTTTACAGTTAGCAGAGTACATTTTTGAAGTTGTAAAGCTCGCTTCATATACTTTAAAATAAACCAGAAATATAACAGTGAAGTAAAGGTTTAACGTAAATGGTTCAGACGGAAATTCTGGTGGTTAAAATATACAATAAAAGCTCGATAAACGCAAGCCTTGGTTTTGATGCACACAAACCTACAGACAAAACACAAAGCATCTTATACATTTAGGAACATTTAAAAGCTTAAAATATCAGCTTTACAACACAGTTTTCAATTATTTCAAACCATTCAACTTTGAAAGTTGAGAAGTTGTTAGTTCTGAAACTTTACTGTCTATCGATTATAAAATATCCAAAATTGTTTAACTTTAAGTATATTTTAAATTTGTTCCAACATAATCTATACACATAAAGCTTTAATAATAGCAATATTTTGTTTGAAAGTTTGTAAAAGCTTAAATCATTTGGGCGTCGAATAATGCTTTCAAAATTTTATTTTCATGAGGTTTGTGATGTTTTTATTTAAACATGTTCTAAAACGCTCCATATAATTTGCAAAAGTGCTGTAAATCGCTTCTTACTGTAACCTATAGCTTTTCATGGGTTCATTGCAGCTGCTGCAGTAGAAATTCTTATTACAAAAGCTTATTTTTATGAGATTTGTGATTTTAAAAAAGTTCAATAAATTGCAAAAATTATGTAAATCGCTCCTTTCGGTAAAGTGAAACTTTACAGGTCCTACCAAATCGAATTTTTCACTGGTCCTACTTACTCGAATTGTTCGTTGTTTTTTAAATTACAGTTAAATAACATGAAAATATATTCGAATTGACAAAGTCGACTGACGAAGCGCATTAGACCAAGTACTGAAATTAAATTATTTTTAGTGTTGCACGCAAGAACGGATTGAAGTGTCACTTAGTGATGTAAAAAAAAAAAAAAAATACAAAATGAAAGACATTCTTGGAAACTAAAGTTATATGTAGGCTTATATGTAATTTTATTATTAGTTATTAACTAGATTAGTAGATTTTATACTAAGATGGAAAATTTAAATTGGTTAAAAAGGGGATTACAAAATAACATTTAGAGCCATTAAATTATGGATTTATGGCCATCGAAAAGATTAAGTTGACGACGGCCGTCGAGATTGTCAGAAAAAATTTTATTTATACAGTTCTAAATTAATTTTTGTGTTCTGTGCGTAATTCCGTCTCCGTTCCGTCGAGATTTTCTCTACCTTTCAGCTTCAGTTTTGGAATAGCACTAAACGAAACGCTTCTAAAAAGTGTTAAAGCTTGCGTGAAATAAACATTTAGATAAAACATTTTTGAAATTCACATATTTTTGTTATTTCAAAATTTTATTTTCAAGAGCTTTGTGTTTTTTTTTAGTTCAAATGAGTTGAAAGAACCTCAATATATTGCAAGAATTCAGTAAATCATTTTTTTTTTTTTTTAAACATAAATTTAGAAGAAACTTGAATTTAAAATTGTTTTAATCAGCGTAATATATCTTTAACAATTTCTCGAAATTTTTAACAGCAACCTGCCTAGTGTAAAAGTTTCTGTAAAGTTTTAAAACTTAAAAGAAATATGTAATTGGTTTCTTTCTGTTATTTCAAAATTTTTAAGAAACATTTCAAAATGCTTTAACAAGCTTTATAATATTTTTAACATCAATTTTTGTATTAAAGCTCGCTAGTTGCAGTTTAGTTTGAGTTGTAGAATATAATAAAAAAATACAAAAGCTTCCAAAATCTTCCAAAAACCAAATGTTTTGCTAATTTAATTTAAAACAGTTTAATACTTATGATTTTAAAAGTTTCTTGTAAATCTTTTACTTCTCGAAATGATGAGATACTGCCGGTTTCACCAAAATTCACAGTTTTCCGAGCCGGAGAAAACAACAGACATAATTTCGAAAAGTCTCTTGGAAAAAGAGATAAAATATTATGCTAAATACCACCCAGAAGGATTGTCAGAATTACGAAAACAATTTACTTTTCCAATTTACCATTCCAATGTCTAGAATTCGAGTCTATGAGCTTTCTTTGCATAATTTTTATTTTTTTTTTTCAATCATAAAATAAAACAGATTACTTCAACAATCAAGATTGAGCAAAAATACATGTTTGGCTTGAAATTAGTTTTGAAAATAGTTTCAATATTCTCACATTTTGAAAATTTTTAAAAAAACAATCGGCTCCACTCCAACAAGTTATAAATAATAACAAGTAAGTATTTTTGTTAAATTAGTAATTAATCGCCCAGTTTAACCTCTATCTCTCTAGTAAAACTCAACAATTTTGACAGAAAATAATAATTTACAAATTCCATACCTAGTAAAATTTTATCTTCAGCCAGGAGTGTGATAACTTGATGGTACATACCTGAAAAAATAAAACAAAACAAATTGCGATTAGTTGAAAAATTTTAAAACTGTAGGTAAACATTTAAAAAAATAGTAGTTTGAAAATTTATTATAAAATTTTGGACGAATAACCAAGGAAAACTTCCGGTAATCACCGCTTTAATGAGTCCTCAAATAATTCAAAACAAATTCAAATTATAATTAAATTAAATTAATATTTTTTTTTTTCGTTGATCGTGACAACAACCAAATAATTTTTATTGTATCAAAAGTATAAAAATTACGTTAAGATTTTCCAAAGTTTTTTTTTTGGTTTTCTTTCTAAAACTTTGCCATTTATAAATGTCTCTCCTCGTACATTAAAATTAAATTATAAACAATAAAAAAATATTCGTCCCATTTTTTAGTAAATTATCATAGGATTTATTTTTGTTTGAGGAAAATATCTAAGAAACAAAAATAACAATTGAATGGGGAGATGTTTTTTTTTCATAATTCTTAGAAAAAAAAAAAAATTCTTAGGGTTCAAATAAAAAATAAATATTCAATCATCATCACACAACACACACCATCCATTGTCATATTTTGTCTTGAAATAAAATGACATTTTTCATTTGACGAAATAAATTCTTAAATCTTCAAGATTACCCCAACAACACAACAATACAAAATGGAAGATGAAAAATATGTATTTTGACGAGTGTGATGCAGAGACAAATAAGTCTAAGGGATTTTATTTATTTTTTAATGTTAAGGGTTTGTTGTTTTTTTTTTTTTTTTTTTTTTCGTTTAACCATAACCGGGTGATGAATAAAATATGTGATATTTTCGAATATAATTTTATGTCAATATTATGTCTTCGATTTTCTTAATGTTTTATTGTTATTATTTTATTAAATATGTACAGTGTTATGGGTCGATTTTGAAACATTAAATTGTTTCCCTTGGGTACTCAACGCAAGTGAACAATACAAATAATATACAATTCAGGGTTGATTTTGAACAATCAATATGAATTAGAAAATGTGACGTGCGTCAAATTTGGCATTATTATTTACATGGAATACATTGTTTTGTTTTTCGCAAATATTAAATTCATGACATATAAGGTACATTTTTTAAATATTTATTTTACCGTATATTTCCATTTCTATATAGAAATATTTCTTAAATTTTTAATTTCCAGAAAAATATTAAATGAGAATGATTGTCAAATTATTTCATTTTTCCGAAAATATCATTTTGGATTGAAATTTTATTTTTTGACTTTAACAATTATGTGCATCTTTGATTAGTAATTTGGCTTTAATGGACATAATTAGGCCTTTAAAATAATTCATGTAACCTAAACCTCCGAATGATTAACTTCTAATTTAGATTCGCCAAAAAACCAACTCATAAATCTCAATTATTTCTCTGAAACTATGAGTCTAATTTTATTTTCAAGTAGCATTTGGATCTCAAAATTTCACTGAATTGTCGGATACTCACTGCATTTTCCGCAGATCATTAAAAAATCGAGCATTTTCATCACCTCAGTTAATTTTTAATTTGATTGATTGATTTGATTGAAGTGTTCGACCAAGCTTTAAGCAAGACCTGCCAAAGTTGGCCGGGCCTTTCTAAATACCCTGTTACTAACAACATAAAGGGGGTTTGGACAGGGTTAATTAATAATGATAGAAATTGACCCGGTTTGCAGATACCTGTACAGCAACAAAAAACTACAGTTTAGCTTAAACTATTATTATATATGAAGCATTTTCGCGAACCTGCCATTTCCGTGAACCTGATGGATACTGTCCTGTAATGAATTACAATTAATGTTGCCAGTAACTAAAATCAAAATGATAAACACTAATAAGTTCCTAAAGTATGAAATCCGAATTGAAGTGCCTGTAAATTAAGACATCCGATCAAACTACACATCCGTTGGATATTTGAATATTCTGGAAGCTAAATCAAATTTTTCGGGAATCTTTGAAAACAAAATCGAAATTAACCCATTATTACCAAATTACAACTTATTTCATAAAATTTAACTTATATAAATCAAAACCGCAGCATCTTATTACAACTTAGATTACAACTTTTACTTAAATTTTTGTAAATCATTTTGTCATTAATATTCGATAAATTAGTTAGCACAAAACAACCCTATTTCTAAACTAGGCATCGTAAAACAAATTAATCAACTATTTTATTATGGCTTCTTATTTAAAAATCAACCGGTTTATTCCCTATTTTATGAAACCCAAATCATAATTTACTTTAAAATTAATTATTAATTTAATAATCAGCTACTAGCTCCCTAAATTTATCAAGCTTAAAAATCATAAACTAAACGGATTATAAAATTGTATCATAGGTATTCCAGCATGGTAATAAAAATAATGCCGATTCAATCTTGTACGAGATACAGACATCGAAACAAGGTGTTTTTGAATATTTTAAGAATATGAATAGTGAAGGAATGAGGTTGGAAAACTTAAGAATTTGAATCTTTTTGGTCTTTAATTTTACTAAATTGGAAAAATTTAACCCAGTTTAAATTTAAAATCATTTCTAGTTCACAAAATTCTGCACAATTCATGAAACTAAAAATTCGAATTTTAAGAACATATTCTGGCTTATAAAGCATCGGTTTGAATTGTTTGGTAATAAAATAATTTGGTTTCAATCCTTAATCTTATTTGTTATGTTTGGCTAAATTACAGACCTATTTATAAAATTTTTTCTGAGTAGAAATTTTCTTTGAAAATCTATGGAAGGGTTACGCAAATTCTCAACAGACCGTACCGATATCCGCAGCTGGTCTCCAAGATGAAGAGTCTCTAGTCGATAGATTAATGTAGGTAAGGGAAGTCGGCAAATTAGATCGGTAACTTCGGGATAAGGATTGGCTCTGAAAATTGAGATGGCTCGGGCTTGATTAGGATGTAATAATATGACTGATATTATTTTTTCATTTGAGTGAAGGTATTATATGTACTATCCTCAGATTCGAAGGAATACGCCAAGTCGCCATTGCGGAATATTCTTGCTAAATATGAGGATAAATTATTTTATTCTTAAACGACCATCATTTAACAATTAATTCAGAACTGGCACGGACCAGGGGAATCTGACTGTCTAATTAAAACAAACCATTGTGATGGCCCTAACGGGTGATGACACAATGTGATTTCTACCCAGTGCTCTGAATGACAACGTGAAGAAATTCAAGCAAGCGCGGGTAAACGGCGGAAGTAACTATGACTCTCGTAAGGCAGGGACCCTCTGATTTTTCATGGGGTACGGGATTGACGACCCCGCCGTACCTGAGTTAATTGCAGTGTCTGTTTCCATAGTTTGGGCGGCTGCGAGCGGGCGTCTGTCTTGGATCAAGCGGCTCGCTATATAAAAGTAGGCAGCAGGGGACTTGGTACTTGTGACTAAGTTCGGGCAGTAACAACCCCGCGCACCCCGAGTTGCTCGCTGTAAGGTTCAAGCTTGCTTGGCCACGTGCCAGATATCCCATCTGAGGATGGCAGCGGGCTGCAGTGATGGTCTTCCACAAACTTCGGTTTGAAGTCATTTCTGTTGGAGATTGGTTTGGCTATTTAGCCTATGTATGGGTGTGTTGCCAGCTCATCCATACTTAATGTGTTGGCTCAATAAATAATAAAAGAAACATTTATAACGTCGGCGTACCTCGGAGCGTCGGCCCAGCACAACTACCTCTTGAGCCGTCACTATCATCAACGGATAACTCCATGTCATCGCCACAGGCACAGTCGTCACCAGTATCACCGAATCAGGGAACATCCACGAGTGCTAAGTTTAGATGCCCCTTTTGTGACAGGTCCTTCACCACCAAAAAAGGACTAGGTGTACATGTTCGGCACACACATCCGGACGAGGCGAATGAACAAGTAAATATCGCGCATTCAAAGTGGGTTTGGTCGGATGAGGAGCTAAGATTAATGGCTAGGGAGGAGGCTTTAGCCTCTAAACAGGGAGTTCGGTTTATCAACAAACATCTTCAGGGCCTAACTTCTGATCGAACGCTTGATGCTATTAAGCCAGTAAGACGCCGTCAAGATTATAAACATCTTGTCATGGCGGCGTGCCAGGACCTTGAGGTTTCCTCGTTGTCTAACAGCAACGTGGAGTCTCATGATAATCTCCCAAACAACCCCGACCATATCTCTCCAAACGGGGGGCCGGGCTTTTCAGAGTCACCGCCCCGTAACTATAACCCAATTGATACCTCGTCGTCTGTAAGCTGGAGTGATATGTATGGTGATATATATAACGCGATAAACAACCTTATTGTGGTAGCTAAAAACATCAATGGCTACGAGGTATCTTCACTTGTTTTCGCAGCCCAAAGCTGTCTAGCGGGTGTTGATGTCTCAGAAAGTCTCCATACGTGGTTGCTAAAGGTGTTTCCATCAGCACCTCGGCGCAGACCAGTTACAACATCAGGTAGTGTGGGCCGTACCGAAATACCCGCGTGGAGGAAGCGTCGTCGGGAATATGCCAAAATGCAAACACTATACCGCAAGGATATGGGCGCAGCGGCCAAGTTAGCGTTGGACGGCTCCATTGACATACGTGTTCCTGATTTGAACCGTATGTTGGAATACTGGGGTCCGGTTTTTGAAACACCTTCCACTACTATCGGCAGTTCTGTCGATAACAGTGCGAACCAACGTCAGAATACTGGCTCAATTTGGCACCCGGTAACATGTGAGGAGGTCACTGCCATCAAGATCCCTCTTTCCTCGGCGCCTGGTTTGGATGGAATCACATCAAGGCAATGGAAATCGGTGCCTGCTACTGTTAAGGCACTCTTTCTCAATACCGTAATGGCCTCTGGGGGCTTTTCCGATAAACAATTAATAAGTCGCACTGTTTTTGTACCAAAAAAGTCTAACGCCGAACACCCAGGCGACTTTAGACCAATCAGTGTGGCTTCGGTCGTAGTCCGTCATCTTCACAAGATTTTTGCATTACGGTTACGTGATGCTAATCTTGTTGATGACAGGCAGAGATGCCTAGATGATGGCTGCGCTGAGAACATCTCGATGTTGGCTTCATTGTTGGAGGACTCGAGGCGAGAACTTAGGGAGCTACATATAGCTTCCCTTGTCGTTGATGATGTCCTAGCCGTGGTGCCACGCGAGGTAGGCTACACCATACAGGGGGCGTTGGTTAACGCAATTGCGTATGCTGACGACCTCATTATAGTCACATCTACGGTGTCTGGCATGAAAATCACCCTCTCAAGAGTCCAGGCGAGAGCGGAGTTAGCGGGGTTAACACTAAATACAACTAAGTGTTCAGCGTTGTCCATCGTTCCTGCTGGCAAACAAAAAAAGTATAAAATACTTAGTGAACCGCAATTTCAACTAGCGGATGGCTCGTATCTAAAACAACTGGTCGCCTCGTAAGAGTGGCGGTACATTGGTATCGACTTACGACCGATCGGGCCAAAGAAAGCCAGCAGTGATTTAGTGCCGATGTTCGACAGACTGACGAAAGCTCCGCTAAAACCACAGCAGCGACTGCAAATTGTTCGTTGCTTTTTAGTTCCGCGTTTTTACCACCAACTTGTCCTGGCCGGCGTGACCTTAGGGAAGCTAAAGGCCATGGATAAACAAGTTCGCCAGTACTTTCGTAAGTGGCTCAGACTTCCACCGGATACACCGGTTGGTTTTTTCCATGCATTTATAAAAGATGGGGGACCTGGTTTACCAGCATTTAACACCACAGTGCCTGCTTTAGTGTTTTATAGACTAAGCAACCTCGTGCACTCTACCTCCCCAGCTGTCCGAGCAATCGCGGACTCTAGATGGGTTAGTAGTAGGCTCAACTGGAGCCAAAAAGCTCCCACACGAGATAGTGAGTTCCTTAACACCAAGGACGAAAGGAGGGGCTGGTGGGCTAAGTACCTACACCGGTCTAATGATGGCCTGGAAATAAGAGATGCATGTAAGACTAACCTTTCAACATCGTAGGTGAATTATGGAAGTCTTGCCATAAAGGGCGGGATTATATTCAATATGTTCACGTCCGCATCAACTCGCTGCCTACGCGAATACGAACTTCGCGTGGTATCCGGCGGTCCGAGACTACTGTGCAATGCCGTGCCGGTTGTAATGTTACCGAAACAGCTGCACATGTAATACAATCATGTCACCGCACACATGGGGGACGCATCAAACGTTATAACGCTGTGTGTAAAGTGCTTGCATCGGGCTTGCGATATATCAGCTGTGAGGTTGATGAAGAGCCACGAATACGTACCGACTCTGGGTTGAGAAAGCCGGACATAATTGCCGTTAGGGATGGGCACGCAACAGTAATCGATGCCCAGGTAGTTAGTGGATCGACGTCCATAAACGAAGCGCATGAGAGAAAACGAATGTACTACGCTTCCAATGATGGAATTGCAGCCGAAATAACATCTCGGCATGGAATTATGAGGAATAATATCTTCTATTCCACATGTACCCTCTCATGGCGTGGTATATGGTCGTCTCGATCAGCTGATTATCTATTGAGCCTGGGGCTATCGAAGCGACTTCTTAGTGGTATTACTACAAGGGTGTTGCAAGGTAGCTCCTTGAACTGGAATAGGTGGAACAAGATGACGACATTGTCTGGTTATCGTGATGGCGTGTGGAGACGAACAGGAGTTGGGTGATAAAAAGTGATGATGAAAAGAGCATAAGTAGGTTTATCCTACTAGGGTACCTGCACCCGCCGGAAGAACATCTTTCCAGGCTAAATCGGCAGCAGGAAATAAAGCCGTGATGGGTTTGTGGTTTTTTAGTCAGTAAGAATCTGACACTACCATGCAATAACATCGCATGGTGTCTTTTGAAGATTTTCCACCTCCCATTTATAAAAAAAAAAATAGCCAAATGCCTCGTCATCTAATTAGTGACGCGCATGAATGGATTAACGAGATTCCCACTGTCCCTATCTACTATCAATACAATTTTTTTGCCAAATTTTCGGTTTTTTAAGCCATTTTCAAGGCTATGAAAAATTAACTAAAAAATAATGATCTACACAATATTTTTCACAACAAACAACAAGTTTATTTTGTTTATCTAGACAAGGAAAAACATTTTATGTACAAAATAGGTATGTTTAAAGTATGTAAATAAAATGTTTTTCCTTGTCTAGACAAACAAAATAAACTTGTTGTTTGTTGTGAAAAATATTGTGTAGATCATTATTTTTTAGTTAATTTTTTATGGCCTTGAAAATGGTATAAAAACCGAAAATTTGGCAAAAATATTATTGAAAAAAGGAGAAAGTTTTAATAAAAAAATTTATTAAAATATTTTATGAATAGGTCTATAATTTAGCCAAACATAAAAAATAATACATAAAATACCTAATTAAAAATAAACAAATAATCCTAAATCTTGTAAGTTTATCAAATTTTAAAGTTAAAAAAATTTTCCACGTTTCTGTGAATCTCATATAGTTAAAATTTAAAAAAATTTATGACTTATGAGAGTAGTACAAATTTCGCGAATTTTAAAAATTTTAAAATAATATTGAATTTCATGAATTTTATGCGTTTCAACAAAAATATTAAAAATTCACGAATTAGGTTCTTAACTGAAAGCTTTATCAATTTTTATAATTTTAGGAAAATTCTAGGAATTTGAAGAAATTGGAAAATTTCTAGGATTCGAAAGACGAATGTCAATTAAATTTCGTAAAATTAAAATTTTTTCACGGTTTTGGAGGTTAAAAAGGATTTCGAAACTTTGGAAAATTTTAAAAATTTTTAGAATTATACGAACTTGAATAAGAGGTTTTAAGGATGATCAAGTATTTCACTAATATACGAAATGTAATTTAGTTGAAATTCCTAATGTTAAAAAGTTAACTATATTTTAACTATAGTCAAGAATTTTAGTTTTTCTAAATTTTCATCTATTTTTAGAAATTTTACAAATTTAAATATTTTAAAAATTGGGAGTATGAATAACTTCAAATAAATTTTAGGAATTTCAAAAATTTCCAATTTTTGATTTTAAGAATTTGACTAATTAAAAAAATTAATAATATTTTGTAAATTTGCCAGTTTTGCTGGTAAGAATTTTGATTCCCTTTGTATTGAATAATTTTAAGGACTTGTAGATTTATAATTATTTTTTACCCGAGTTCGATAATTTACTAACCGAAGAATTTAATTTGAAAAATTTCGATGTGAAAAATTAAAATACTTTGAAATTTTGGCGGTTTTGGAGGCAAGCAAAAATATCGAGATTTTGAGAAAATTGTGAAATTTTAAAAATGTTTAAGAATTACAATGAAAAAAATTTCGAAATTTAATTTTCTTCAAATCTATAATATAAGATTAACAAATCTTAAAATTAACAAGAATTTTAAAGGTATTATGAATTTCATAAAATTTGAGATTTTTAACAATTTTACAAATTTCAAAATTTCTATGATTTTAAGAATTTGGGGAAAATTAAACAATTTTTACCTTGAGATTTACCTGAATCTCAGAGATTAGAAAAATTTCAGATTTTAACAATTTAAAAACTTGAAAAATTATAATATTTTAAAAATTTAAGTAATTTGAAGCATGGATTTTGAGAGTTTCAAAATTTTGTTTGGAATTCTTGAAGCTGATCGATTTTAAGAAAGTTCGAAAAGATTTTAAGTTTTAAGAATCAATAAGAATATCAATAATTTACGAAATTGAATTCGGTTCAAATTCCTAATCTTGAAATAAATTTTAAAATAAATTTTTATTTAAAATTTTAAAGAATTTTAATCTCTCGGAATTTTATTTTTAAATTTACAAATTTTGACAGTTTTACAAATTTCAATGAAATAAAAATAAGGAAATAAATTAAAAGAAATTAAAAATTTAAATTGAGGCTTAGTTGCCCAATGAATTGACTTTTCTAATCGAAGAGAATAATTATAAAAGCACCTATGGATTGTAAAATTTGAATAAAACTTATTTTCGCTGTAATCGGAAATCTTGTAAAGTTTATCAAGAATTTTAAAGTTTCTATGAATATCGAATAGCTGAAATTTTAAAAATTTTATGATTTACAAAGGTCAAGAAGAATATTAAAAAATCACGAATTTAGTTCTCATTTTAAATTTTAAAAAATGTACAAATTTCTGAAGTTTTGAAATATTAGGAATTTGGAGTAATTGACAAATTTCAAGAAATACATTTTTTTGACGGTTTTGGAGGTTAATAAGAATTTTTAAATTTGGAAAATTTTACAAAATTTTAGAATTTTACGAGCTTAAAAAAACGCTAAAAATTGAACAAGTCAACTAGATTTTTATAATTTTTAATAATTTAAAATATTTAAAAAAAAAAATAAAATTTTAAAAATCTGGAAATTTAGAGATCGGGAAATTTGTGAAATTTAAAAAAAAATGTTGTAGCGGCGTTCATTTGAACTAACCAAATATTAACTAACCATCCGAATCTAGACATACTAATTAAGTGCAAACATAGATATCGTCGATATAAGACCAGGAAGACAATTTATATCGAGTTCTAAAACAATCGCAACAGTATGGATTTCAGAACATAGGAAAATGCAAAATCTTTAACGCGCAGCTAAAGTAACTTAGGCCAAAAATTCGATAAAAATGTTATTCGATCACACTAAAATTGACTATCGAAACGGTCTTTGCTCGGTAACCATATCGCAGAAGTACGTTCGAAAAAATGCCAACATAAACCACAAAATGACAAAATATAAGCCAATCTCCGAAAAAAACATAAATCTTTAATTTTCAGTAAAATTTTCAATCAAATACAGCAATAATTATAAGATAACCTTTAAAGCAAAAGCTAATTAAAAACCATTCACTACATAAATCGAATAATTCCTCAAAACTTATCACGCTAATTTATCTATTATATATTATTACATCCCAAGCATAATTATATAAACGTACATACAAAAAAAAGCTCTCAAATTTCCATTTTCTTTATTAAACATCGTTATATATCCATAATGAAATATTTTGTTTTAATTTTGATTAATTTCAATTTAATTTTTCATTTCGTCCAAAAAAAAAAAAAAGATAACAAAACAACATAAACAAAACATAATTTCTTATCATAAATTTGATAACAATATAATTATTAATTAGAATTCTTAATCTTTCCTTGAACTTTTCTTTTCATAGGGCGAAATGCTTTCATATAGTTTATCATTCTATTAACAATTTTCCAAGAATTTTTTATTTTATTTTTATTGATTGATGATAAATATTTGAACAGATTTTCATTTTGCTCGTCTATACCCAACCAAACTTTCATATGTCAATATGGGTTTTGCCGATTAATTTGAGTTTACAATATATAATCCAGATGGATGGAGAGCGACAGGTAGAAATACACATTCTGTAGGATATAAAAAAAAATGAATTTATTGTGGGATTCCAACTTTATATGTATATATATATGATTGATGAATAACAGTTGTATTCTATTGGTTCAACTTTGAGTGATTGCAAAGTCCTCGCACATTAAATATTGAGTGTACAGTACTTTATTTGCCGAGAATCGCTGCACAATTATACAATTTCGAATCGTTCAGCTAACGCCATTTTCAATTTTATTTTTCATCCACGTTTGATTTTCGAACCATTCAACCGTTAATATTGTATTTTCCAATTCCTTGAGTTTCAACAACGCCTATTTTTTAGTAATGCCACGTTTTAATTTGATTGTATCTGCAATATGAGGTCAACAATATTTTTTGCAGGTCAATTGGAGAAATATTTCACCTTGAAACACGAGTGGAAAATAGAAAATAATTCGCCACGTCACAATAAAAAAGGGCCACGACGACGGTTTCATTTTTTAATTTTACAAGTCGTATAATTTATATTTGTGGAAAACAAACCGCAACAAAAAATTTCCACCATAAACATTGGATATAAATCATCTAATTTTTCAACATTTTCTTTCATATTGCTTCGTCGTTGGTTAAAAGCACAAAAAAAAAAAAGAAAATGTTGGTGGTCCTTTGTTCTCGATTGATAGCGCAAATGGTTTGATACTGACAAATGAGTTCATCGCAAACAGCAAATTTGTTTTGTTGTTGTGAATCTAAGTGAAATCAATGTGTTCGTGCGGTGGTGATTTTTGCCGCGGTTTTATTGTGGGATGAAGAGGATACATAAAGAAACAGAAACCAAAACACCGCTAACAAACAAAAAAAAAAAATGTTAGATGATTTTTTATTTTAGAGTTGTGGCGATAAAAAATTGTTGTTTGTGCGGTTACGTTTTATGAACAGTGAATATACATAGCTGTGTAATAGTGATAGTATACAGTATATAAAACGAGTGTCAGCAAAACAATGTAAAAACGGCTATTGTTGGAATTTTATTATCCGGAAGGACGTTATTTTCGTAAAAGTATTGTTATATATACGGGGGATGAATAAATTTAGGGGTGGAATCTTAACTATGACTTTAGTAAAGCTGTCTAGAAACTTTTCGGTTGTTTTTTATTTTTAAATAGCAGGGCTTCTGTTAATAATAATATTTATTGTACCGACCTATTAAGTCCATTAGAGTTTGTGGCAAATTGTTGGAAGCTAAAATAAACCTGATAGTCTTAAAAATTACCAATTTTTGAAAACAATCTGAAGGTCCCCACGTCAGTTGTGAAATTTTAAATATGCCAAATAATGTATGAAAATTGTTATTAATTCAAGTACTTACATCTCGCATCGACTGTAGCAAAAACTTGGAGGAATGTTAGCATCATATTCAACGCATTTAATCAGCTTTTTAAACCTGATCTTGTTAAAAAATGACCTCCTGATGAATTAGTTAAGCATAATTTGTTTAGCAATTCATCGATTCTAAAAACAGACTGAATTAAGAGAAAAGTCATACAGAGAGAGAGTGGGCGGTTATATTGCCCCATCACGGATAAAGACTTGATTGCTTGAATAACATATTTAACGGAATACCCATTATTATTTCAGACATAACAAAATTTTTGATGCATAGTAGAGGGTTCTCACAAAACAACTGCAACATTGATTACCGAGTTTCAAATTGGATTTAATCATTAATTCAGTAATCACGACGTAGATATTTATGCGAAAATCGAAGGAGATGTTGAAGGAATTCTCAAGATGAAATAATGAGAATCCTGAATGATACACTATAAGCTTAGTGATTATGAAGCTTTTAACCGCACCAATAATGTTACACTATTTGGGCGTTTATATGTCCCTTTGCCTGAGATCTACAATGTTTAAGATGTTGAGAAGATGAGGGAAGTATTGAAGAATACATCGTCTGCGGCTTGTTATTTATTAAATATGGACCCCAAGATAACAATGGATTGAGAAAACTGTTGCACGGATCACGAATGTAATAGTATTTTAAGTTCCCCTGGGCATCCTATTAAACATCAATATAACAATAAACAACTCATAAATATTTAGCGTTCTTATTATGAAATTGCTGACACGAATTGACCGTCCAGATATTCTGAACTGGTACCCATAAACTTTTTTCTCTCACTACCGTACTTGCTCTCAAATCCGTTAGGGGTACAGCTTCTGGCCATCGAGTGAATCGATCTATCATCGTTAGTATGTAGAGATTAATATTATAGATGCGAGTAATGGCCCGACTAGATCGATGTGTATGTTTTCGAACCTGCCAGAAGGAATATCAAACCGTCCCTGTTCCGAACGTCTATATTGGTTGACCTTCGACTTCTGGCAAGGAATGCAAGTCTTTCACCAATAACACGTATCAAAATTCATACCAGGCCAGAAATATTTTAGCGCAATTAACTAACGTGTTGCACGTATTCCTGGATGAGATAGGTTGTGAAGCTTTTCAAAAATAGTATGCCGCATTTCTTTTGGGATGTAAGGACGTTTGGTACCTGTTGAAGTTTTGCACCAAATTGAAAGTTTCGACGCAAAATCCGAAACAAGTTCCATCTTGCGTTTTGAACTAAAGGATTTTGTACAGTCCGTGAGCAGTGTTTTTAACTCGCCGTCAGACTCTTGGAGAAACATTAATTTGACCATATCCAAACCTGTATGACAAGTAGCTGCTACTCGGGTTTCCTCCGACCGAGACAAGGTATCTGTCACAACGTTGCTTTCACGAGTTGGCGACTCTGACGTGGAACACGTTCCGAGTTGGACGCGACTACAGTAGTCAGTGGCTTGTGATCGGTATTAATGTGAAATATTCTACCTTCGACAAAACACCTAGAGTTCTTGATAGAACAATAAATGACCAGGAGTTCTTTGTCGAAAGTAGAATATTTTTGTTGAGTAGGGGAACACTTTTTGGAAAAGAAAGCTAAAGTTTGCCAACTTTTATCATGTAATTGATCCAATACAGCACCAACTGCAACTCCTGAGGCGTCGTGTGAGTATGAATTTCGTTGCATTAAAAGCTAATTCACATTCAGTTGACCATGAAAATGGGTTCTTTTTGCTAGGTTTACCTAGTTTGCTGAGGTGGCTGTGTATTGGAACAAGATGTTCGACTAAATGAGGGATGTAGCTATTCGTATAGTCCAAAAGGTACTGTGATAGCACGCACGAGATCTATCATCGAGAAAATGGTGCAGGTTTGAAGGTTAATCGAAAAGTTGTGGATATGTGGGAGAGGATACCTATTTGATACTGTAATCGCGTTTAATCGGCGATAGTCACCGAAAGGTGGCCAGTCGTTGCTGTCACGTTTAGCGCTGGAAGAACTCTGTCTACATAAGTCCAGTTGTAACATATGTTCAAACTTGTTTTTGGCTTTCTTATGTTTTCCGAATCTAGTCGTCTCGGTCTTAAAAAAGGTAGGTGCCCTTCGGTAACGATTCTGTGCACTACGTTATGTTTTACGGGGAGATCATAACGAGGCTCCTGCGTAAGACTTGGTAATTTACGGAGGAGTGCGCCATATGTACTTGTAAACAACCCGTCTTATGCACTTGTATTCAACCTTTCATAATTTATTATATAAATTTAACTAAAGGGACCAGACATATTTTAATGAGGAAAGCATATCGACATCTCACAAAAGTTTTAGAGTGACGTTTTCAATAAATATGTGCGTAGAAATTTTTAGGCCACATTTCCTATTTCTAACTTCAAAAAAATAAACCAAGCGAAAGTACGGGATGCTTAGTGGATGTCAGCAAAACTGGAATGTGGAATGAAGAAATAATTAATTTACGCTTTATAAACCATAAAATTTACCTACCCTTGGTTCCACTTAGTTCGCCAAAGCTTTAACTGACGGTAAAATGCAAACTAAATCTGGAAACCCCAAAATAGTTCCGTACGTCGAATTGTCACAGTGGGTTGCCAGAACGCAATTTCCAGAATGTATCAAAAAAAGCTTTCAAAAACATATTATTGCCTTCATTTAGCAATGATGATTGGGTTGAAATTTATGGCCATTTTATTTCAAGTCAAAGTTACTTCGACGAGAATCCTAATGGCTGGATTTGGCCAGAAGATATTAGAACTTGTTTATTTAGATGTGCTTTGCATATCTGCAGAGAACCGGTTACTTTTTGACGTGGTCAAAATCATATATTGCTGATTTAATTAACACAGTAGAACAAGTTGAGGAACTGTCCGAGCTCTTTGATTATGTTAACAAAGGACAGCCTTTAAATGGACAAAACTCGGCTTCGCGAGTGGAGGTATTAGCTATCGCAATTAAGAAACAACTTAATATTACTGTGGTGGTGTTGGATTAAGAATGCTCAAAGGTAGAAGAAATTAATTATAAGTTTGGGTCGCCTTCCAAATCAGTAGTAGTTGCCAACTGCAATGGCTACTTCAGCATAAAAATTGTATTCTTTTAATAGCAGAGTGATAGATAATAACAAATTTTTAGATAGAACCTAGGAAGACAAGGGTGATCTAACCAATGAATTTTCAGAAGAGAGCGATCAAGCGAACTCAAGAAATTTTCAAAAAGACCTGAGTTCGGATACGGAAAGTTAAACTTTATTCCGCGTACTTACAGTGTTATTGTAATGAGTCACATTAGAGAATAACATTGTTAATAACTACTAGTGCTAATAAAAATGTTATTAAACCAGGTATCATTCACAACAATATCACACAATTAAAACAAACAATGGTCAAAAATATACTAGGAGTCCATCAACTTAAGAAGAAATGTAAAATGAACTTTCTAGGACATAACCTACTGACCGTAATCTGCCTGTATTCACAAAAATATATCATTACCCACACCACTTCAAAACAGATGTGAAGGAACAGATACAAGAAATGTTAGAAAGCGGTATAATCCGCAACTATAAAATACCTTATTCTTCCTCAATTTGGGTTGTCCCAAAAAAATCTGATGCCTCCGGAAAAAGGAAAGTCAGTTGTCAATTTCACAAATAGATGAAATCCTAGATAACTTGCTGGGAATCATTTCGAGTTCAACAGAATGCCTTTTGGCCTAAAAAACAAATCTGTCATGTTCTAACGTGCAACGAACAATGTCCTACAAGATCTAATTGAGGCTAAACGTCACGTATACTTAAATGATATAATTGTAGTGGGACATAACTTGGGTAACTACATACAGAATCTTAATAAAGTACTCACAAAATTGTCACATTTTAATGTAATAATCCAACTAGATAAATGTGAATTTCTAAAACGGCAAACAGAGTTTCTCGGACATAAAATAACATAGGACGGCGTTAGACCAAATACAGAAAAGATACAAAAAAATTTGGATTAGCCACGATCTAAAAATCCCAAAGAAATCAAACAATTCTTAGGACTCTCAGGCTATTATAGAAGATTCATTAAGGATTATTCTAGAATTACAAAACATAGGCCCAAGTACCTAAAAAAAGACACAATTATCAATATTAAGGACATCGAGCATATTAAAGCCTTTGAGACGTTGAAAAGAATCCTGCTTACAGATCAGCTATTAGCATACCAAGATTTCAGGAAATAATTCATTTTAACAACGGATGCATCAGCTTTCGCTTTAGATGCAGTCCTATATCAGATTCAAAATAATATTGAAAGACCTATCGCGTTCGTTTCACGCACCCTATACTCTACAGAAATAAACTGGGCGACCAGCATATGGCATTAGCTATAATATGGACCGTAAAAAAATATCAACCATACCTGAACGGTAACAATTTTACGCTGATAACGGACCATAAGCCCTTAACCTTTATAAAATCGTCAGAAAATAATTCGAAAATTCTGAGGTGGAGAGTTGAATTGGAGAAATATGATTACGATGTAATCTACCAAGCGCTCCGAAAAGGATGGTGACATAGAGACAATCCACTCTGCAGGATCGTTCGAGTACTGAATTTCAAGATCTCAATTCTAGATACGGTAATTCTCGAGGATATATTTCCTAAGTATAAAAGAATAATAATTTCAAAGGAATCTTTTCAAAAAGAAGAAATTACTAACATCCTTAAAAAATTTCGTCGAAGACGTAACCAATGAAGGACGTCAGAATGCAATTGTAGTCAAAGAACATAAGAGAGAGTGGAAAGTCAATTAAGACGATCCTACTTTTCCCTAGAATGATCAATATAATTAAGAGATCAAAATTTCCCCAAGACCGAACACTCAAAGGCCACTAGAACGAGTGCATATTGACATCTTTAATGTCAACAAATATTATTTTGAACAAAAACACAGCCTAAGGGGGTCGTGAACATTGAGAAAAATTAAGAGAAATATTTATAAAATTAAAAGACTTAATTAAAGATAATTGTGATGTAATAGCAGGTAATTGTAAATCTTCACAATTGTATTTTATATTGGTAATGCTCGAAAATTAGAAATCAAAAGAAGATTAAGTGCGAAATCATCCAAATAAAAAACCTAATGTTTAATCAGAGTATTAACATCGCCTTACCGGATGAAGCTCTAGATTTTGTGGCCCCAAAAATAGCAGTAAACGAAGAAACGCTACTTTATGTGCCTCAGGTACCAAAACTAGAAGAAGAGAATTCAATAGCAATGCTGGTATTACCTTTGATCATTAATAATACGATTAGGACTATTCACAACATCTCATCAAACGCAATCAAGAACTGTTCACAAGTAAGAAGTAAACCGGTGTGAAGTTTTCCACAGAATTCAAAAATGTAGCAAAATTAAACCGAGTATGAAATTAAAAATTATTTTTAATGGACTATAGACATCAGACGAATAAAATAAAAATTAAATTTCACGTAGTAAAATAAATAAAATAAAACTAATTGGTGTGGTGGTCAATTATTGGCCAGTTACAAGAAATTATTGGAAATAAGCATTGAACGCATTCAAATCATTTCATATGTTTCACTGTATTTAACTATTGTAGTTAACTTCACTTGAGTCAATAATATTTTTTTCAAGTGACACAACCTAAAAGAAGCAAAATAAAAGTTTTCTTAAAATAAAATTAATCTGGAATCATCCGTGTTTTATTTTCAAGTTTCCAGCTCTGCTTCGTTAAATTCCATTAGGTTATGGGCCCAGTGGATGAAGAATACGGATATTTCGAAAAATTAAGGCGGATTAATTGGATAAAATGAAATTGATTTTTCGGTGTTGTGAAATTCACATACGGAAAAGGATGGCGTCAACTGAATCTAGATACAGCATTTCAAAGCTAAACGGAAGAAACAAATTATTTTGCATGGAAATACAAAATGGAAATACTTCTTAAGGAAAAAGGTTTATGGGCAGTTATCAATGAGGTACAACCATCACCAGTTACAGCAGCGTGGACAGCAAATGATGAAAAGGCACATACAACAATTGCATTGAATGTAGAAGACGATCAAATTCATAACATCATCGGTGCAGATTCAACAAGAAATACATGGAGAATTCTTAAGGAAACGTATGAATCAAACACATCAAGCAATCGTGTGCACATTTTGAAGTTAATCATGCAACAGCGGCTTGATGAAGGCGGATATGCGGAAAAACACGTGAATACCATGAACGAGCTGTTTCGAAAATTATTGGCGCTTGGTGCAGATTTTGTTCCGTAATTTTTTATGAGTGCTACGTTGTTGGCTTCTTTGCCACCAAGCTACGAAGGTTTGGTAACGGCGCTCGAAGGTAAAAAAGAGAGGGAATTGACACTCACGTTGGTTAAATCAAAGGTTCTCGCGGAATTCAAAAGAAGAATGGATCGAGGTGGAACAACGGATGACACTACATTAAAAGTTGACACATCAAGAGCAACGAAAGGTACATCAAGTAGGTGATGGCTGGATTGTCGATTCAGGTGCCACATGTCACATTGCCAGTTCTAAGGATATTTTCGTCAATATCGACGTGAATTGTAGTGATAAAGTAAGCGTTGCAAGTGGTCAACAATTAAAAGCTGCGAGTAAAGGCACAATTAAAGTTGATTTTCTGAATGAGGAAAATCAAAATGTTCCAGTAAGAATCACAGACGTGTTGCTAATGCCAGATATCAAGGGAAATTTACTTTCAGTCAAAAAGCTAACGGAAAAAGGTTTTCAAGTAAATTTCAAGGGCAATAAGTGAGAAATAAGGGAAAACAGTCGGCAAATTGCAGTTGGCGAAATCAGCGGTAAACTTTACAGACTAAAGGAACCTCACAAAGTTTACTCGGTCGAAAAGGAATTCAATGGCTGCATACATTATTGGCATAAGGTTCTAGGCCATAGAGACATCAAAGTTGTGAAATCATTGGCGAAACAAAATTTGGTTAAAGGCATCAACTTTAGCGAGTGTACATCGGATTGCGAAATCAACTCCAAGTGCAGAGTGTGTCTCGAAGGAAAAATTACTCGTATCAAGTTTCCGGTCAAGTCGAGTAATAAAGCAGTTGCAGTCATGGAGCTGATTCATTCGGATGTTTGTGGTTCGATGCAAACGACCACACCATCAGGTAATCGTTACATTGTGACATTCATAAATGATTACTCAAAAATTTACAGTCAGCTACCTAATCGCAAATAAATCATCAGTTTACAGCAAATTCAAGGAATATATTGCGATGGTAAAGGTTCAATTCGGAAAGAAACCTAAATGCATCCGTACGTATCGAGGAGGAGAGTACATCAGTAATGAATTCGTGAATTATTTAAAGTCGAGCGGAATTCAAATCCAGAGAACTACTGCGTACACACATCAACATAACGGAACAGTGGAACGCAAAAACATAACGTTGGTACAAATGGCTCACTGCATGTTAATTGACGCAGGTCTAAAAAAAAGGTTTGGGGCGAAGCTGTAATGATGGCTAACTATGTCCAGAATCATTTGCCAACAAAGGGTACAGAAACAACGCCATATGAAGGCTGGTTCCGGAAAAGTCCGAATGTGCAATACTTCAGAATACTTCATGTACCAAAACAAACAAGGCGCAAATTCGATTCAAAGGGTGTGAAAGCAGTGCTGGTCGGTTATGATTACGAATCAAAGGCATATCGTTGTTACAGTCCGGAAACCGATTGAGTCACAGTTAGTCGAGATGTTCAGTTCGTCGAAAGGGGCCATTTGTTACCTATCACGTCCAGCAAAGATTATCAACAGGAACAAATTATCGACAATTCAGAGTTGAATAACTTTGAAGATGCAGAAAATGATCAGGTGCAAAAGGAATTAGTCGATGAGGAAGTTCAGGAAGATAATCCAATACAAGATCACGTTCAGAATGAAGATGAAGAGCAAACTGTTAGACGATCACAACGTGCTAACAAAGGAATTCCACCAAAGAAACTTATTAAAGAAATGAACGTGGTGAGTTCATTCAAGCACCAAAGTGCTATGTAGAAGCTATCAAGGGTGATCAAAAGAGGCTGTGGATTCAAGCAATGACAGATGAGATGAAGTCATTGATGGAGAATCAAACATGGGAGCTTGTGAAAATTCCAGAAGGTGCAAATCTAGTTGGCTGCAAGTGGATTTACAAGCTAAAGTGCAATTCAGATGGAAAAGTAGTCAGACACAAGGCAAGGCTTGTTACTCAAGGTTTTTCGCAAAAATACGGTACTGACTATGATCAGGTGTTTGCTCCAGTTGTTCGTCAAACTACGTTTCGAACATTGCTTACAGTGGCAGCAAACAAGGATATGAAGGTTTATCATCTAGAAGCGAAAACGGCTTTTCTCAACAGTGAATTGTCTGAAACAATTTACATGAGACAACCTCCAGGATTCAAAGTTGAAGGCGGCGAAGATTTAGTGTGTCTATTAAAACGGAGTTTATATGGTCTAAAGCAATCAGCGTGGAATTGGAACAAAACAATTCATCAAATTCTCATCGATTTCGGTTTTGTTCAAAGCAAGAATGATCCATGCTTGTATACCTACAAACATGATGGAAAAATATGCTACGTATTAATCTACGATGATGATGTGGTTATTGCTGGTGAAAACAACGAGATAATCTCCAATTGCGAAACGTTTTTAAGTTCGAAATTCAAGATTAAGAACTTGGGAGAGATTAAGGATTTCTTGAGTCTTCAAGTCAAGAAGGAAGCAGATGGCTATTACACGTTGAATCAGACTGCTGACAATTGGAAAACTACTAAAGGATTTCCAAATGTCTGATGCAAAGGAGTCCTCAGTTCCATTATCAGTTGGATATGGTAAAGAAGGAGATACGGATTTGTTGTTAGGCAACGGCAAATATCAAAAGTTGCTCGGTTCCTCACTGTACATATCAGTCAACACGAGACCTGACATATCGGCAGCAGTTTCAATTGTAGCACAAAAGATGTCCAGTCCAAACCAGGAGGATTAGAACGAATTGAAACGAGTATTAAAGTATCTCAAGGGTACTGCCGGTTTGCAATTGTCACTTGGCAAGAGTGATGGTACGGATCAGTTAATCGGATATGCAGATGCAAGTTGGGCTGATGATCGTGCAAGCAGAAAGTCACAATCTGGTTACATATTCAAGTATTGTAACGGTATTCTCAGTTTGTGTAGTTGAAGACAGGATTGTATTGCGTTATCATCAACGGAAGCAGAATTTATTGCGTTTTCTGTAACATGTCAAGAGGTGAATTGGATTCGTCGTTTACTCAATGATTTCGATCAACGCATTGAAAAACCGACAACAATTTTCGAAGACAATCAAAGTTGTTTGAAATTCATTAAGTAGGAGAAATTGTCGTCACGTACCAAACAACTTGATGTTCGAGAGGCATTTGTCAAGGATTACATCGACAAATGTATTGTTACATGCCAATATTGCCCTACGGAAACTATGGTGGCAGATTTGTTGACAAAACCATTGGCGGGACCCCGTATCAATCTTCTTCGGGATGCATGTGGAGTTAACTGATGATTCAAATGAGGAGGAGTATTGGAAATAAACATTGAACGCATTCGAATCATTTCATATGTTTCACTGTATTTAACTATTGTAGCTAACTTCACTTGAGTCAATAATATTTTTTTCAAGTGACACAACCTAAAAGAAGCAAAATAAAAGTTTTCTTAAAATAAAATTAATCTGGAATCATCCGTGTTTTATTTTCAAGTTTCCAGCTCTGCTTAGTTAAATTCCATTAGAAATCTTAGAGATGTCTAAGTAAATCTGAGTACGCCATATTATTGTTAGCTTGTAGTAGAACATTTAATCCATTAATAATTTTAACGCGACCCTCAAGGGGTGAGATATCGCATTTCCACACTTTTATTTTATACAAATAAAGTGTAGCGGTCACTTATTGGCCAGTTAAAAGTGTGGAAATGCGATATCTCACCCCTTGAGGGTCACGTTAAAATGATTAATGGACCAAATGTTCTACTACAAGCAAACAATAATATGGCATATTCAGATTTACTTAGACATTTCTAGGATTTCTTGTAACTGGCCAATAATTGACCACTACACCAATTAGTTTTAATTTATTTATGTTACTAAGTGAAATTTAATTTTTATTTTATTCGTCTGATGTCTATAGTCCATTAAAAATAATTTTTAATTTCATACTCGGTTTAATTTTTGATCCTGCTACATTTCTTGTCATTTTACACTATTTGCTTAATTTATGTAGCTACATTTTTGAAAACCTGTTAATTTGTGTAGCTACACTTCTGAATTCTGTGGAAAACTTCACACAGGTAAGAAGTACAATAATTTTATACAAAGAAATTCGGATATATTAGAGTTCAATGACGATTTTATTAAACCACTAATGTTTGGGACTAAAAGCCACTGCAATGAGACATGAGAACCTTACCAGATGGCAAACTTTCATTAAATAATGAAAAAAAAAAAAACTTATTCCTCAAATTGTGGACCCTCCGACACAGTATTATCGGGAAACTAAATTTTAACCTTCAGGGATTGTATCATAACCTTCAAAAAAAAAAATTCCAATCCTTTGAGATTAGAAGTGAAATGGAAGAGATGTAATGGGCTCTTCATAATATTCAGGCAAACCGTCACTTAGTCCAAATGCTTAACATCGAATTAATCAACCAAGAAAATATCCAAAATAGAAATCAAATTAGGAATGTACATCTAAAACCAGATGACCATCAGAACTGGACATCGACATTATCTGGATTATTCAGTTATATTTCCAAAGACATACTATGTCAATCAAAATCGAGAAGTCAAAAAGCTCAAACCCCGAAGTTCAGAAAGCCGAGGCAGCAGCATCATATTCGGACCAATTAACAAAATCCAGCATAAAAGTAAAGGAGGAGTTATGGTAACATAAATAACTAAATCAACAGATTATACATAACAACTCTTAACACGCTATACGTGTAAGGTGTATGTTTACTTAGCGAGAATGGTCAAACTGATGACTACACACAAAGTGAGTTGTATAGTTATGTAGAAATAAGTAGAAATAATTAAATTCCAACTATTGCTGACTCAGAGGATTTCGGTGAGAAAAATAATTGTGAACTTAAATTTTAAATTTTTAAGTTAAGAATAATTAATAAAAAATTAATAGAAAGATTTGAAAGATTCTCTTTCTATTATTTGGTCGGGCATAAAACACACAGAAATGAGAGTTTTCCTTAAGTTTTTTGATTTGGTGAATTTTATAATTCGCTAAGGCAATGCGTTCTTGCCTCATACGTAATGTATGAAGTTAGAATGATATTTTTGTAGTTTGGTCGTAGCTACCTGATGAGTAGACCGAACTTTTTGTTTGTACGAACTTGTCAGTACAAAACCAAACTACTACAGAGAAAGCTCAAGGAAAGTTTTAATTTTTTTTTTTTTTTTTTGGAGTCAATACACTTTGTATTAACCGCGGGTTAAAGTACGGGGGGGGGATTTTGATATTTCTACTTTTTTCCTTGTTGATATATCTATAAATGATTGGCCTCTTAATTTTTTCTGATTAACAAGTAGAAAATGTTGTGAATGCCATTATTTTTAATATATTTTGTCTATAAAAAGCGGAAAGAATCTTATTGATAAAAAATTAAATAAATAATTTTTTTTTTATATTTGTTAAATTGTGAAACCTATAACTATATATCAGCAGGATTATCTCGAGGGTACCAAAAAGTATCATTATGCAAATTTGCAGTAAAAACTACTAACATTGGTAAGGAAAATAAACCTCGAGAAGGACGGACGCAACAATATATAATTCGACGTTATACAAACCTTGCGACATTGAACGCATAATTCCCTTTAAAATTTGAAACAAAAAAAAAATCGCGACTACCATTCTACCATGTACCATCTTCGTTAAAATGTGAAAAATGTATTACAATGCGATCATTAAAATCTTTAAATTAAAACTAATTTTTATCTCACAGCTACCACACCCAAAATAAATCAACAAAAAATAATTTTGTAATCAAACAAATTTTATAAACACAATAAAATAAATTCATGTCCCAATTAAAAGACACTTTTTCACAATATTCGTCCCAGAAAATTAAAAAGCCAAAAACTTCACCCACTCATCATCATCATCATCGTCAACATATTTTTGAACACAATGAAATCATGGAATACAAAATATTTCACCCGCACTAATTCCGACACACAAAAAATTTATAATAAAACCATAAATAATCAAAAAAAAAAAAAATTTAATTTTAATTTTGCTGTATAAAACGGAAAAGAATCCGAATGTAGTAGTAGTAGTACGAATACTCATACACAGCTAGTTGAAAATGATTAACTATAATTTATGGCGTTTAAAAAGCAAAAAAACATTTTTGCTTAATAATTTTTTCCAATTTTTACTAACATTTCTTATATTTTCTCAAACAATGCGACAATACGGCGATAAAAAGAAAAAAACTCAAGATTTTTAATAAGTTTCTAGGAATTTTTTCTTTTTTATTTGACTTTTATGAAAGAATAATTTGATAAAAATTATTTATCTCCTGCAAAAAAAAAAAAAAAACATAAAATAAAAGCGAACGTGAAGAAAAGAGCTTTTATATTATTTGTAAATTTTTCCCATTGTTATCTCTACACCGAAGTAAAAAAAAAAAAAAACAGCTCAACAAGAAAATATTCCCTGTATATTTACTTACCATCGAATGTAGAGAGATTAGAGACACATATGGTTATGTAATATTTCATAAGAATTTTCCATATTTTCCATTTTCAAGATATTACACATTTTTGTGTGTTACATTGTTGTTGGTGTGTGTACATACTTGTGTAAGATATATGACTCATCTCAAAACGAGAAAAACTTAGGTTATAATACATATGACGTATTTATGAAAAATATATAAATTATAAATATTAAAGCTTTTAATCTTTAATATTTATCTCTTATAACAGCAGCCCACATTTATGTATTTAGTATCTAAATATAAACAAAACATGTTTTATAGTGTCGTGAAGTAATTAGATAAAAATATAATAATTGTAACAATAATATAAATTTATATAAGGCATTTAGGATGGTGATAAAACATTCATGTTGTCATTTGAGTGACTGTTAGGGAGAGACTGATAGCATACAATAAAAAAGAAATTTAACGAAATCTTACATTTTTATTCGCAGCTAAATATTTTTAAGGATATAAGAAATGATTATAACAACGTTAATCTTACTACCAAATTGCATACCATGATATTGACATAATTATTGACAAAATTGATATCGAAAATATTAAAAGTCGAAAGCTTCGCTTGATCGACTGGAATAGAAAGTAGATTTCGCTGCAAGATCAGTTCAAATCATCTGGTCACATTCAGTCGGTTATTAAATTATTAGAGCCGTATTGAATACTGACAACTGTGTGTACTAAATTGTTAAATAGTTTTGTTCTAAATTATTCTTATAAATAATAAAATATGTTAACTTTCTAATTTAGTTTAACAAAAACAAAACCACTTTTTGTAGGGTTAGCTCAAAATATTGAAAAGAGATCAAAAAAAAAAATTAAAATTAGTACAAATTAGTACATGTTAAATTTCAGTAAAAATATTTAGTACACAAGTAAAAATTATTTGTAAGTGATCAATTTATTACGTTTACTTTAAATGCAATTTTATTTGTGTACTAAATATTATAAGTGCTAAATTTAACATTTACTAATTTGCACTATTTTTTTTTTTTAAATTGTAACGCCGTCAGGGCTATTTCTAGCCTAGTTAAGTCAGAACGCCAAATGAAGGAACTGAAGAACTAGTCCTACAGAATAGTTCATCTTTTCAATATTTTCAACTAAACCTGCCAAGTACTTACTGCTTTTAGTACATACATTAATAATTTAGTACATAAATAAACATATTGTGACGGTGACATCTAGGGTATGATGGAAAAAGTTAAATTAATAGCTCAATGTTTTACTGTACTAAAATGGAATTTTAAAACAGTTCTAAATGTTTCTACACTATTAGTACTGGAAAAGTCATGACCTTTCTAGAAGTTTGGTTTGTATATATAAAAAGGCGAACGAAATCAAATTAGATTATTAGAATTTGGAATGCGACAGTGTAAACTTGTAAGATTATTATTAGTATTTGGTAAGCGATAGTGTGAAGATTAAAAAAGAATTAAAAAGTGATTTAAAAAAGTGTTTTAGTCTGAAATAAAAATTTATAAAAGGGATCAGTAAAATTGTGCGAATAATTTATAAGGTGATTTTGTGGTTAATAAATAGTGTTGTAATAATTTTTGTGTGACATAAATAAATTCATTGGTGATAAATTGAATTGATTTTGTTTTATTCACAATCCAGTGATACGAACCTTAATTGGCAAGGCAAAAACGTAACAATATGATTTTAATGAGGCCATTGGAGCATATAAAATGTTTACTGAATTAAAATAATTATTAAACGAAGTAGGAGATTATCGGAAAACACATTCAAATCAAGTTCTCTTTCCAATATGTGTCCGACATAATGTACCTTTCAGCACTTCAGATGCAAAGAAGGCGCTTCGTAATAGATCATTTGTATAGATCATCATGCGCTAGAATAGTATCTACATTTAAATTGCTTTTTGTGTTGGTTTTTCTGTTTTTAATTGACAAATAGGTTGTATGTACCGAGTTTGTGATTTAAGCTAATGTCGCCTTTAACAAATTATACCTAATTATGTTTTAATCCGATGTATTGAGCACCGAATCGTTTTTCAAATGACATTCACAAACTTGATACGTTAAAAAACAACACAAGCTCAATTAAAAGAAAATTCACTAGAATGTGGAGATATTTTGCCTTCATTGCATGAGATGTGAGGGTCTAACATATTTTTTAATGAAACCTAAATATCATACGTATATTGTTTTATCGACCGAATGCAGGGTTATCGTCCTAATCACAGAAAGATCGCTAAGAAATCGCTGGTAAAACGGAGTCAAATAATCAATGTCAAAACTGGCCAATCCTCATCTACTCAAAACAAAAGTATCAACTTTGATGAATATATGAATCTCCATCCTAAAGCCGACACAACTGACTAATCCTGTATTTCTTTCCAGTGGCTATAATTGCAACTTCAGAAACCCTGAAGACCACGCCACCTGTGTCAAACGGTATGTACGGTACCGATACACAATACGGCAATTTTGACCGGAGAGAAATATTTCACACAATGTGTAGCTACAAAAAAGTGTAAGTGTACCAAAAAATGTAAAATTGTAAATAAATAACCAGTAGTAGCCATAATGTGGGCAGGTCAAGCTTTCCAAAACATATATAGATATAAAGGGTTGGGCATGTTCGGAAATTTTTTGAAAATTATTTAAAATGTGTAGCAGCAATCTCAACAGGTTAGGCCTTTTCCACAATTTTCTAAAATTTGTCGAACACGACCAACCCCCTTTTTATCTTATTAACAAAAATCGTTTTGAAAATCTTAACTTGTTCACGTTAAGGAAATCTCGTTCAACACTTGGTAACATCTCTGTGATTATAGGAAATCGCCATAATCTAGCAGCAATTTTGAACATTTTGAACGAGTCGATCATGCCCAACTGTTTTTATTTTAGTAATAAAAAACATTTAGGAAAGCTTGACCTGTCCACCTTATGAAAATACAGGCCCACACCTACTAACATCTCTGTGCTTATGGACAATAGCCTTAGTGTAGCAGTAATTTCAGCAGGCTTAGACTTTTTCACACTTTTCAAAAATGTTTCCAACATGTCCAACCCTTTCTAGCTCAATGTCAAAAATTGTTTCGGAAAGCTAGATCTGCCCATTTTATTTAAAATGTCGTCACATACCTAGTTCTCTATTTATTTGTTTAGATTCTTGGTATTTTGCATTTTTGCATATTTTTAAATCCATTTCCACAATAAGCTAACACACTTTGTTTTTAGCAGAAGCTCATTAGCAGCGGAACGTGCTTACTACAATTCAACCCGCAAACGGCCCCCAACTCAATCCTCTACCCAAACGCAAACTCTCTTTCAATTCTAAAATAACTAATTTTTATTATCAGAATACCAGTTTTCAATACAGAAAATTTTAAAATATATCAAATAAAAACTAGCGTAACTACTACATTTATTGGCACCCACATATTTTGACTCAACTGACAAATTCCCGTTATTTCTACCATACATGTGTTCATTTTATGAACAGATCTATTCGTTTGTCGTAGTTGTTGTTCATTTATTAAAAAATCAGTCGTGTTAGAACTCTCAATTTGTAAGAACGTTTTCTGAAGGATTTTTTATTTTATAAAATATAGTTGATTTTGATAAGGAGTGTTGGTTTTGCAAGTGCTGTTTTTATTATTTAAATTATGTGTATTAACTTGATTACTGATTGTGCTAAAGATTTAGCATTAAATTAGTGTTTTTAGAATAAATATTCGAAATAAAATGTGTGCAAAATTAAATAAAGTGGGTGCCAATAATTATGGGATGCCAATAGTTGAATATGAGGTTATACAATAATTGGCACCAGTCAATAATTGTACGTATTTTCGGTGCCAATAATAAAATACATCTGTTAATTTTCAGTAATTTTGCAAATGCCACGAAAAAAAATACATACGATGAGGGCCAACTACAAAAAATTCTCGATGAAGTTAAAAACGGCAAAATTTCCAAAAAATCGGCAGCGAAAATGTATGGGATTCCTCGGTCAACAATCCAATTTCATTTAGGGTCAAAATCTACAAAAGTCCGCCCAGGGCCGTCGACGGTTTTAAATGAATCAGAGGAGCTAGCTATCGTAGATTGCATCAAAGTCTCACAACGAAAGGGATTCCCAAAGTGAAAGGAAGATGTGCTACATGCTGTAAAAGATTTCTTAGAAGAAAATAATAGAGATCATCCATTTGGTAAAGAAAGTCTGCCAGGAAAAGACTGGTTTAAATCGTTTTTAAAGCGACGTCTCTCTTTAACATTTAGAGCGTCGGATCTAGTCTCATCTGCTAGTGCTAATGTAGCAGTCACTGATATCGACGGTTCGACTCGATTGAAAATTACCTATTGGGACATTATCAGTTTTCAATTTTGAGTGATCCAAGTAAAGTTTTTAATGGAGACGAAACGAATTTTATGCTGTGTCCTAAAACAAAAAACGGTTTTGCAGCAAAAGGTTCAAAAAACATTTATGAAGTTGACAGATGTATAGCTAAATCCAATTTAACGGTAATGTTTTCATTATCTGCATCGGGTGTGATGACTCCACCCATGATCATCTATCCTTACAAAAGAATGCGCGATGAAATTAGAAGCACGGTTCCAGATACCTGGGGTTTGGAATTAGCGGATATAGATGGATAACAAAGCAATCTTTTTATGAGTATATTTCAAAAGTATTTTACCCGGATCTTGTAAAAAGAAACATTAAATTTCCAATAATTTATTTTGTCGATGGACACAGCACTCATCCTACTTTGCAAGTGGGCCAGCTATATGTGATATATATCCCAACTCAACTAGAATACTATAGCCGGCGGATGTAGCTGCTTTCAAACCTCTTAAAGTAGCTTGGAATAGTCAAGTTCTAGAATGGAGGCGTCAGAACCCCAACAAACAACTAACCAGGGAATTATTTGTTCCATTGTTGAAGGAAGTTGTGCAAAGCTCGGTTTTTTCTGCTACATTACAAAACGGATTCAAAGCCTGTGGTTTATTTCCATGGAACACATGCTTATGTCGATCATCAGAAATACAACTTCCAAACAATGATAATTCAAACCCAAACGACACTTTTCAGAGATGTTGTAGTATTTTAGGGCCTCAGCAAGTTGATGTATTGGAAAAAATGGCAATACCACTTAAATTAATGACAAATCAGAGGAATTCAAACATCTACATAAACTGTACAACTTGTTAAGTTTAACAAATTCGAAAGAAAGGTTGAACAAAATGTAAATAACAAAAGTTCGCAGACAGATATTGAAAATTCGTCTGCTGACCCTACGTGCATAGATATTTAAACTATTAATCAATTTATTTACTGTGAACAAGTAAATGAGAATATTAGTTACGATCATCGTTCTAGAATACAATTAGATACAATAGATATTATTCCAGAAGAGCTTGCTCTTACAGGTGCTTCTAGTTATACCGCCCAATTATTACAGATTCCAGCTACTTCATCTCACACGCCAATAAATGACTTTTTTGATTGGCCTTTAGAAAAAATAGTAATCGACGATTACGCCACAGGCACATCAGAAATCGCTCAAGATGCTAAACTTCCTACACCTTGTATAACATTTCACTAACCAATTTTAAACCAGTTGTATACGCCTTTAGAGGATATATTGAACTGGCCTGAGACACCGCTAAGAAAAGGATCCAAAGCTCAGAAAGGCAAGAGAAGTTTTGTAATTACCAACACGTTGTGGATTAAACAAGAAGAGAAGCGAAAGGAAGAACACAAACAAATTGAGTTGGTTAAAGAAGAGAAGAAAGCGCAGCGAATTGAAAAAAAAAAATACTCAAGGAAAATGAACAAAAGGATAAAAAATTACGCAAAAGGACAAATAAAACAACCAAAGAAATTAAACGGAAAACTCAAAATAAAAATCCGAAAGATGTCGTAGCCAAAAAAGGAGTAGTAGCAGCAGTACACACGACAACATCTGGTGCTCTAGCTCCTCTAGAAAGTTGTTCACCAAAACCATAAGAGGCAAATATTCGAGAATAATCCAGTTCAGCACAACTGTAACGTCCCGTGCTCTAATTGTCATAGCAAATTATTAGTCTGATTAGTGGTAGTCATGTAAGAAAACTGTTTCCAGTCGAACAATTTTATGAGGAAATTGGGACAAATAGTATTTGTCTTGGAGGAATGTGTTATGCATGTACAAAATACATTTCGGCCAATGTGAACTCCGAAACCTGTGGAATAAGATGTAACAAGTATATAAGAGAATATCATATTAAGTGCATAAAACAGTCTAAATGCACTTACCTTCCCATCTTTACTTGCCAAAAGTGCTTAGAAAATTGAGCAAACATCTCAAGAAATAGAAACAGAGTTGATTTTTGAATTGATTAGCTTTGTCTTTATTGTTAAATGAATTTTTGTATACCTTATTAGAAAGCTAATGGTGATAATTTATTTATAAATGAATTTTTATTGTTCCTTATTATTTGTGATAGAAAATTAATAAAATGTAGCTAGCTAGTTAAAAAATGAATTGTGTTTTGAGAAAATTTTACCAATTTACAATTTTTATAGTGCCAATAATTATACTTCCCCATGAGCCAATTGTTGTATTCTTGTGCCAATAATAGTATATTTTTAAGGAGCCAATGATTCCGTCAATGTGCCTATGGTTGTATGATCAGGGTGACAATTATAGTAGTAGCGTGCCAATTACTGTAGTTTTAAGAAGCATTTTTTTAATTTGATGTTTTCATAAACTACTTAATAGATTTTATATAATTGTTATGCTGATATCAATAGAACAATGTTCCAAGGATAGCATCAAAACTCCAACTTTATAATTTTTTTAAACCTCTAAATCTGAAAGCTATTGAAAATTAATTTTCGTTATGGGTGCCAATAAATGTGATCGTTACGCTATACCAGTTAACAACAAAACCCAAAACCCTAATCCTCCAAAATTCATTATCCTAAATAACCTTATTTATCAAGTATATGCCACAAATTGTAACATAATATACAACACACACTACTGCGAAGAAACTAGAATGGAACAAATAAAAGGATCATGTGCCCCGGCAATTATTAAACAACAACCAGCTAATTGTGAAAGTCAATATGTAACTCTCCAAGAAGAAATAGACTACTTCAGCTACGGAAAATTATAAATTCATCCCAAATCAACGAGTATATCATATAACTCCAACTGTAAACAGACAACAAATAAAGTCACTGAACCAACTATAATTGAATTCTCAAATTGCACAATAACAATCCGAAATCAGGAATTTTCAACACTGGAGAACGAATTCATACATCAGCTAGAGATTGAATTACTGTAACGAACCGCTAGCTGATGAAGCATAAAACACAAAACAATTGATGCCACGTTGACACAACCGAATAGATGTAACAAAATCACACATCACGTTGTGTCTACCAACGATTACATTTTACCGGGAAATTACCACACATAACATAACACCATACATTCTCTTTAGCTTGCTAAATTATGAGTAGAATTTAAAAAAATAAAATAAATAAAATATCGCTCTGGATAAAATCCAGAGCTTTAAAAAAAATAAAAATTTTAAGTCGTGAAAACTATAATTCCCTTTCACTTACCTCAAATAATAAATTTTTAATTTTTATGAGGCCTTCATTTAAAACACCATCTGAGGAAAGTGAAGTAATCAGACGGTTCGTAAAATAATGGATGTGAAATTCTAGAGGTCTTCGAGCAGTTCCTGTTGCACTAATATATCGGGCCTTCAAATAATTTTCGATCTCAGTCTCGAAACTGTTGCTTGGTCCGATCCTTTATTTATACATATACATATTTACATATTTACGCCAAATTGATATGTGCATTAAAGCTCTTACATAATACGGGAGAATAAGAAACAACCCATTCGTTGTCTATTATAGTTTTCTACGACGATGCAGGATAACCATCGTCTCCAGTTTATGACGATACAAGGAGCAGCCATGTTATGTTCTCAACACGGTTGGTAATTCAAAAAGTCTACTTCTTCTGGTTGAGTGAATTTCTGTTAATAGGCACTTGTGTCTTAAGAATGGGAAGTATAACGTATTGACTCAAATTTCTGGTATCAATATTTTGATCTGCATTCACTGCATCTCTCAAATGAACGTGATTTTAAGCGCTTAATTTTGGTTGATTTATGCAGATATAACGCAACCTTCCGAAATCATATTTAACATTATATCGATGCAATATGCTTTAAATAAATGCTACCATTTTTCACAATTATCTTACACTCTTCAAATTTTATACAGGTAATTGTTTTATTACCTGGCCAATTTGTTTGTGGCATATTCAGGCTGTACTAATGGTTAATGCAACGCATCATACGACATATGCAATTTTGATAAATGTGATAATTATTCGTTACGTTAGTGCAACACAATACCTGTTGGAACTTTGTGGCGACCTCTATGTTCATAAGCCTACCGTTGTTCTGCTAGTATTATGAGTTCTAAGTCATCTGCTTGTACTTGAAACTTTGCAAGTAACGATAATGATTTTTGTAGTTTTGCGATAAATTCCAGTTTTAGTTTAGGCACTATATTTGAACCACCAGATAATTGGTCTTGATGCGAAAGAAATTTAGATGAACTAAATTTTGTTTTAAACATTTTTGTAATTTTATTGGTTATAAAAGTTTTTAGTATAGCGTACAATACAAAGTAAATGAAAATAAGTTAAACGAAAAAACCCTAAAAAGTAGAAACGGTTGAGATATATGTATATACACTGCTTCATAACACGTCCAACTTGTAACCATTAGGAGGGAATACGATTTCGATTGGTGAGAGAAACATACAAATTCATTGAGCAGTTTCTTAGATTACCTCGAACCAGTGTTGTCGCTCTGAAAATATTGAACGGAGTACGTTTCAAATTTTCAGAGGAGTATTTCTAGACAGAAGGGAACACAAACGAAATAAAATTGTTACATATTAGACATAAATAATTGTTGATGTTTTGCGTTAAACAAAAACCATGATCCTGCAAATTACACTAAAATTCTATTTAGATTTTGAACCAAATTTGAATATTAAAACTGGTTTAAGATCGACCCAACACTCCACGAAATAACAGATATTTTTAGATTATCGTTTTGAGATTTTTCTCGTGGATAAAAGTACCGATCAGCGAAACCGTAAGCGAAAGTTTTAATTTTTAGCTATTTTTACCTATAAATTTTACGCGGTAAATAAAAAACTTATCATCAACTTTAATATGCGAACGTTAATGTTCATCATTTTCACAAAGCTAATTTTTACGAATTGGAAGATATTTTGGTGCAATTTAAAGAAATTCATTGCCAGACGATACCATATTAGGTACCTACTTAGGGTAACCTGGAGGAACAGGACATAAAATTGGTTTGGTGGGGACTCAATGGATTTTAGTGAAAAGTTATATCTGAGTTATTAAGCCGATTCTATCAGTAGTTCCTAATATAAAAATGAATTATTAACGCTCTGAAAATTTCTTGGGTCACAAGATATTATTATAAATAAAATAAGAACCTATTCCAAGAAATATTGCAGAACGTAACTAATAATATTTTGGTTGAAGTATAGAAATATTATTTCACCAGTTTTTCTTATTTTTACATAGACAACCAATCCAGGTAGTGTACTACGTCTCGATGGAACAAGAACATTTGTTGAGTGAAATTTATTATCTGGAATATTTTGTTAATTGTATAACTAGTTCCTATTACAAAACATATTATTTCAGGGCCTGAAAAAAATGGCTGTCGTAAGGTAGGGTTGGGATGAGCATTTTTAAAATAAAACATGGCCCAACGACAAGAAATATTTTGGAACACTATTCATACTAATGGCATTTTAATCGATACCAGTTTTCGTTTTCGCCTCCATCACCGAATAGAACACACACTTTCGTCGATTAAAAGACATGATATTTCAATTCAGAGATATTAAGCCGATTCGATATAATAAGTTCCTAACCTTAAACTTATTAAATCACGTCCTGAAGAATTTTTTGAGCCAGTTGTTTAGGCTGGAGTTCGAATTAAATTTTGTTGAAATTATTATTTTTCTGATCCCTTCTGAATTTGCATTACCGCTAATAAATTTAACATTGAAGTTTGAAAACCCAAAACAGGTCATAGAGAAACCTGAACGTCTGTCACCCTATTCTTACCTAGATCATACACAGGCGAGAAGGAGAATGTTAAAATAAAACTGAAAGACAATTTCTGGTGTAAGAATTTAACTTTGCCGGACAAGAAAGATGCATGGTAGTCTGGATTTTATTCAAATGTAAACAAAGCATTTAAGAATATTGATGTTGAGGCGTATTGCACGAATAAAATTTCCCATTTCGCATTTACCTGGTACCCCATACAGAGTACCTTGATGTTTTATAAGTTCTAAAAATGACTGAATTGAAGGAAAATCATTGTGGAGTTGGAGTAATTTAGTTCGCAAATTTGACATGTTTGAATTGATATTGTCTGCTAAAGTAGCTGACACATTAATGCAAGAAAACCATTTTATAGTGTTTTGCTGGAGAATGACAGAAACCATTATAAATTAGCTTTGAAAAAATGTTGGATGAAAAAGCCAGCTATCTCCCAGAATATTATAATTATTGCAAGCAAAAACCGATAAGTTAAAATATTTTCTAAATAACAGTTATTAGAACAGGGGGAATACAAAATGAAAGTGCGGAGTATAGGGGTAAGCACTAGGCGAAAGTAGTACAATACAAATACTCCGATCGTACTCACCTCGACAGCACTGCCTCGAACTAATAAACTCACACTCTCTCTCTTTTTATAATAATAGAATAGATAAAGAAAAACGTTCGCTTATAGCCCTGGTCGTATTTCTTTGTTCCACCTGCCTTTGGATTCATTAAAATTAAATTCAAAAAGAATTTTAATAGAAACATTCCACTTAACAGCAAACATATCTTTACATTTTTATTAAAATCCCAAAAGTAATATAATTTAGAACACAATCGAATATTTTGTTCATAGTTCAAATCTTAGGTACATAACAGTGAAATACAAAATATCACTATAACTTTACACCTTGTTTAGCCGTATTTACACTTGCCATCCACGAGAGACGATATAAAGAAAAGCCAAAGTTCTTCACAGTACAACCAAAATACAAAAGATATCCTTCTAATACAGAACTACAATACATATGATATACCAAATATGTACAAGACACATTAAGATATTAAACATAATTGAAGTGTAGTGCAATAAAAACAAAACAGACAATTGAAATGTGAATTTATACTGTTCTCAAACATAATATACAAATGCCACTATATATCTAGGGACTTTTGTCTGCCCGTGCACGTATAAATCTTTTAAGTCTAGAGATATCTTCTTGTCAGATGAAAAATGAATAATAGATTTTCAACGAAACAATGAAAGCACACAACAATATTTAATTTGATATCCAATTATGTCACAAACTCAAACTGTTATAGGTGTACAGAATTCTATATTTGCTGCTTCAATTTTGCGTTGTTCAAAAAAAAACTTCTAGATATTCGTTAGTGATTGAGCATATAGTTGGATTTTAAATTTGATTCTAAGAATTAAACAATGAATAAGGACTAATAAATAGAAAGCTTTTGGGGCAGCTTTTTTTTTTATTTTTTGTATACATTTTACGTCTTAATAAATCAAATTTATAAAATACATTTTGATCCAACCACATTTTATCCAGGGCCAATCTTCTTATACATAATAAAATATGAAACATATAAAATACACACACGAGGCCTAAATCCATAAAGATTAGTAAATTGAATTTGAAATTATTTGAATTTTTTTAAATTATTTCTAGATCTATCTGTAATCTTATTTACATTAAATTATTTAAGCACTTCGATATATTTTTCCAATTTTCAATTTTCTACGAAATTGAATTGGTTTTGTCTTTATGGAAAATCTAAAATTTTTTTTTTTTTTTTTCAATTTACTTAAGAGATGAAATAAATTAGAAAATAATTATCTTGTATTTTATTTATAAAATTTTTTATTAATCTTAATTTTTTATATACAAAATATGATTTTTTTTAATTAAGATCATTTGAATAGGAGAAGGGATGGGTAATTATTTTAAGTGGTAATTAGAGTTGACTAAAAATAATTCCAATTTATTTAGTTTTTGAAAATTATTATAACTAAAAAAATTTTGGCGGGGAATTATTTTCAAGGCCAATGAGTACAGTTGATTATTCCTTAGCGACATTATTTATACAAGTAATTCAGACTTGGTGAATGAAATTAGTCCTAAGAGAATTCAAACTAATTTTAAAATATAACTCGTCATATAAAAGAAATTTAATCCTAAAATTTTGGGCCCAATTTTAAGGGAATCCTGTCTAATTTGTGGCTAGGTGGAATTACTCTTGTTAGGTTCCAGTCCTTTATAAAAACTATGGATTTTTATTTTTTAAAGCAAGGAAAATTTGAATCGGATCGATACACTCGCTAACCGCCCTTTAGAAATTATAGATAATTACTAACCTTATTGACAGAAGTACAAGGTAGCATGCTCCATCATTTCCGGCATACTTAATTTCTTTATTTTTATTTTTTGAAGTGAGTTATCTCAAAACACGAATTCGCCCTTTGACCGAAATAAAACGAGGTCCTTTTGAAATCTTCCTTCACATGTTGAAATCAGAAAATTTAATTTAAAAAAACTAAGACCCCGTAGGAATAATACAGTAAAACTTGGGTTTAAGAGGCCAATTGGAGAAGGGCATGTTTTATGAATATTCTATTTGTGGCTATCTGTGGAAATTGGATTTTAAAATGATTTACAAACAATTATCACTGAACAATTCTTCCCACAACATTTTTTCCGGTTCAATTCCTCCCATAAAATGTATTCCCCAAAAGAACTCTTTCCGAAAGAATTATCCGCACAAATCATTTCTTGCCACAACTGGCCCATACTCAAGGAATCATTTGTCGTGCGAAAAATAGTTCTTCGAGGGCCAGTTATGGGGAGGAATGGTTTATGCAGTGAAATTTTCGGGGATAGAATTTCCGCAAATTCAAGAAATTAAAAGTATTCCTCAATGTAAATTTCCCGGGAGGGCAAAATTCAAGAGACCTCTATGTCATTTATTAACTTAACGCCTTTAGAAATTAGAGGCGCTTTATATAGGTACACTAAACAGGGATGCTATTTGTGAATTCCATTCGAACGTATTCGAAGTATTTGATTCTTATTTGAATTGAATCAGATTCGTCCGTTTCTTAGTTAAATCAAATACGAATCTTATACTTCGAAAATAGCACTTCAGGAACTGCAAATATGGGAAATGTAGGATGAACGATTATTGAGCAATTCTGTTCAGTTTCACAAAAAAATTCTTAAACCGCTGAGTGTATCTGTGGATGCTGTAAGATCTCAAGGCAAGAAGCTGAAGCGACTTCAGCATTATTGTTTACAAATTTAAAAGAGTAGGCAAACGAGAGAAAAGAGTTGAAACTTCTAAAAAAAAAATAGCCGTTAGAATAAACAAAGATGTTGCCTGGTTAATAAAGTTCCTTCAATATCTAGAGTTGGGGACGTAGAAAATTAAAGATGATGCATTCGGGACGAGCTCTAAATTCGAAATGGCCTATTTTGAAAAATAATGTTGCAGAGGTTGTATGTGGGACCATCTACATAATTAAACATCTTGCATTTACATAAAATTATACCAAAACTATCACACTGTATGCGTACCCAAAACCCTGGCACAAGGAAAAGTAGGGTGCTAAATTTAAGCTAGAAATAGAAAAACATCCAATCTAAAAACGACCCAATGTCAAGCCGACATATCCATCAAAAATAAGATTAATTTTGCATTGGCGAGTAGGTTTCTAACGAAAACTAAATCATTATTGGGCGCATTTAGCTCCTCCAACTGATATTTTACGTTTATTTCTTCCGCCAGCAGATTTCCCTTGGCGTGAGAAAGGAATACACCGTTTGAGTGATTAAATCAGTGAATTATATTTTTTTTTTCAGTTATTTTAAATTTTACTTAATTTTTTTCCTTCCCATTTCTGAACCTAAAATTTATTTAAAATTGTTTGAACTTTAATATTACATCATCATGAAGTATTGGATTAAAACTTGTCGTGTCCCGGAGATTAGTAAATAATTTAGGAATAATTATTATTGTTTGATTAGTAACCAAAGTAATAAATTAATAATTTAAAAGTTCAAATTTTAAGCTACATCTTTTAATTAACAAATTTTCATCTTCTCGGCCGTGCCACTATATTTTGTTTCTGGGGAATATTTTCTCCTGCAATAAATTTCTCCATAATGAATTCATTTCGACTCTGCTCTTTTTGTAGATCTTCAAAAAATTTCCAAATGCTCCACCACCTTTCGACGGTATTGTTGGTTTGCGGTAAATTTTCAATAGTTAATGATTGTCCAATGAGAAACGTAATTTCTTATGAAAATAAAAAATAATTTTGTAAAGACGTCATGTTTATTTTCTGTCATTTCATGTCATTGTGTTAGTTGAATGTTTGTCGTTTATCGGTATGGAGTCGTCTTCGATTGAAAACCGTGTTAAAGTTATTCAATAGTACTACAAAAATGGTAAACAAATCAAAAACACGTTTCGCGCAATTCGTGAATATTTTGGTCGATATAACCGCCCAAATGAAACAAGCATCCTACCCCTACGAGTTCTGTGGTGAATGCACCAAACCCTGGCAGGCCAAAAATTGTTCGAACACTACATAATATCGCTGTTGCGAGGCAAGATATAATCCGAAACAATCAACAACGCAGGACTAGTTTGTTACGAAATATGCACAAGGACTTGAATTTACACGCATACAAGATCCAATTAACACAAGACTTTAAGCTAATTGACCATATCATTCGCGTCGCATGTTCACCGATTGGCTCTTAGAGCACCGAGCAATTGTTGACCAATTTTCATTAAAAATCATCTTCAGCGGTGAGGCGCATTTCATGTTGAATGGGACAGCAAATAAGCAAAACAGTCGCATTTTGGCCGACGAGAATCTATGTGAATATCAAGAACAGCTGTTGTATCCTCAAAAAGTGACGGTTTGGTGTGCTTTGTGGCATCATCGGACATTATTTTTTGAAAATGAGGACGGAAATCGCTTAATTTTGCGTCGCGGAAATGTAAATTGACCTGCAAGATCATGCGATTTAACGTCATTAGATTACTTTTTATGAGGATTTTTAAAAATCAAAATGTACATTGATAGTCCAACCACCATCCAAGACCTAAAAAACAATATCATTGCCGAGATAAATGCCATAGAAACGTCTCTATTTTGACCATCGGATCGACGTCTGTAAATCAAGCCGTGGTGAAAGTACCCAAATTGACTCAAAAATAAATATTTGTAGTTTGAAATTTATTTGTTTGAATATCAGTTCGACTTTTCTATTACAAATAACGGTGTTCGCCCCTCATTTCGTCAACCAGGTCGGCCAATTCATTGGCTCGCTCGGAGAAGATTTTAGTTTGTACTAAAGATTTTCCACTGGCACCAAAACTAATGCAATTAGCTTGCAGTATCATTCATTTTTCAGCCAACCTCTTGTAGTTTTCGATAAACCTTTAATTAAAGTTTGTATAAATGCATTGAATAACCTATTTTTCGAAATTCATCCTAATGGTTTTCGGGTTAAGTTCTGGAGCTAATGTCAACTCAATGATACATTTCTTCGTTCTTTGGATGCGACAAGTTCTTTAAAATTTCTTGATGTAACTTGAGAAAAATCAGTCTCTTTCGAATCGAAACCTCCTTATAGTTTGCTTCATTGACATAACTGACAGAAGTTTAGGTGCTGCTTGCGATGGGATGATAATTGCAGCTGCCCAGATTTGATGAGTAGAGTCAAAATCTAGTTTTGCTCACTGGTTTATTGTAAACAAGAAATCTTCGATTATCATCTTATTTTTTTAAATATTATGCTATTCTTTGTATAAGAACTCGAGCGCTGCATTTTTGGTTTTTGAAATTCTTTCTCCATAAACTATACTTTTGCAAAAATCGAATTGCATCACAAACGGCTGAGAAAACGGTTGGTTCGTTTCTAATTGCTCATAATTCAGAAGGTTAAGAATCACTTAATAAATAACTAAGATCCATCTTAATTACCCGGAATTTGACTTGAAAATACTATTTATGGATAAATTTTTACTCGAGATATTGAAATTTTTTACGTTCATATGTTATAGGGATAATCGAAAATAAGAGACAGGCCAATATCCAATTAGTTTCTTAAACTGAGGCTTTACTGTTTTTTTCTTAGGCACTTACCTAATTAAGTGATAAAAACACTACTTGAAATAATTAAATTGAAACACAGAAAATCCCGTGATCCTAATAGCTACCTACTTGGCACAGGCTAAATTACGGCGCTTAAGGAGCAATCCTTAACAAAAAATCCTAATTTAAGCTGATATGTTAATCAGTCAAAAGTATGCGGACCCTGGATACCAGGCAACCTGTGGTAAAGCTGGTTGACCTACAGGCGACTTTCCGTTCCCAGAGCCTCGAAAAAGTAAAATCAAAACGGAAGATGGGAGTATTCGGGAGAGGGACAGCCCTCTCGAAGTCGGGGCGAGATGCGCTTTGGCTATAGTACTGGTACAGTTTGAGATGTGCTTTACCGTTTTTTTGTTTTTTTTTTAGGAATAAGGTTTTGTAGTGGTTTAATGAGTGTAGCTGCTTAAATGATTACAGAGGGACGTTATCAGATGCCTAAACTAAAAATTTTTGCATCTTCCTTTAACAAAGTTCGACCAAATTTTAGAATGAGACTTCTAATAAGGTAGAATTGGATTTTTTGTTGGAAATGTTAAACTTAAGTCACTTTAACCGATTTTCATAGCGAGCTTTTCTTACAAAAATATCAAACTTGATGAATACATTTTTTTTGTTGATTAGAATTTAAACTTTCGGGTTGAATTAAAGGAACTTTTTTAAATAAAAATCTCAAAATGGAATCTAATGGACCCAATCCTGTCCTGATCTTTAAATTCAATTCACTCTTTAATGTTTGAAACCAAACTTGCAAATACAATTTTTATTTGTACTTTATCAAAATTGGAAAACGTTTGAGAGGTATTGATGACCTTTTTAGGGATGGAAAGGTTATTCCGAAAAACAAATACATATTGAAATAATACCGAGGGAAGAAACCTTAAAAATTATTTTAATTGGTTTAATACTTTACATTAAGAAGGCTTCCACGCCGAATCTATTATTTTTCTGTTTTTGTAAATCGGATTTCTCGAAAGGCTTTCTGTACCTGGGTGAATTGTGATTAATTGTTTCACTGCAATTTACGATTCTTATAAAATAAGCTAAACCATCACCATCACAATCAACAACACACAGAACAAAAGTCATCGAAATTTAAATCAATAACAATTTTTTTGAATTTGTCACATTATTTTTGGTGGCATTTCGGGGGACTATTGCCATTTTACAACAGTTATAGTTTTAGCACAAAGCCACAGAAAAGCGTCATTTATCATTTGTCACTTGGCCAGTGTCTTCCTTTGGTATTAATACTTTCATTTAGTTAAGGGGGCATTGGCATTACATACTGACTTTGGATATCTGAGTCAAAATTGGGTTTTTAAACTTGTATTTGAGAGAACTAAGTAGCAGGTGAACTTGGAGCAGTGGTTGGTTTATTATCTGGTTGGGTGGTGGTTTGATTGGTGAATGTGTAAGTGGTTGCAGAGAGTATGGATTCGGTGGTACTGTCGGAACGAAGGTCAATATTGCGTGTGTATTGTAAGTGGAGGAACGAGATGCTGAGTAGAGTTGTGGGGGTGAAGAGAAAGGAGGATGATGTCGGTTTATGGATAGGAGAGTGTGACTGTGGGTGATGAGTGTTGGTGAGTGCATGAATGAGTGTGCTTATGCTTGGAGGTGTATTTGGCTGCGAGGAGTTGGGTGGATGTTTGTTGAGATAGGGTTTGCAAACCGGTTAGATCCGGTTTTAAGAAACCGGTTTTTTTAATAAAATTCAAAAACCGAAAAACCGGGTTTTCTGGAAAAATAACCGGGTAATTTTTGCTTGTTGTTATGAGTGCCGCAAATCCGAAAATTCTGTGATGAAACTGATTTCACATTTTGCTTGGTACAAAAATGGAAATGAACTAAAGAAAAAAATAAAATCAAAACAATTCTATAAATTAGCATCAATGATGATGAGTGGACAACCTGCCAGAGGGGCCAGAAGACACCTGCATTTTTATAAATTGGATTTGAAATTTATAAATTAGGGCTTAATCTGCTTAAACGAAAGTTGTGATTCATATAAAACGAGAGAACTAATTGATCAACGACTTAACAAATTTGGAATGGTTTTGAAAATCATATATCCACAACACATATAACGGAGCTTCAATAAATGTTAAATTTGCTAATGAATGGGAAGCTGAAATTGTTCTATGTATGAACCACGGGCTACTATTGGCGTTACAGACATTTTATATAAAAAAATCATCCCAATTTTAGTGGAAGCAACAATAGAAGCTTATGAAGTCGATGAATCTGATTGTGACATTCGATATGATGATGAATTCGGAAATGCAGAATATTATGAAGTTGAATATTTTGTCGTTTCATTTCATTCCATGCATTAATTCAGTTCGCAATATTGTAAAATTTTTCAAGCGTTCCGGAAATTTTTCAAGCGTTCCGTTCACGAAATACAATTTTACAGCAACATATTGAGCAAAAGTTCCATGTTGAAATTGGACTAATTTTAGACTTTAAAACACGTTGGAATACGTTACTACTTATGATCTAACAATTTTTAAGGTTCATTGCATAAAAAAAGCACTGGATGATTTACAAAAATTAGAGCTCGAAGATATTTCTTAAATAATGCTTTAAGATATTTGTGATGCTTTGTCACCCGTACAAAAAGCAGTGGAAGCTTTGGGTTGAAAATACGCGACCATAATAAGGGCCGAAACCATAGTCACGTTTTATGTTGAATAAAATTGACCAGATAAATAATCTTTGGCGAAGTATTTCTCTGCCATATTCGTCAAAAACAGAAATGCTTAATTTTGGCAAGCGATTATTGGAAATATTGTTTCAAATAGAATCAGAAAGTTTTGATGGATAGTAAGGCTAGTGAGATTAACATAACAAATATGTGTAATGATGTTAAAATGTCGTTTAATGATGAACTTAACATGGCTTTTGAAAAAGAGTCTATACAAAAAGACAAGAAGTCGTTGATGTTAACACTTTTAGAAAAGATTTCATTTTTTCGAAGCAACTGGGAAAAGAACAAACAACTTTTAATTGCTTACAATCGACTCAGAAGGAACCTTTTCTGTATCAGGAAATTTTTCCAATTAAATTAGAAGCCGTCTTACTAATTTTTGTAATAAAAAAATGAATTTGTATATCTGAATTGAAAAACTTTATTTAATGTCGTTTTTAGCGAACTAACACTATAAGTGCGATTGTATTAAAGAATACATTTTTTCTTTAAAAACCCGGTTTTAACCGGTTAACCGAATTTAAGATTGGAAAAAAGCCGTAAAAGCGGTTTTAAAAGAAACACGTTTTTTTTGCAAACCCCAGTTGAGAAGTTAATTTGTGAATTAATTTGTTTCGGAGTAAGTACTGTTTAGAAATAATTGGTTAATACCGATTTCGATTTATAGAAACATCTGTAGAATCTGACTCAGAACCTTGAAACATTCAGCGGATAAATAGTTTAGAAATGGCATTGTCTTGTGCTAACTATAAATTATCATAAATAATACTGATAACTGTTAGCTACATGGCTGTCCGTACCAATTCTATAACTTTAACGTATCTTTCAATTTTTTAACCTAATAAACGTAATTTTTAAACGTAACAAGGGTACACGAAGGGCCCGGCGTCCCCCGGGATACTTGCTTAATTCTTGGTCATGTACATATTTCAATCAATCAAACTTCTTTGTGTCTTTAGTAAATGGGAAGAACTATTATGATAAATAAAAATACATTTTAAATTCATTTCTATATTAAATGAGACCTGAGTAATATTAAATATTACATTGCCTTTATTGCTGATTTTGGACTTGGTAAGCTTATTACGTTCGACGCAAAAAACCCTAAAAACGATATTCTTTTAAAAATATTAAGTGGTTACCCTGATGTTGATAGTAGGGAGGTGATGACAGTCTGTCGGTTATGAGTTGGAGTAAATTTTGAAACGAGGAAAACTGAAGAATTGGTTAATCGAATATATCCTAACCTTAACTGGAAGTTTATCTAAATTTGTTCTGAATTATCAGTGTTACACTGTATCTTTTTATATTTTATATTATATAGTATTATCAAGCTGGATTCAAAGGATATAAATAAAAAAAAATTCTTAAGGTTAGTGTTCAATATTAATTTCTCAATTTTTATCAATTATATTGCAAATTTATTTTTTTTACTAAACGGTCGTAAATAATGATAATTGTGTACATGAATGGAACCCATTAATTCGATTTGTCGTTGTTGAATTTTCAATTTCATTTCTCCATTGTTGGTATTAAACGGAAGTTACTTTACTAACAGAATTTTATTAATGACAAACAATACTGACGATTTAGCGTTACGTTCTTGTGTTGTTCTGCTAAAAAAATTGAAATTGAAAATACTAAACCATTTCTGGACGAAAGTGTAGAAGCTATGTCTAAATTAAACATTGATACAGCACTTAAAATAATTCCCGATTTTGATGGGAATTCCGCTCAATTGCATAAATTTCTTTCATGTTGCGATGTTGCTTATGACGGGTTAGCAAAGACCGAAAGTGAACAATTTTTGAATTTACTTAAAACTTTCCGGTAAAGCGTATGATATCATCAAATATACCAAATTCGACTCGTGGGCTAGTTTAAAAATTGAATTACAAAACAAATTTCAATATTCTCGTTCAATCGAATAACTTCAAATAGAACTAATTAATATTCACCAACAACGTAATGAAAGTATAATTACATATGCAAGTAAAGTAGAAAAATTTCTTTCGGAATTAAATGAAGTTTGTATAGATACCGAAGGAGTTGATTCTGCAACAACTATCACAAATTTAAATTCGAAAACAGCTCTTAAGGCTTTTCAGGAAGGACTTCACGATTCATTAAAAATAATTATTAAAGCTTGCCGATTCACCAAACTTCAAGATGCCATAAATCAAGCTTGTGAAGAAGAATTAATCGTAAATAGTCGAAACCATCTTAACTATGCTCAAGCGAATACCAGGATCAAATGCCAAATATGTAAGCGAAATGGACACTCTGCTGATAAATGTTATAGCCGAAATACCGTTCAAAGCACGAGCTCTAATTATGTCAATAGAACATTTCCGACTTATAATACTTTGAATAAATCAAACGAAATTAAACCATTTTCACCAAATATACGCATTGCTCAAAGACCTGTAATTTGTGCATATTGCAAATTACCTGGACATCATATCAATTCGTGTAGAAAACGTCAATATGCAAACTCGACAAATAAAATTTCTACAGAAATATCCAATACTAAATAGCAATCATCTTCGGAAAACTGTTCGGGATCCGATCCAGCAAACTCAATGGACACAACAGTTCGGATCCGGGATATTTCAAAATAGTGTGTTCAAAATATAATCCAAATCCAAATTTTAATTCAAATATTCTTATGAATCAATCTAATTCATTCGTTGCTTTTGATTCTTATCTAGATCTTAATTCCAATTCTTATACTAATTCTTATAATTCTTCATTTGAATCAAAAAGTAAACCCAATTCTTTAAATTCAAATCATTATACAATTCATCTCACTTCCGAAAATCATAATAGAAAATATATTGAATTAGAATTAGATATTTTGAAACCCAAATCTTATTATTTTTTAGTCGATACTGGAGCTGATATTCATATTAGTATAATTAAACGAAATTTCATAAATGACGATACCTTGTGTTATCCTGATAGGAAATGCAAAGTTAAAGGTATTACTGATGAAACAATGGAAACCATTGCCAGCTGTGATGCTAATATAACATTTTCAAGTTCATTAATTCGGCATTCATTCCAAATGGTTCCAAGTTCTTTCCCTATTTATTGTGCTGGTATCATTGGAAAGGATTTCTTATCCAAACACAAGTGTAAAATCGATTTTTCTAATTAAAATTTCGAAATTCCATTAAATGATGAAACAATTATATTGAAACTGACTACTAATTCTGGCGTATCAATTCCTGCTCGTTCGGAAAAAACATTTACTGTTCATCTAAATATTGCAAATAATATAGATTACGTTGCCAATCTCATGAAATTCTTTGTGATGTGTATACCTACTGCAAATTCAATTCTAAAAGTTGACAACAAATTAACAACAGTAAGTCTTGTTAATACCAACGATTATGACGTAAAAATAGAAAATTTAGAATTACCATTAAATAAGCTAGATGAATTCGAAGTCATACATTTGAACTCATGGTCAATTCAATCATCTATTAACCTAGATTGTCTTAACTCAGAAGAAACAAATTTTATTCTAAACATATGCCGAAAATATAATAAGATATTTTATTTACCGGGTGATAAACTTACTGCGACAGATGCTACTTATCACAAAATTCGAACTGAAGCAAATTATCAACCTATTTATATTAAACAGTACCGATTGCCTGAGTCAACTAAAACAGAAATTAATAAGCAGATATCTCAAATGCTAGAAGACGAAATCATTGAACCTAGCAAAAGCCCGTGGAATTTCTCTGTTATTTTAGTACCGAAAAAATCAAACAATGACGAAAAAAATGGAGAATAGTTGTGGATTTTCGTAAATTGAACGATATCACCGTAAATGATGTGTTTCCATTACCCAATATCTCTAACATCTTAGACCATCTTGGCAAATCAAAATATTTTACTACAATAGATCTAGCAAATGGTTACCACCAAATATTTTTAGATGACTCTGACAAAGAAAAGACTGCATTCAGCACTTCCTTAGGACATTTTCAATCAAAAGAATGCCATTTGGATTTAAAGGCACACCGTCGATATTCCAACGCTTAATGAACCATATACTTAGTGGATTAAATGTAATTAAGTGTTTAGTTTATTTAGACGACGTAATTGTAACAGGCCATAACCTCAAAGATCATAATTCTAAATTAGAATCTATTTTTGATTGTTTCAAAATTAACAATTTAAAAGTTAATTTAGAAAAATGCCAGTTTTTATCAAAGGAAATTGTTTTCTCGGACATAATGTAACAGAAGATGGAATCAGACCTGATCAATCAAAAATAACAGTAATAAAGAGCTATCCACAACCAAAAAATCAAAAACAAATTAAGTCATTCTTAGGGTTATCCGGATATTATCGCAGATTTATTAACAATGTTCAGAAATAGCAAAACCTTTAACCAGTCTTTTAACAAAGGGTCAACCATTCGTTTGGGAAGCTTTTTGCGATGAATCCCTCAATAAATTAAAAAAATCATTAACTAAACCTCCAATCTTACAGTACCCAGATTTTTCTGAAACATTTACTATTACTACTGATGCGAATGACATGGCGGTTGGCGCAGTTCTGTAGCAGTTCAAAACCAATTTTGATTTACCGATTGCGTATGCAAGTCGGGTACTCAACAAGGCTGACATAAATTATCCGACAATTGAGAAGGAGCTTTTAGCGATGATATGGGCTGTTGAGCATTTCCGGTCATATGTATACGGTCGAAAATTAACAATTGTTACGGACCACAAGCCATTAATCTGCCTTTGTAATTTAAAAAATCCATTGTCTCGTTTAATGAGGTGGCGTATTAGACTCGATGAGTTCGACTAGAAAGTTATTCATAAGCCGGGGAACATTAATCTAAGCGCGGATGCACCATGTAGAATAAAAATGGAAATAAACGAATCAATTGAAACAAATGTACATGTAGTTACACGATCTCAAAATAAGCAACTGCTAGAGTGTGATATAGTAAACGAATCAATTTCTAGACCTAATAACAAGTTCAACAATTCAAATTAATAAAATTATTCAAGATATTCATTCGAATCCTTTAGAAGGTCATCAAGGTGTTTTCCGTACTGCTGAAAGAATAAAACGCTGTAATAACTTCAATAATTTATATACTCGAATAAAAAAATTTATACAATTTTGTGAGTTATGTCAGAAAAACCAATGCAACAAAACGAACGTGCCTATGCAAATAACAACAACTTCGTCACAACCATTCGAAAAAGTATTTTTGGACGTAGTCGGTCCACTTCCAATATCTTATCTTAATAATAGATATATCCTAACCATCCAAGATGATTTGACGAAATACTCAATGGCGTTTCCAATTAATAACCAAGAAACTGATACTGTAGGTCGAGTATTCGTTGAAAAATTAATTTGCATATTCGGAGTTCCGCAACAAATATTATCCGACTAAGGAGCAAATTTTATGAGCGAATTATTTTCTAATGTGTGTAAGTTTTCAAAAATAAAAAAATTGAATTCAACAGCATACCACCCAGAGACAAACGGGGCATTAGAGCGTTATCACAGAAGTTGGACTGAATATCTTCGAATCTATACTCAATCCGATGAACAAAATTGGGACACTTGGCTTTCGTTTGTTATTTTTACTTTTAACACCACACCACAAACCGCAACTAAATTTATGCCTTATGAGTTATTATTCGGGCATAAATCATTCATACCCAATTCTTTAATTCGCGAACCAGAAATAGTTTATAATTACGACGACTTCATTTTCGAACTAAAAAATCGTATGCAAAATTCTTTTAATTTAACCAGGAAAAACATTATTACTAAGAAACAGAAGTCTAAGGTTTATCACGATACAATAATACCCAAGTGAAGAATTTGAATATTGGTGATTTTGTTCTGTTAAAAAATGAAGTATGAAGAAACAAGTTTTCGCCTCTCTGGCTCGGACCATTTGAGATCAAACAAATTCCTTCACCTGTCAATACCACAATACTCGTTAATAATCGACTAAAAATAGTTCACAATAATCGAATTAAAAAGTTTCGACATTAAATTTTAACTATCGCATTTATTGTAAATATTTACATATATTGTCTAATTGTTCAAACTTGAAATAAATAAATAAATTGAACATTGAAACCTTATTATTGTTAAGTATTATTATTTAATATGTATTACTAAATAAGAAAACAAAATTAAAAAAAAAAATTGAAATCAAATTATATTTTAAATTAAATAATCAATAAGATTATTTAAATCTTAGTGGGAAGGTGTTATGAATTATCAGTGTTACACTGTATCTTTTGATATTTTATATTATATAATCATTATATTGAAATTTGGTTATTTTTAACATGAATACAATTGTAAATATGTAAATATGGAATTGTACTTGAATTGTATATGTAAACCCTTATATACCATTCAAAATCTATATAAAGGAAAGTTTTTGTAAATAAACATAGAGTTTTTTTGGCTAAGAGTCATACTAGTTTAAAATGTGAAATAAATTATATATATATATATATATATATATATATATATATATATATATATATATATATATATATATATATATATATATATATATATATATATATATATATATATATATATATATAAATGAAACATAATCATAAATATGAACAATAATAATTCTAACTTATAATAAAACCAATAAATGATAGTAAAATTATATTAAATCGAGTTAATTGTGTTTTTTATTTTTCCTCTCGAAATTTCCAAAACCTACAACAAATTTGTGTGGTTACCCAACCCAACCGCTAATCGCAAAAGAAGACAAACGAGAGCCGAAATCGAACAATCCGCAATCGCATAATAATGCCTGCGCTGACAAAATCAAATGCAAGCAACGTTCGTACAAATTCTTACAACGCTGGCGACTTGGGATACGATAGGCTATAAAGGCGAGTTGAAAAAAACTTGTTGAACAGGAGAAAATCGTCAGTAACTACAAAATGTTTAATATCCGCTATAACAGAAAAGCCAAATAGGAAGTAAACGTCTTCAAAAATACTTAGCACCGTACGAAAATATAAAATTTAAACGGATGATCAAACAATTGGCCATTGCGATGGAGCGACGATTGTGAATTGACGAAACTAATGTATGCTAATAAAGAACTACCATGTTGAATGATGATCAGTAGGTACGGCTGAATGGAACTACCTAGTCAAGTGAGTCATTTGATATAAGAGAAAAATGACGAATCGTTTCTACTTTGTATTACTTATAAAATATTATAAACAATGCACTCTGATAAAATTTTTAAATCTCGAGAATTTTGAACTTTTAAACAGGTACAACACCTCAAAAACTCAAAGTGGTAAATCATATGTCTAGGATCATTATTTGCCTAAGAACGTGCAGCACACCTTTTAATATAATCAAAATCGAGAAATTAATTTAATTTCAAATGGGCGCATGAGAATCCACATTACTGGCCCTGCAACAATCGGAGAAGATGATGAAAGAGTATCAAATCACAAAAAAACAGAAATTCCTTTCCTTTGTAGAATTTCGACCTATAACTTAAATAATCCAAATTCAGCCTAATTTGCTATAGGCCTTATTCCAAAATTTTAAAACTATCTTAAGTTGATAGTTTTCAATAATTAACGTGTTTCATGAAATCGAACTATCCTAAACTGATTCAATTAGGCATGTACACTTTGGAGAACAACTTATTTTTTGCCAGCAGTTCAAATTTTCGGAGATTTGAACGCATTGGAGCTCCATTCTACTTTTTAACAATTAAAACATTTTAAAGTTTAGTTATAAATAAAATAAAGACAAAAAAACTAAACAATTTGAACTTTGATGTCTAAAGTTCTGAAAGTTCTAATTGAATATTGAATAAAATTAAGAAGCTTTTAAATAATTCATACTTTTCAAAAACTTTTCACATCTTGATTTCACAGCAAAAAGATTTTTACAAAAAATTTTCGATATTGGTCAACAGTTTGTTGATATAAATTATAAATTATGCAGGATCATAGAGATAAATCGTTGTCTTCTAACTAAAAGTATTTTATCATTTTTTTATCAGGTAAACAATTTTATTTTATAGATTTTCCAGTCCTTGGTGGATTAATTTTATATTTTGTGTACATCAATCTGACAAAAATGTATTAAGTTTTAATTATAACTGAAGGTTAGGTGCGAGCACTATAAAATTAGATGACAGCTTCCATATTTCCAACAAAAATTCCTCTCGAGACAACAAATTAAATATTTATAACTTTAATAAATCGTGTTAATAAGATTAGCCCTATATAGAACAATTTTTAAGGCAGACGATTAGCAAGCATATAAAAATAAGTCGGGCGCCATCAAATATTCCGAAACAAAACAAAAAATTTGTATATATTTTGTAGGTTTCGCTCGCAAAAAAAAAGCTTTTTATAGATAAATTACTTGAGTTAAAAAAAAAAAAATCCGCCCCTCACCGTGTTTTTATTACATTCTCTTTTTTACTTAATAAACCGAAAGTCTGGATATGAAAAACTAAAAAAAAAACTGCTGGTTATAATCAAATGTCTGTGGCTTTGTATCAATTTTCCCATCATTTTTCGTTTGCTCTGTACACGTAAAGTTTCGTCGTTGATGTGTGTTGCTCACATCACTGCTTCTTTCAACGTTTATACGTTGTATGGAGATAATCATAACAATTTAAGTTTTTAAGCTTTATTTATCCACCTTTTAAAGTTTTGTCGCTTTCAACGATAAGACGAACTTTACTCTATTGATTCGGTCGTTATCGTCGAGGAATAAAAATGCGAAATAAATTTTTTGATAGTTAAATTTAATTTGCAAAAATGATTTTTTTTACCTTCTTCGTAACAACCGTCTACAAAAAAAAAAAAAAAATTACCGTCGATTTGATTTTCTTTGGTACAAATACAGTATGTATAGTGGTAAACCAATTTTATTCAACATTAATTCATAAATAACTGAGAATAAAGCACAACCTATTGCACGAATTTCCATTTGGAAATATTGCTGTTCACGACACATCATGACTATATGATTTCTGAATACTAACTAAATTCATTATAAAAAACCAATTTATTCAACGAATTTGTTGGTTTTTGCAATTTAAAATTTACGTTTTGTAGATTTTGTTGCAAATTACGAATTCGCAATATAAGTATTTCGTATACCCTGCTCTATATTGGAATAAACGTGGTCTATATGAAATTAAGCGAATTTGTTTTTCCAACTATGACTGTATAGTGGTACCGTTTTGATATTTGCAAAATTTATACTTTTAAGTTGTTAAGCAAAAATATCGAAATCTTCAAAATTTATTCTAAATAATTAGACAAACAATTTCAAAACTAACTCTAGATCAAAATTGAATATTTTCCACATTTCTACGCGGCTACTGTAGCGAGGCAAGATTATCCACGTTAGTTCTGATAACCAATGTGCAAGGTATAAAGGCTAATAAATGATTTATCGATTACGAAACGTTGAAAGGGGTTATTATACTTATTTGATATAGGTAGGGCTAAAAATCAACAGACGATGAGCTTATCGGAAATACTTAAACCCCTAGTTGTCACAAATGAACAACTTTGCGATAAGAAACTCTAACGTGAAATTTTTGGATCTCGTAAGCCAAAATTTTGATCAAATTGTTACCGAGTGTGAAGTTAGGGTTTTTAGGGGGTACTGGCCATCCTAAATTTTTGAATTGTTTACTGTTATTTTTCTTTAGTTGAATGTATTTTTAGATATAGAGTTTTGCGAAAATACGTCCAATGATAACGTCAAAATCCGTTGCTAAAGAAGATAGATATAATTACGTCGACACTGCGAAATAAACGACTTTTGAAAATTCGGAGCATTCGACTATCTGTAATTGTTCACCGTGAACCATAGTTCCGCCAAAACTGCAATCAAACAGTTTAAATAGTCCACTTTGTACTATAATTCCGCTGAAGACAGACAATGAACCAAATCTTGATTCATCATTTCTTAATCCCGATACAGATCCAGAATATTTACTGCTAGCCACCGATAATAGTCAGATCGATCTTGGCTGCAAATACTTGTTTCTTGGCAATCAAAGATTAAATTCAAAATCGAAAGTTGAATTTTACAGCAAGATAGTTGTATATAACTTCGACAGGCATACCTATATCATTACCATTTTTTAAAATCCGAAAGGGTAAAAATATGTGCAGTGTTTTTCACTAACACCTTGGACATAATTAAAACCCGGATTTACTGAATTATGAAGGCACACAAAATATGAACCACAAGATGACCGACTAAACGGCATTGTAAATCATATGAACGGTTCTGCTAATAAGTTTGAGAAAAATATAAGAAAACCTTTATTGCAGTGATTGCGACGACCCAGTAAAATTTTGTCTTACAAAAATATTTTTGTTAAGTAGTTAATTTAGCTTTTATTGTTCCCAAGAAGGATTTGTGCAACAAATGTGAGGAACATAAAACAAAGGAGTAAAATGCAGTAATCAAAAGTCCAGATGGCGGAAGCTAATGTACACAATATGCCCAAAATAAACTACCTGCTCTAGAAGAAAAGGATACAAAATGTTTTTGCTTTGCCTAAAGCTAACGTGAATTGCTTTTTTATAAATAAGCTCTAACGTCTAGCACTTATCCATGTGAATTATTTTCATTAACTTCTGAATTGTTTATGTTAATTAAAAATTGGAATTATAAATTAAATCTTTTTGACAATTATCAACAATTTTAAAATAATTTTAATGCTTTTTCGAAATTTAGAATTAGTTTTGAAAGCAAATAATTAAAAATTCTTCGGAATAAAACAATAACAAACAAATAATTTTCTAGCCCTACACGAAAATATAAAACCAAAATTTCCTTAATCAATCGTAAATTTTTCCAAATTTTATTCTGCGTTTGATTTGGATAACAACAGTAATTGTTAAATAAAAAAATTATTTACCTTTAATTTTCAACGTTGTATGCATAACACATACACACACAAAGTCACAAGCACATTAGATCACTAATTGTATCCCTTTCAAATATTACATCTCACTATAATTTTTTAAGTTTCTTATTGTAACTGAAACACTTAACACAAAATCACCTTAGACATTTTACTTTATAACTTTAAAACTTTTATAACATCGTAATTTTCAATTATTTTCTCTTTAAAAGTACAATTGCGACTAATCTATGTGCTATCGATTCAATAAAACTTGTTTTCTACTTTTTTAATTTAATTTCGTACGGTAAATTACGAACCAAGAGTACAGTGAGACACAAAAGATATTTCCATAAAATGATACGAGTGCAAGTACAGTAGATTACATAAGCAAATTAAATTCAAAATTGCTCGACTTTATAAAACTAAAGGTGTGCTACTGATACTCATTTACAAACTGTCGTAGATTTCGTTTTTAAAAAGCGACTTGGTACCACCTCAAGATCATTTCATGTTCAAACATGTTAAAATGGAGATTAGTTATCGGACAAGGTCGGCGGGCTGCCTACATTAAAATGTTAATTTTTGATTTTGTAGTGTAACGGAACTCATGGGGGATTATCAAAAAAATAGATGTAGCTTTAAAAAAAGATTGGATCACTAACAAGTTTAATGCGTTTTCCTTATTAATGACTTGTAGGAAACGAAAATGCGGCTGCTTTAAAATTCGATACAAATTAATTGAAATTTGAAAATTTCAGGCCCTATTCTCAATTTCCACAACCATTTTCAACATGTGGGCATCTGTCAAAATCTATGTAATTATTGATGTTTTCGTATGTGGGGAATTTTGACAAATGTCCACATGTGGAAAATGGATGTGGAATTCAAGAATAGGGCCCTTGGATTTTGTAAAATATCTTAAATGTTCAATTAATTTTTATCATTATCAAGGGTGGTGATACAATATGTAAGATTTTTGCCTTTAAGGCAATAAAAATAATCCGCTCAAGTAAAGGCGATATTAAATGCCTTTCAGGCAAAAAAGTGACAACTCAACCAATCAGTGCACTGTATTTTTTTACATTAAAGGAGAAATTTTTGCATGTATCACTGCCTTAATTGACTTCTTGTTTCTTATTGTAAGTCTGCGTTAATCCGTTCTAATAAGGTTTAAGATTCGAGGTTCAAGGTTTACTCTATAGGAATATTCCAGCATGTGGTAATGCTTGACTGACGATTTCAACCGTCACAGTCAGATGAAGAGAATCAATTATAACACTTCGATTGTGAATCTACGACTAATATGCGTGTGTGCTACCGACACAATAAATCAGGTTTTACTTTTTTAATTAATTTGGTTTCGTATGTTGAATTAAACCCAGAAATGTGATATTGCTCTACTTTAAAAACTTGTCGGTGGGTAATGAATTTCACGATTTTTCAACAATGTAAAAATAAGAGCCATAAAAATGAGTAGGCGGGCATTTGATGACCATTAACAGTTTGTAGGGCTGAAGAGACATGATACTTAAAAGGGCAAACTAAATTGGGAACAGCTTTAAAATATCATGCAATATTTGTATGCTGGACAAGCAGTCGATTACTGGCATCGATTATGCCGAGGCTTCCTTCCAATTTGGATACTGCTTTTATTAATCAAATCCATGTTGAGTTTTATATTTAAAAAGGTGAGGATTTAATTTTTCCGGGTTATCGCTATCCAAGATTTGGCAAACCAAACTTATTGCTTGGTTTATTTTAAGTTCAAAACTTAGCAAACCAACATACGATAATGTTGTTCTTCGAACTATATAGGGACAAAATACGGAATATGAGAAAACGAGTCGAGACAATGTTATGATGACAGTTGCCAATAAAAAACAAATGATTTCTTTTTATTTTAACATTCAATAAATTGGAACAAGCAGCGCATTTGAACGTGAAATAAACGACGGTGGCGCCAAATTGCATACAGCGGAAATAATGTGGAATTATGCAAAAAGGTTTGAGTATTTGCTAAGTTTGAATCAGAAATTATGGGAATATATTATTTCAAAAATTATGGGAATCAATATCAATATATTCCTTATACTCTCTGTTTGAATACACATTGTGCTAAAATAGTTTAAATCTTTGCTAAACTAATCTAATATGGTTTGTTTCTTTGGTTTATTAAATTGTTGAATTGTAACGGTGACACCTAGTGTGTAATAGAATAAGTTAAAATTAATAGCTCAATGTTTAACTGTACTAAAATGGAATTTTCCATGATAAAATTGTTCTAAATGTTTCTACGCTGTTCTAACTGGAAAAGTTATGAAATTTCTAGAAGTTTGGCTTATAAAAAGGCGAACGAAGTCGAATTGGATTAGTAGTATTTGGAAAGCGACATTGTGAAGATTAAAAAGGAATTAAAAAGTGATTTAAATGTGTTTTTGTGCGAAATAAAAATTATAAGTGTACAGTAAAATTTGAGAATAATTTATATAAAGTGATTTTGTGAATTCTTATAATTAATAAATTAAGTTGTAATAATTTTTGTGTGAAATAAATAAATTCATTTTGTTTTATGCACAATCCAGTGATACGAACCTTGATTGACAAAGTAAAAATGTAACAGAATCTTTGCTACTCAGTGCTATCTATTTTATAACATTAGCACTAATTTTGGAAATATTTTTTTTTGATTTTTCATAGAAATATAAAGAATGAAGTAGAATCTTCTTTCTTCACTTCTAAAAAATGTCACTTTATAAGAATCCAGTTTAAGCGCTTATTTTGAAAAATGCTCAATTAATTTTTCGATTGATAAACAGTGGGATATATCCAGGGGCCCTGTTATGAAATTTTCGATAGCGTTTTTTTCCGAGAATCTCGAGAGTTTCGAAGACATCGAAAATAGCTATATGAGATAATCGATATCGAAAATCACCTCAATTTAAATGTGACATCATAGAAATATGTATACTTAAGACATTTACTTGGCAGATATGTAAATATAAGACATTTATTTGGAATTTGACTATTTATTAACCAATTTTGATGATTTTTAGATAAATTTCTATAATTTGGCCAATTGGGAAGGAATTTGGTCATTTTTTATCCGATTTTGATGAAATTCAGCATGTACGATATAAATGGGATTTTAAAATGATTTTTGGATGAACTTCTGGAATACGGCCAAGTAAGACATAATTTGCCTATTTCTCAACCAATTATGCTAATATACAACATTTGCGTTTGAAATGGGATTTTCGAAGATTTTTGGATGAAGTTCTGGAATATGGCCAAGTATGATGGAACTTGCCTATTTCTCAACCGATTATGATGAAATTCGACATGTGCATTGGAAATGGGATTCTCAAATGATTTTTGATGAAGTTCTGGAAGATGGCAAAGTATGACGGAACTTGCCTATTTCTCAACTGATTACGATAAAATTCGCCATGTCCGTTGGAAATGGGATTCTAAAATGATTCTTGGATGAAGTTCTGGAATATGGCCAAGTATAATGGAACTTGCCTAGTTCTCAACCAAATATGATGAAATTTGACATATGCGTTGCAAATGGGATTCTAAAACGATTTTTAGATGAAGTTCTGGAATTTCGCTAAGTATAATGGAACTGGCCTATTTCTCAACCAATTATAATGAAATTGGATATGTGCGTTTGAAATGGGATTTTCATAAGATTTTTGGATGAAGTTTTGGAATATGGCCAAGTATGATGGAACTTGCCTATTTCTCAATTGATTATGATGAATTTCGACAAGTACGTGGGAAATGGGACTCTCAAATGATTTTTAAATGAAGTTTTGTAATATTGCCAAGTATGGCGGAACTTGCCTATTTCTCAACCGATTATGATGATCTACGACATGTGCGTTGAAAATGGGATTCTAAAATTATTTATAGAAACAGTCATTATATACATCAAATAAGCATTTTAGTATCCCATTTCCAATGCACATGTCCTAATCGTTAAAGGAATAGGCAAGTTCCGTCGTACTTGGCCAAATTCCAGAACTCAAACCAAAAAATTATGTTAGAATTTCATTTCAATCGCAAGTGTCAAATTCCACTAGAACCGATTAAGGATTAGTCAAGTTCCATGCTAATTGGCCGTATTCTAGAACTTCCTCTAAAAGTCATTTAGGAATCCTATTTTCATCGTGCGTGCTGAATTTCACCAAAATCGGATAAGAAATGGCCAAGTCCTTCCTAATTGTCCATATTCCAGAACTTCCTCTAAAAATCATTTAGGAATCGAAAATTTTACGTTGAAATGCTTTATCTAAGCCGATTTTACCAGTAAAATTGCCCGTGGAAACCCAGAAATTGTATTTCGTACTGAAAAGTATCAATGGAATATGGTTAATAGTATGATGAATACAACTTATGTCATTCACGTAAGTAAACATATAATTTCTCGATTATATTTTGCTAAAAATTCTTATGAAATAATTCATATGAATTTTTATTGCAGAGGACGTTCTTTTAGTACTTAAACTGAGCCAGGAATATATCAGAAAAATTCTCAAGGAATAGACACGCTACAAGAAAAAAAAAAACGTTTTTACGACATCTTTAATTAAAGAAAGGAAATATTATTATAAATTATGATTTATATCCTTCAAGCTCAACATTTTGCAAAAAATTATCGATTTTGGTCGGTTTCTTTGGAAGGCAATTTGTAAAATGGGTACACCCGGGAGCTCACGAAATATATACGCGGAAAAATATAACTGTTTCCAAAACTTATATTTTAGAATTAAGCTATATGGTTCACGAAGTACCCTTTTCCAAATCCGATTGTGATTTTAGAAAATTTACTGAAATTCGTTTTCAAAGATGGAAGGCCTCCTCGATAGAAGGAATTTTTGCTTCTCCGATTGCATGAGTATGTTGTAAAGACTCAGAGATCATGTTCCAATTTGGCAGTACTTTAAAGATATTGGAAGAAATGCTTGTAAAGGTGACAAGACACATTTTTTTTAGAATTAACACCAAAAATTTGCTTTCATTCCGTTATTATCAAGATAAATGAACCTACACACGTTCAGATCACGGATTCGATAATCGACTCAAACCGAATCACTAGACTATGATAATTTTTGAAAGTTTCTGAAATAATTTTCTATCCGATTGACTTAAATTATGTTTCAGTCATTTATCGAATCCACACAAAACTATGCCTTCCAACAAGCTCAAATACCGAGGTACATATTACAAATTAAATTAAAGGAAGTAATCTCAAAAGCAACCCTAGACTCTATTGCTACATCACCAAATAACCTAAATATTGGATGTGATATCAAACAGTTTGTTCTTTTTGCTGTTCTTTAGACCCATACTAGATTAAGGTCTGAAAAACTCATAAAACGCACCCACCTTAATCGAACGATCGAGGACACCGTGAAGCAACTTTTAGTCTCGTTAACTGGTGAAATTACATTTCTTTATACACAGAGTGACTCCTCCAATAAAAGAAACGAAAAACTGTCTCCAGTCGCTTTATCTTTGAAGGAATATTTGTAGAAAGAATAGATCGGGAATCGAGATTTTCGATTTTTCAAAGTTTTTAAATGTATTCGAGATTTGTTTACCCCAAACCAGAGCAAGTAGTTTATAGCCAAAAAGATAAACAAAATCTGCGAAAAATTCAAATTATTGTTTGAAGCGTTCAGAATTTTTTTAATCCAGGTAAAGTTGAACGAGTATTCATACTTTTCGACTTCCTTCGACTTGCTAGAGTATCGAGTAATTGTCTCTAAGAGTGTTGCATGTATCAATATAGATGTTATGCGAGATTTTTATAGATTATTCGAGTCTAAGAGGTCTTCCAGTTATTTTTAGCATTGAATTTTTTCCACGACCTTTTTACGATTTTAAGTCTATTCGAAATTTTTTGAGAATATCAATTTGAGATTATTCGAGTCTATAAGAGTTTTCCACAAGTATGTCACACGATCTTTTAGAGATGAGGTTATTGAAATTCGAAAGTTTCAGAATTATGGATTAATTGGCAGGGAAGGGAAGCCACTTTAAATTTCATTTCGTTATTTTTAAAAATTATTTTATAAAAGGATTATATGGTTATTCGTAGCTTTTCGGACAAATTGCGAGGGTTTGAGATTTGAGTTTGTAACCTAATAATAATTGAGTGATTTATGTGTGTGCCCATGTAACGAAATAATAAAAGCTGTGTTTCCGTTCATTGTTGTATATTTCGAATTATCTCAATCATTAATTCGAAAATTGTTGTTGATCGTGTGTTAACGGGTTATGAGTGAAGAGATAGTTGATACGAAACCACCTAAAAACATTGTGTCATGATTTACATCAAATAACATGTCTACGATTGATTGGTGCATCGAAACTTTTGATGTTACAAAACCTAACAGATGGAGTTTATATACGAGCGGTTTGAAATGTTTTAATCGCCAAAGGACGAAACGATCAAGAGCGCAACATTCTTAACGGTGTGTGGAGCACATGTTTTTGAGCTATTGGAATCCTTAATAGCTGCCAAAATGATAAGTGAATTAACTTATAAAGAAATTATCGAATCACTGACAAATCATTTTTCTCCAAGCCCTTCGGAGACCGCTGCTTTCCAAAAATTCTTCCAACGTAATCAACAATCGGGAGAAGGAATAGCCGAATACATTGCTGAGTTACGGAAGCTAGCAATTGATTGCAAATTTGGAAAGGCAGATATACTGAAAAGAATGTTACGGGTTCGATCGGTCTGCGGATTGCAGAATTTATCAATACAACAAACTTTTCTCACGCGTAAGCAAATTACACTACAAATCGTACAGGGAAAAGCATTAGCCGCCGAAGCAGCTGCAAGAAATCAACAATTGATCAAGGAGAATCTACAGCAAGTAAAATTCGTTGGCAAATAACAAGGCAACCTTAACGATCACAGCAACCCCAAGGTCGTCATCAACCACGATCGACATTCACACTAATATGTAACAACGCACAACGTAACGGTCAGTCTTTTACATAAAGGTCAACGAATTGTCAAGGCCGCGGGGGTGATCATTCGAGACAGCAATGTCGTTATCGATTTTCAAGATGTAATTCATCTTCATGTCGGTCTTCTGGAAAAGGACGCAATCGTTCGCAACTTAATGTAATTTCATAGAACAACGATCTCAAAAAATCAACAACAGTTATCATTAACAACATAAATTGTGTTTTTGAAGTTGATTCAGGTTCTAACCGTACGATTATTTCCGAGAGATGTTTTGACGAAATTTGGCCGCATAATAAACCGATATTACGCCCTTCAAATTTAAAATTGGTGGATTTTCAACATAATTCCATCGGAATTTTGGGTACGATGGATGTCGATGTGCGATATAATAACAAAATTATATCGTCACTGCCGTTACAAATCACTTCGGGGAGCAAAACCAATGTTCTTGGTTGCGATTGGTTTCCGGCTTTGGGAATAACAATTCAAGGGGTCCACCTAATCCAACCATCAGCCGTCACTGAGATGGTCAACCAATATAAGAATTTATTTTCAACTGAGCTTGGTACATACCGGGGAAAACCAATTTCTCTGAAACTTGATCCGAATGCGTGGTTCCAATTCATCTGCCTGCCTGGAGCATTCCTATCGCTATTCGTCGACTTGTTGAGGATGAATTGAAAAAGTTAACAAATCAAGGAATATTAGAACCTGTTGATTATAGCGACTGGGCAACACCTATCGTTCCAGTGAATATCTCGGATGGATCAATTTGTATATGTGGCGACTACAAATCAACAGTTAATAAAGCATTAAGCCCACATTGTTTCCAAATTCCGTCGACAAAGGGCTTATTGGCAACTTTACCACCGGGAAAATATTTTTCAAAGCTTGATTTAGCTGAAGCGTACCAGCAGTTGTCAGTGGATGATACTTGGGCATTGATTCAAACAACCATTACTCATAAGGGAGCATTCAAAGTAAAACGTTTATAGTTTGGAATATCGTCCGCACCTGGTATATTCCAAAAATTTATCGAACAGCTGCTCAAAGGAATCGAAGGCGTTCTTCCTTATTTTTATGATGATATCATCGTAATTGGACAGACCGAGAAGGAACACAGGAACCGCCTACACCAAATTTTCAAAAGATTAGATGAATCTGGCCTTAGATTGAGACATGATAAATGTAAATTTTATGTCTCCTCCCAATGGGAAACAAACATCAAAATTCTGATGAGTTGAGCAGACTACCTAACCCAACCGCAATAGCTCCTTCCGAGGAAAAAGAAGTTCTAATGATCGAAACAACTCACGATCCTCCATTGACCGCTTTCGATATTGCAAGGCTAACAGCGAAAGATAAAACTTGAACACGTTTTAATTTGGGCGATGAGAGGTTGGCCTGATGGAACAATCGACAACGAATTCAAACCATTCTTTCAACGGCGCAATGCGATATTGACTGTAAAAAACTGTCTACTCTCGAGCCAAAGAAGAATCATTCCGGAAGCTGCTCAACAACAAATTTTATCGTCCCTCTAAAATGGTCATCCGGGCATTGTCGTGATGAAGGCATTGGCACGTAGCTATTTTTGGTGGCTAAAATTAGATTCTGACATCGAATCAACCGTTAAAAGCTGTTCGCAGTGTCAACGTATTCGTCCAGAAAATCCTAAAGCACCGATTCATCCATGGGAATCAACAACTCGACCTTGGTCGAGAGTACATGTGGATTTTGCTGGACCATTCCAAGGCAAAATATTTTTCTTGCTTGTCGACTTATATTCAAAATGGTTGGAAGTTTACATCGTTCCATCGACATCATCCGAATGTGCGATACATTCGCTTCGCAGTATCTTCTCAACGCACGGACTACCTGATATGATAGTCTGCGATAATGGAAATGCTTTTACATCGGACGCATTTAAGGTATTTTGCAAGAATAATTTAATTTCTTATGTACTTACAGCTCCGTTTTATCCTTCGTCAAGTGGACCAGCGGAGCGTATGGTTCGTACAACAAAGGAATTCTTAAAGAAAACTGTCGAAGACCATCGCCTACGGTTGGTATGGTTTCTATTACACCAACACACGACACCATCGCAAACCACTGGAAAGTCACCCGCTCAATTACTATTTAACCGGAAAATCGTAACGTACTTCGATTAACTACATCCCAATACTATTCCAGTTCGTTCAACCAAGGGAAAACCAATCAGTAAATCAACTAAGTCGTTTAAAATCGACGACACCGTTTGAGCTCGTAACTACTCTAGTGACGAGAAATGGGTTCCAGCTACTATTGAATCTGCCACTGGTTCAGTGTCTTACACCGTACAAACTGGATCCGGCGAACTTCAGCGTCGCCATCTCGATTAGTTGAGACCACGATCTGACTTAAGTTTTTGATTTTTATGAAGATGATGCTTGACACATTCAAACCACCATCATTTCTACTCTACAATTGATCAAACCGATGAATTAGTTTGTTAATCGAATATATCGGATATTTTTTGCTAAATATTCTTTGATTATTTCGTTTGAATCCACTGTGACCTTCGTTGTTAATTTCTTAACACAACAAATAACACCAAAAGCCAACAGTTGATTTAATGGGCAAATTCATCAGTTGATTTAATAGGTAGAAATTACTAAAATTAAGGTTTCACCGAAAAGTCAAATTTTTCTAATTCCGCTTCTATTAAATATGCGAGAAATTTTATTTTCTGGCAAACACACTAGTAAATCATCAAAGTATTTTTTACGAATAAAACGAGAAAATTGATGGAACTCAGTACGATGTCAAGTTGATCTTTAATATCAGCTGCTATAGGAGGCCAGGGTAAACCCATAGCAATCGCATTAATCTGTTGAATACGCTGAACTAGCCTAAATTTAAACACAATTTCAAAAGATCTAAACATGTTTCTTTAGAAATTTTTGTATAGGGTATCTATCATTGGTCATCTATCCAATATTTGCATAAGTCAAGATTATTTCAAGGTCCACATTGTATTCTTAGTTTTATTTCCGGACAACGTACGGCTATGGTTTAGTAAATTGAAATATTGAAGGTTAGCCGATCAATTTAAACTTGGGGTGATATTCGTTAAAGTTAAGTTGAAAATGGACCATGATCAACATTTTGTTTTTAGTTTTTGTTTCCGAGCAAAGTACCGATGATGCTTTAGTAATATGAATATTGAACATTAACCGTTGAATCTACAGTCAACATTGAATGGTACTTCATCAATGTGAATTTGGATGGTCGTTGTGTAACAATAACGCACAATTTTAGATTTAGCAAATTCACGTTTTAAAAAGAGTCGTGAATCAAGCTCATCCTCATGTTTTGAGAGTTGTAAGAAGTTGCATTTTCGTTCCGCAATTAATTCTAAGGGTGGAAACATTTATTCTCTTACCGTGGTAAATTTCGAAAACAAAAAATGTTGACATTTTGAGAAGTGCAATACAGAAAACAGTTTATGAACAGACAAATTATTTACAGAAAACCCAAATTCTTGAAAAGAAATCATTTAAAACCGTATTTTGAATCAAGTTCATGTTGATCCCTGACACAAAAATACAATGGCAAATATTTATTGTGCCGAAATCCGAATTAGAACATCTCGATTCATTCTTTCGAATAAGGTACGATTCAAGTGCATTCATTAGGCGATGATGATCACACCGGTTTTGTGAGTGATAATCCAGATATATTTATGGTGTGTACTGTATCAATGACATGTTTGGCCACTGCTGATTTATCACCCATATGTACTCGTATACAGGTTTCGTGCTCCTTAGATATATTACTTTCTTTTACTCTTGTAAAATAAAGTATAGTAATCATGAAAATTTTGGACCTTGAGATTTTTCAAGATTTATATGTTTTGCGGTCCCATGAGTCCGAAAAAGTGGGTTTCGAAATGGTGTCTGTCTGTCAGTCTGTCAGTCTGTCAGTCTGTCAGTCTGTCAGTCTGTCAGTCTGTCAGTCTGTCAGTCTGTCAGTCTGTCAGTCTGTCAGTCTGTCAGTCTGTCAGTCTGTCAGTCTGTCAGTCTGTCAGTCTGTCAGTCTGTCAGTCTGTCAGTCTGTCAGTCTGTCAGTCTGTCAGTCTGTCAGTCTGTCAGTCTGTCAGTCTGTCAGTCTGTCAGTCTGTCAGTCTGTCAGTCTGTCAGTCTGTCAGTCTGTCAGTCTGTCAGTCTGTCAGTCTGTCAGTCTGTCAGTCTGTCAGTCTGTCAGTCTGTCAGTCTGTCAGTCTGTCAGTCTGTCAGTCTGTCAGTCTGTCAGTCTGTCAGTCTGTCAGTCTGTCAGTCTGTCAGTCTGTCAGTCTGTCAGTCTGTCAGTCTGTCAGTCTGTCAGTCTGTCAGTCTGTCAGTCTGTCAGTCTGTCAGTCTGTCAGTCTGTCAGTCTGTCAGTCTGTCAGTCTGTCAGTCTGTCAGTCTGTCAGTCTGTCAGTCTGTCAGTCTGTCAGTCTGTCAGTCTGTCTGTCAGTCTGTCTGTCTGTCTGTGTCCTCTCTACAGCCCAGATGGGTTAACCAATCGAACTGAAACTTCAGATTTAAGGTTTTTTGATAAATTGGGAGGTCCCAGTGAATTTTACTCCAAATCGGCTAACCGGAAGTGGCCACTCCCTTGATCCAGAAAATTTATTCTGCTTATATCTTCAAAAGTATAAGGTTTACAAAAAACTACTACAAACACAATGTTTCCAAAAATTAAAAACAAATAAAAATAAAAAATTAAAAATTAAAAAAAAAAAATTTAAAAATTTAAAAATTTAAAAAAAAAATTTTTAAATAAAAGTTATAAAAAAAATAAAATTTCTCAAAATTCTCTGTTCGTAAAAGAAAGTCGTGTGTTGGCCACACCTCCATTTTTTATTTTATATTTTGGAACCAATTTAATTTGTAGATATTTTGTAATCAGATGATGACACCAGAGTGGTAATTAAATAATGCAAGAGACATTATAATATATTATGAACTTACCAGTAATCCTGGTTAATATTTTTAAAGAACCAAATTTGTGTTTTACCTGAAATTAAATAAAGTGAAATAAATATTAGAATAGGCAAAAAAAAAAAAAAATAAACGAAATGTTTTCTTCTAAAAACTATCAATCATATAACCTGTCACTTCCAGTTATCTATCGCATAGTATAAATAAAGTATAAAATAAAATCCTCTCAGACAATTAGCAACTTTTATTAAATTCGTTTAATTACAGCACGCCAAAGTTTTATTTTTTCCAACTAGCATCTTTTTTTTTATATAATTTTATACTCTGGCATAATTCACTTTAAAGCATAGTAAAAAATAAAACTTATAAACTTTAACTACTCCACCGTAAAGCAATCTTGAACGTGCCATTAAGCAACTGAACTATATAATAGTGAGTTGTATGTATAAAACTTTTTTTTTGTTTTTTTTTTTTGTTACTGTAATAAGTTAATTAAACTTTTCTATCTCATAAAGCATCATCATTTTCAAGCAGAACGTGTGGCGCACCAAAAGCTGAGTACATAATACCACATAAGAACGCAAATACAACAAATATGAACAACAAGTGTCATATAATTTACCAAGTAATTCATTTTAGATTACAGAATTACTTATTTGGAAATAAACTTTACATTTCTCTCATTCTCTGTGTGAATTTTGCATGTTGCAGCTTTTTGTACAACAAATCCGAATTTTTTTTGTTTTTTTTTTTTTGCCAACAAAGTTTTTTGTTTTATATAACTTTGGATGATTGATTACATCAAATACGAAGAATACACTCAGTTAAGCACAAAAAAAAAAAGCTTACGCCTTATGCACCGTGTGTAACGTATCATTTTAGCTCGGTGTAAATCAAATTAAATTTTAATTTATTGCTATGATTAATTGCGACATAATAATCAAGCTGGATGAATGAACTTTTCTTTATTTAAGTTTTTTTTTTGTTTGTTTGGCAAAAAAAGCTTTACTAATTACTTCAGGTACACACATGCAATATTATTTAAAATTTTAGTCTGTGCAGTGGAAATAATAATAATTACGACATGATTTTGGATTTAACCCACTAATGCACGTATTCTGTATATTTTTTGGTGTATTAAATTTTGTGCTTGTGGGCGTTCTTTATTTATTTAATCGTGTGTTGCTAAGTTATTTATAATAATACCGGATACTTTGCAACTAGATTGCAATATAAATTTGTCAAACTGTATTCGGTACTAAAATAATGTCAAAGCTGAAAACATAAAATTGTATTATCATTTTTATATATTTTGTATTTGTAAAATTTGTTATACTAAACCTTAAAGACCAATAATTTGTTGTAATCAAAATAATTATCTGTAAAATTCCATTTGACATATGTTATGTCAAAATGCTAGTCGAATTCTACTATTTAATTTATATTAGCAGAATTGTAATTGACGATTGGAACCGTGATTTTAGACAAAATATTTGTCAGCATTACAACTTCAAAAAATTTCCACTATACCATATTTCAGTCGTTCTGCTCGCGCTGATGCTAATTTTTGTATGGTATTACAGCTTTATTTTATTTCGATAGGTACTGCTTTCTCTCTATTTCCAATCGTCAATAGAATTAATTATAATTCTTGCACTTTGCAGTGCAGTGTCGAAAATTATAAACATCGACGCGGCATCTGTGATCAATACATCATATTAAATGTTCGAACATAATTTTCGACTCCGTACAGCTTTTTTGTCTTGTCAAATCAGTACAATTGTAACTACAGCTGAACAAACAAATAAAATACAAAGTCATAAGGCGAATGGTAAAAAATAATGTTTTATTTCAAGAAATCCACAAGATACAGTCCACGTCAATCAACATAATTTAGATTGTGCCCCAACATATGGCCCTTCAAGCCGGATATTCTGGAAAAAATCTGCATCGTGTTAGGTAAAGTATCAGATCTTGTATTCTTGGGAAAAATAATATTAATCTTTTCCTTCTCTCTCAATACAGCAATGGTGACACTACTGCAGTTAGCCTGGAAGTAGGCACTTTTAGATTCTGGCTAGTTTCAGCCTACATGGCCGGGAGAAGGAGGTTCCTCCGGATAACCTGGATGAGCTGATCCGCAAAGCGGAACAATCAAAGGTAGGTGTGGTACTGGGAGTGTATGCTAATGCGCATCACACTATCTGGGGAAGCACAGACATTAATGAAAGAGGTGAGTCGCTTTTTGATTATTTGATGAGTACTAACCTTTCAGTGTGTAATATTGGGCGGGAACCCACATTTATTACTAGTAACAGGCAGGAGGTTCTAGACGTGACCCTTGCCTCAAATAATATTCTTCATATGGTTAAAAATTGGAGGGTGGATAAGGAACACTCCTTTTCTGATCATCGATATTTAACCTATAGCCTCGATATTCACCCTGCTACCCGGGAAGCCTTCAGGAAACCTTGAAGGACCAACTGGAGCAAATATGGGGAATTATTGGAGGAAATGTTACCGACGAGGGCTATGGAGCCCCCGACGACCGTTGGGGAGCTGGAGGACATGGTGGCTAGCGTTACTAGCGCATGCAACCGATCCTTTCGCGCTGCCTGCCCACTGGCTAAGCCTAGGGGTAGGCAAAAACCGGTATGGTGGTCCAGGGAACTGGGAACCTATCGTAAGGCTTGTAGGATAGCCTTTAATAGAGCCAAAAATACAAGGGAGGCTCAGGATTGGGACTCCTATTATGAGAAACTCGGAATTTATAAGAAAGAATTAAGAAAGGCACAAAGGAGGTCTTGGAGAATCTTCTGTGATAATATGGAAGAGGAATCCGAAACCTCCCGCCTTAGGAAGATTCTTTCCAAAAGTACATCTAGTCCTAGTTTTATGATAAAACCGGACGGATCTTGGACAGCTTCTAGTGGAGAATCTCTGGAGCTTCTCTTCGAGACACACTTCCCAGGGAGCTTTGAAGACCTGTTGGTGCGTAGCAATCATCAGGAATCACTGTCAGTAACCACAGAGGATATCATAACCAGGAAACGGATCCTATGGGCACTGAGGGGTTTTAAACCATTTAAATCGGCTGGTCCGGATCAAATTATACCAGCGGAACTTCAAAACAACTCTGTAATTATTCTTCCCTACCTGCAAGCTATATTCAAAGGGTGTTTGAAGCTGGGCTATATTCCTAGGTACTGGACGGAGGTCAATGTGGTGTTCATACCGAAAGCGGGGAAAAGCTCACATGTCTATCCTAAGGACCTAAGACCCATAACTCTATCATCCTTTCTTTTTAAAACCTTGGAAAGGCTGCTGGATGTATACATCAGAGATAAAATAGGTGCCAGGAAGTGGGTATCGTCTCAGCATGCGTACACAAAGGGTAGAACTGTGGACACGGCTCTGCACGCCTTGGTGTCTACGATTGAGAAATCAATTAATTCGAAGGAATTCTATTTGGTGGCCTTCCTGGATATAGAAGGCGCCTTTAATAATGTGAAAGCGGAGGCAATCAAGGAGGGATTGTCATTTTTGGAGGTGGACGTTCCTCTGATAGGGTTAATCAATTATATGCTGGGAATCAGGATTGTTAGCTCGAAGTTGGGGGACTCCACCTTCAAGAAGCGAGTAACTAGGGGAACTCCGCAGGGGGGGGGGGGGGGTTCTGTCCCCTCTTCTCTGGAATATAGTGGTAAACGGGTTACTACTTGAATTGGAGAGAGAGGGTATTGGAGTTATCGCGTACGCAGATGACGTAGCTTTAGCTGTTACCGGGAAATTCCTGGGCACGATTGTAGACGTAATGCAGAATGCGCTTACCATCGTTACGAAATGGGCTGGCAAATGTGGACTTGGTATTAACCCGTCCAAGACAGAGCTGGTACTCTTTACTAAGAAATACAAAATCCCGGTAGTTGTCCCTCCTACCTTAAATGGCACGAGACTTGCTTTTACTGATAGAGCTAGATATCTGGGCATTATCTTGGACAGTAAGCTTAGTTGGAAGCCCAACATGTTGGAGAGAATAAACAAAGCTACTATTGCTTTGTACTCCTGTAGGAACGCCATTGGTCATAGATGGGGTCTGAAGCCGGAGCTGGTTCACTGGCTCTACACCGCCGTAGTGAGACCTTGTAACAAACAGGCCTCCATTATGGACCTATTGTTAACAGAATTATTTTATCTATTCACATTGATACACAAGTCGCGGTTATTTTGCCAACTGCTCAGCCTGGGGTGGTTCAAAATGTGTGCATTTGTGAAAAGATATTATGTAACCGCATACTGAGGAAAGAAGATTGCAACCAACTCACCTATAGACATACTCACGTCCGCCTAAGTTCCCATATTTTCCTCAAATTTACTCCATCACACTGATAAACTTTTCCTGTTTAGAGATCAAACGCAAACGTATCCATTTTGAATATTAAAAATTAACAATTTTATTATCAATAAAATTTAAACGAGAAAACTAGAACCAGCAAAACAATTTAAGAAAAAGAAACGTTAATTATGTATATAAATTACTAATAGCAAAAAAAAAAAAATATAAAAATATCCTTAAATCTAAATCATGCATGAGCTCATAATAACTAAAGTTATTAAATTTAACTAGAAAAAATTATAAAATACAAATAATTTTTACTTAATAATTTACAAAACCAAAATATTATAAAAATTAAATAAATTCGTCGACTCACTAAGCAATTGCATATTGTTGAATGTTGGCGGCCATCATGTTGATAAACGATAACGTTGTAGCTCGATCAAGAATGATTTATTTTTTTGTAATATGAAAAATTTTTTTAGATCGTTGAATTAATTGATTTGGTATTAAGTATATTTAAATAAATTATAACTTATAGTTAATTATTAGTTAAGTTCATTATTTATTATTTATCAAACATGAATATTTAATTTAATTTTATATTGTTTTTATTTGTTTGATTTTTTCTTTTTTTTTTATTTAATTGTAAATATGTAATATGATGTACATACTTAAAAACTTTTTTCCTCATAAAAATAATTTTGTTTATACACAAAAATTAGTAATCGTTTTTTTCACACAATACACTTTTTGCCATTTTTTTATTTTCTTTTCCTAAGGTCACGCATTACAAATCGAACAGATTACATGACTCTTAATTTTGACAAATTCACCATTACAATTTTCACAATATATGTTTTTTTTTATATGACTATATACATAGTTTATAATTCGTATTTCAAACACAACTACTCTAAATTTTCTAGCTTTAATATTAATCTGATCTATATGACATAGTTTTTTTCTCGTTTTAAATTTTATGGACACTTCTTACAGATCAATTACGCAGCAAAATTGTTTCTTCTTTTTTTTTCTTTACACGAATTTATCCATCAGTGGATTTATTAACGATAAAACAAAAATTGTAAACATAATTTCTTGTTTATATTGTATCACAATTAGGTACTGTTTTTCATTTCACTACCATATAAACTCTAATTTTTAATTTGTTTTTTTGTTTCAATAAATTTACTTTTGCACACAACACAATATCTCTGTACAATCACCACTCTTCGTCATCTTTTTTCTCATGTCATTCCCAACCGTCCCTTTTTATACTTTCCCCAAACAATAGAAAACCAATACTAACTAGCCAACAACCAGATCATAAAATTTTTAATTTTTGTAAAGTTTGTCAACCTCAAATCTCTCCTATAAAATTATTAATGGGAAATTTTCTAGTACTAAAATTTTCTAACATGTTGATTGCTAGGAATTACATGGAGGCCTTACAATCGTGGGGACGACCCATCTGAGAGATGTCTCATATCTGCCAGGTTTTTATACACTTAATATTCGACTCCACTAGACTAAACAGTAAAATGAAAAGTATAAGAAAATTAGTTGAGGCAAAATTAAATTCCATTAACTTTTAATATCTTTAAGATGATATATACCTAATACCTTTCCATATTCATCCGCCAATTCATAAGCCACATTTCCCACTGACCTTAACACAAAAGCTTTTTGATACTTTGGGGCGAGCTTTGCGGAATAGTGTTTTGTGGCATTACTTTGGACAAAAATTTTTAGCAAAAACCATTTGACCTACTTGAAACTTCCTTTCGTAACTTCGCAAGTTGTAAGAATCAGCGTTTCTTTTGTATGCTTCCTTGAGATGTCGAAGAATGTTACTTTGCACTAAAGTTTGACGATCTGAGTTTGATATGCCGAGTTCCTTCCCCCCAAGGTCTTGTAAAAATTTCATTAGTTCATATTGCGAACCGTGTGCTACATGATGCTGACCAAACATTATATAATGTGGGGACTGGCTAGTGCTTTGATGTTTGGAATTCCTCAAGGCAAGTGCTATAGAGCTGATGTGTTTGTCCCAGTTTAAATGGTTTTCTCGGATGTAAGATCGTATAGCCGTCAAAATGGAGCGATTTACTCGTTCCGACATATTGGACTGTGGTGAGTGTTTAGGAGTCCGAACATGATGAATGCCATTTTCTTCCAGAAAATATTTAAAGGCGTTTGAGGTAAACTGAACTCCATTGTCACTGATCAAGTATTCGGGGACCGAAAACATATCAAAAACCTCTTCCTTTAAAAATGAAATCACGTTCTTAGAGGAAGCGTCTTTCATTGGTTTTAATAGTGTAAATCTGGAGTATTGGTCAAGCACAACAAACAGAAAACAGTTACCGGATTTTGACCGGGGATATGGACCAAGAAAATCAATATAAATTCTTTCCCACGTACGAGTTGCTTCTACGTATTTTCCCATATTTGGTCTTGTTACATAGTTTACGGCCTTGGAAACCTTGCAAACCTCACAATGTTTTACGTAATCTGTAACGTCTTTACACATTGTTGGCCAAAAGAATTGCCGTCGCAAATATTCCAATGTTTTGGCAATACCGAAGTGAGAAGCAGAAGGAGGGCAATGTGCATCAGATATTAGTGACAGTATTAATGGTTTTGGAATGAATACTTTCCAATGAGGAATATCACTGTACGTGTCGTGTGTTCCAAAAGATGAATTGTAAAAAATCCGATCATTCAATACTTTAAAATTTAGGTAAGCTTCAGGTTGGGTTTTTAGCTTTCTCAGTAATTCTTGATATTCAATATCTTGAAAAACATCTGAATTTAAATCTACACAACAACTCTCAGTTATATGACAATCAGGTGTAATATTGACATAAAGTTCATCAGCATCTTTACGAGACAGAGCATCAGGTACAACATTTTCTGATCCTTTCCTATATTCTATTTTGAAATTGAATCCTTGCAACTTTAAAAACCACCGTGCCAAACGACCAGTTAACTCCTTTTGACTCATCAACCATGTCAAACTGGCGTGATCCGTTATTACCGTGAATTCAAAACCTTCAACATAGTGCCTGAATTTTTTGATGCTGACAACAGCTGCATAACACTCCAATTCTGTCGTGCTATAATTTCTTTGGGCAGAATTGAGTTTAGCAGATACATAGGCTATTGGGCGTTCTTCGTTTGAGTCCGACCTCTGAAATAATACTCCACCTATTCCGGTCTTAGAAGCATCACATTGAATATAGAAGTGGCGAGTAAAATCCGGATTACATAGTACTGGGCTCGATGATAATGCTCCTTTCAGAGTTTCAAATGATTTTTGTGCAGCAGGACCCCAAATGAATTTTTTGGACTTTTTAAGGAGGTCGGTGAGTGCTGCTGTCACATCTGAATAATTTTTTATAAATCGTCGATACCAGCCCGTCATGCCTAGAAATCTTCTAAGTTGACGAATAGTTTTCGGAACTGGATATTCGGTGATAGCTGCAACTTTATCCAAATTAGGTTTTAAAACACCATTACCCACGATATATCCTAAATATTTCAATTCTCGCAGAACAAAGTTACTTTTTTCCACATTAATGGTTAAGTTAGCTTTGTGGAGTAGATTTGCAACTTTGCTCAAGAGCTCTAGGTGTTGTGCGTATGTTTCAGAGGTTACGAGTAAATCGTCTAAGTACACGAACACTTCCTGATGCAGTTCATGTGGGATGACTTTATCCATGAGTCTACACATGGTTTGAGGGGCGTTACAAAGCCCGAATGGCATGACCGTAAACTGATAGAGGGGTCTACCAGCTACGGCAAAAGCAGTCTTATCCCTTGAACTCTCATCTAAGGGGATCTGCCAAAATGCGTCTTTTAAATCTATACTCGATATAAATCGCGTTGCTCCTAGCCGACCGAGCAGCCCATCGATGAGAGGCAAGGGATACGCTGCCTTCACCGTAACTGCGTTTACCTTCCTCGCGTCAAGGCACAAACGGACTTTGCCATTCGCTTTCCTTACTAATGTAACGGGTGAGCTCCATGAACTAAAGCTCTCTTCAATTACACCTAGAGCGAGCATGCGATCTAGTTCCTTATAAAGTTCTTTCTGTACTGCGGGAGATATTGGGTAATGCCGCTGTTTAATAGGAACTGCGTCACCTACGTCGATTGAATGGCTCAAAATATGCGTCTTTCCCAAGCCGAGTTGTTCGGAGGATGGGAACTTTTTAATGACTAGGTCGAGACACGATTTTTCCGATGGGGATAAATCGTGAAATATAAGTTCGGAATTATTTTTATTTACCGAAGGGACTAGTTCATTTACTTCTGGATCTTGAATCGACTGACTTGGCGGGACATGTATTTTTAGCCCAAACGCGATCCAGAAATCAACTCCTAAATATAGAGGTTGGCTTAAGGATGGCGCTAAATGAAGTGTGAGATAGCGTGTCTGTCCCATAAACATTACTGGAACCCTAATATGACCTAAAATGGTCTCAGAAGAACCACTTGCAGTTTTAAGAGTACCGTGTAACTTACGAAACTTCACATTTGACATTTCTAGAAATTTTTCACTACCGCAACCGAGAACCGATACGTTGGCACCACTATCTAATAACCCAATTAGTTTATTGTCAAGTAGTTCAACCTCCGCATACGGACGACCATCTGTCGAGTTGTTTATTAGGGAATCAATTAATAGTTTTTTATACATCTTCCTAGTTTGAAAGTAGTTTTGGACTCTTCTAGATTTGCTTAAAGTGAGTTCTGAATTATCGAGAGAACGTGGAGATTTGAAATACAAAGTAGATTTAATTATTTTGGATTGTGGTTCTCCTCGCTTGTATTTGATACTGGACTCTGTGCGATCGTCATTTGAGGTTTGAGTTGCTCTGGTTTGGCTGCCGATACTTTCGGAGGCCAGGTACAGCCTGTCCCTGTCCCCTTGTTGGCATTTCCCGAATTATTTTTGCAATTAGTGCAAAATGGTTTTAACACGCCATGAGTGCCACAACCAAAACAAAATTTGTGTCTTAAGGGAATCCCGCAACTTTTGAAGTTGTGATCCGATTGATAGCAATTCCAACACCCATCAGGTGCCTTAGTATGTAATTTCCGATTTGAGAACAAATTAGTCACTGGCCGATAATTTCTTTGGTCTGTGTTAAAAGCACAAACTTCTTCGTCGTACGCTGAAAGTGGAGATGGTTCACTCTGTTCGATGGAAGACTCCAGTTCATGGACTTGTCGTCGTTGGCACATCATCTCTGGAATAAACCCAGTTCTAGCCCAGGTGTCTTCGTATTGAACACATAATTGAACCATTTGCTCTAATGTTGGAAAGTGTCGGTCTACTAACTTATCCTGCAATCCTGCTCTCATATTTCTACGAATCGTATACATAAGCTGAGTATCCGAGAGCGGAACGTCAAATTGAAGAGACATAGAAACCATGTCACTATAATAATCTTGGAAAGGTTCTCGAAATCGCTGTTTCCGCGAGTCCAGAATATTCCGAAGATCATCATCTGTTTGGCGGTCCCGGAATCGCTTAATCATATCATCTCGCAAACTGGCCCAATTTACGCCACGATTTTTCTCTATATAAATCCAGTACCACTCTTGTGCGATACCCTTCAATACGTAACTGACATCAGTGACCAACTGTTCAAATGGTAGCTTATTAGCATCAGCCAAATGTTCGAGCTTAAAGATAAACCTTTTCACGGAAGGACCTTTCGGCGATCCATCAAACGTTATATTCCATTTTAAAGGGTTACGCTGAATAAAATGGGGCTTAAAATCAGATTGACTATTTTGGGCCGAATGAAAATTGCGATTGTTCTGATCCTGGGTGCGGCTAGGAATTTCGTTACTTAGAGGTGGCTGAATAAAGTCTCTTTCCGGAATATTAAATGTATTCTGGCGATCGAATGTTATCAGTTCTTTTTCGATTCTCTTAGCCTGTGAAATCATCGCCGATTTGGAGGTTTCGGTTATAGATTTTGACTTTTCAAGATTACCGTTCCGATCCGAGATCGACGAAATATCTGAACCATCGTCATTACTCCATTCAGGAATTTTGATTTGGTCTAAATGACCTAACGACGTATTTAAATCCATTTGTTTTTGAACCGTCTTTACGTGAATATCGATCATTTTACTGGTGGTGTTCAGTAGGTCTTCAACATCCCCAGATATTATTGAGTTAATAAATCTAATACGCTGTAAACGGTTGTTAATGTGTTGTAATCTAGAGGATAGCCGAGTCAACGGGTTTTCGTCAAATTCCGCTGAGTAAGCAGTTTTAATTAAAGAATAAATATAATTTAATTTAATCTTTAAATTCTGTAATTCACCTTTGGGATCTACTTTGGCACTCTCATGTGGCACATTTGGTCTTAGAACTGGATGTTGGTCTTCGATTAAAAGCATTTCCTTAAGTTTGGTTAATCGATCCAGAGGTAGACCATCAATGGCACGTAAGGAACATTCAATCTGGAATTCATCAAATTCGAGATGTTCGGCGTCCATTTTGTACTTATGTATACGGTAAATGGTTTGCAAAAAAACTACGACAAAAAGTTGATTAAAATGACTTAACGTAATACGTAATCGAAATTCACAATTTAAAGATAATAATAAAAATAATTATTGTATGCGAGGAAAAAAAAATAAATCAACCTAAAAGGTCAACTAGATATACGTATCCTATCCTTATAAATTGTGGTGTGCAAAAAACTTGGACGCTGAAATATTTGTGTCCCAAAAAAAAAAAATATAAATAAATATAATAATGAAATAATAACAGAACAAATTACAACTAATAAATATTCAAATTCAAATATGTAATTCACAATTATACAAACTGGGAACTCAGCCAGACTGTATGTCGATAATAATATAGATAAATTGGTTGCAATCGTAAGGGAAAGGGATTAATCAGGATAGCTTTGAAGTACAAACCGAAATAACAATGAATTCAAAACGCAATAAGGTAATCAAAACAGGTAATGCTGGGTACACTAATTGCGACATGAATCACCGATATTTGTTTTCCTGTAGCGACGTAATCAATTTACTCCTCATGTAACCGAAACACTGTAATCAAAACCCAAAATTGGGGATCAATGCTCTAACATGAAAAATAGAATATCGAAAATGATTTGAGAAGCAGAACTGCATATAACAAATCAAAACGTAAGAATCTACGGAACCGTTATATGCATATTCGCTTGTCGAACCAATCCCGATTGATAAAAGAAAAAAAAATGTCATTAGATTGGAAGTTGGATGAAATTGAGCTTTAATAAGATCTTGATCTTCATGCAACACAAACACTGTAATCAAAACCCAAAATGGGATAAATCAATGCTCATCATGAAAATTAGAATATCGAAAGTGATCCCAAAGGTAGCATAGCATATAACAAAGTCAAAACATAAGAATCTACGGAATTGTTATTGCTCATCCATCCGTGGGATCGACCCGATTTAAGAAAATAAGAAAGAATTATTATTAACTAATTAAATGAAAAAAAAAAAAAAATGCTATAACCTGAAATTTGGATTACCTATAAGCCAATAGCTTGGCCGCCACTGCAACAAACAGTAGTGCTTATTATAGGATTAGAAAAGGGAAGGAAATTAATTGGAAAATAAAGTAAAAATAAAAAAAAAACCTTCACGTTTTGGGCGCCACTGTAACAAACAGGCCTCCATTATGGACCTATTGTTAACAGAATTATTTTATCTATTCACATTGATACACAAGTCGCGGTTATTTTGCCAACTGCTCAGCCTGGGGTGGTTCAAAATGTGTGCATTTGTGAAAAGATATTATGTAACCGCATACTGAGGAAAGAAGATTGCAACCAACTCACCTATAGACATACTCACGTCCGCCTAAGTTCCCATATTTTCCTCAAATTTACTCCATCACACTGATAAACTTTTCCTGTTTAGAGATCAAACGCAAACGTATCCATTTTGAATATTAAAAATTAACAATTTTATTATCAATAAAATTTAAACGAGAAAACTAGAACCAGCAAAACAATTTAAGAAAAAGAAACGTTAATTATGTATATAAATTACTAATAGCAAAAAAAAAAAAATATAAAAATATCCTTAAATCTAAATCATGCATGAGCTCATAATAACTAAAGTTATTAAATTTAACTAGAAAAAATTATAAAATACAAATAATTTTTACTTAATAATTTACAAAACCAAAATATTATAAAAATTAAATAAATTCGTCGACTCACTAAGCAATTGCATATTGTTGAATGTTGGCGGCCATCATGTTGATAAACGATAACGTTGTAGCTCGATCAAGAATGATTTATTTTTTTGTAATATGAAAAATTTTTTTAGATCGTTGAATTAATTGATTTGGTATTAAGTAGTTATGTGTCATTGCCCCACAGCTACGAAGAACCACATCGATGGAAACATAGGCATCGGTTACAAAAATAGAATAAGCAAAATAAAATTACAAAAGATAATAAAGTAGAATAAGCAAAATAAAATTATAAAAAATAATCATAATAAAATTGTCGTTGTCTGTAATTCGAACTTCCATAAATACCGTTCGCTTACTAAACAACGTGTTCATAATTTTTAAATTGTACTAGCGTAAGCAAGTAGTCCACAAAATTGTGCTAAATTTATTTAAAAATAAAGTTCATTGTAATCTACAAGAAAAATAATGTGTTATATATCCCGCGACACCACAACTCGAAACATATAACTGGCGCAGTTAACGAAAGTGAAAATTATTTTTAAAAAATTAAATTTAGTGTGATTAAATCGATAAAAAGTAATTAAAAAATTAAATTTATTGTGAAAAAAAAAAAGACAAACTTTTCGGACAAAAAGTGTTACAAAACTCAAAAAAAAAAAAAAAAAAATTTCAATTAAATTCGGTGAAAATGAAAATCTTGCTAATTTTGGCTATAAGGTAAATCATTTTTTTTTTATTATTCATATAATTAATCCTTTTTTCCTATACTATACTAACAATTGTGGAAAAGTTATTGAACCCAAGATTTAAAACTTGTAAAAATCTTTTATTTTCGTATACGTATGAAATTTACTAAAACGAAAAATCGCAATTTATCCGTATAAAACTCTATAGATAAAGTGCAAACGACTATAGAAATATAGATCGTATCGCGAAATCTTATCAAATTCTTTGACAACGCGATCCAAAATAAGTGAGCGGGTTATCACTAAATATTTTTTATGGGACAAAATTCAAAACAAAACGACTTGACCAAAATTAAAGAACAATTTGAAAGCGATTCAAATAAACTATCAGGATTATTAGAAAAAATTAAGTTAGAGCAAATACAAAATAAAAACCTCCAAAAATTAAAAATGGCAAATATTAAAGAAATTTTAGAAATTTTCGACGTAGATAAAATTACTAAGAATATTTTACCCTACGATGGAAGTAAAACAGACTTAGTACGATTCCTAGATTCTGTAGATAATACGATTCAAATTTGCCGAAATTTAGACAAAAATTCGGAACATTATAAAATCATAGTATCTAACATTAGAAGTAAAATTATAGGCATAGCTAGTAATTCTTTAATAACACATAATGTAAATACAACAAATTGGAAAGAGATAAAAGAACATTTAGTGAATAAATATGCTGATATCAGAGACGAATCAAACTTACAGTTTGAACTATACAGTCTCGTCAGAAATAATTTATCACCTCAAAATTTGTTCGATAAAATCCAAAATCTGTTGACCTTACTAATTAATCAAGTCAAGCTTCACAACGATAATCAAAAAATTATCGCTCATCAAATTAAACAATACAATCAAGTTGGTTTAACAATTTTTACCGCAGGTCTAAAAGAACCTCTAGGAGGCAGAATTAGATCTATGCAACCTAAAAATCTCATAGAAGCACTTGAATTTATTACTAAGGAGCAAAACATTAACAAATTAAAATATAACAACCAATCAACAAGTAGTAATTACTCGTATAATAACAACAACAAAATCAAACAAGAATCTTATAAAACTACGGAAAATAATAATACCAACAATCAAAAATCAAGTAACAACAAAAATTACAGCCCTAACTATAAACCAAACTATACTCCTAATATTAAGAAATTTCAAAATAATTACATGAACAACAAATCGCCGGAAACTAATGATAATACCCAAACCAAAAGAGAAATTAAAACCGAACATTTTAACATTGAGACGGAAATCAATGATGAGATTTTTAATTAATAGCCTTGGAAAATCTACTATATTCAATATAGAAAACATATCTAAACTACCATTTATAACTCTGTCAATCGACAAAAAAATCCTAAAATTTCTTATCGACACGGGGGCCGATAAATCGTACATCAGCCCTGATGTCGTAGACAAAAACTTTCGAACACCTACTGATTTAAATATAACCAGTTTGTTCAACTCTACCACTATTAATGAAAAAAACAATCATAAAATTTAACGAATTCAACCACCCTATAGAATTATTTATACTAAAATTTCATAAATTTTATAATGGTCTAATAGGCTACGAAAACTTAACAAAGCTTAACGCTAACGTTTTATTAGAAACAATGCAATTAAAAAGCCCCAATTTCTCACTAAAATTACACGACAAAATACAGTCATGTATCAAACCATTCTTCTTAAACGCTCTGGAAAAAGTAATAATAAGAGCACCAGTTTCAATAAAAAACGGTGAATTCTACATTAAACCAATAAAAATACAAGAAGGAGTTTACATCCAAGAAGGGATTTACAAAACTCATTCACCACACTTGGCATACGTAGAAATAATCAATCAATCAAATAACAGTAAAGAAATTTTCTTAATTCAACCAATAATTGTCGAAGAACTGAATCAATATCATGAAATCAATTTTCATACATCCCAGGAACAAAATTCCATCCAAAATATTGAATCTAAACTAGATCTAGCTAATCTAAATAGGGAAGAAAAAAAGAAATCGTAAAACTTTGTAATAAGTTCGAAGATACTTTTCACGACGATAAAAATAAGTTAACATTCACACATAATGTCAAGCATAAAATTGATCTTAATAATGAAAAACCAGTACATGTCAAACAATATCGACATCCTGAACACCAAAAAAGTGAAATAAAAAACGAAATCAACAAACTACTATCAAATGGAATAATACGTCCTTCATATTCACCTTGGAGTAGCCCAATATGGTTAGTTCCAAAGAAGAGCGATTCCCAGGGTAATAAAAAGTGGCGTCTCGTAGTCGACTATCGCCAACTCAATAGCCAAACGATAGACGATCGATACCCACTCCCAAATATTTCAAATATACTAGACAAACTTGGAAAAGCTAATTATTTTTCCACTATCGATCTTGCGGCGGGTTTTCACCAAATTCAAATCCACCCAGACGATATATCAAAAACAGGGTTTAGTGTCGAATCACGACACTATGAATTCTTAAGGATGCCCTTCGGTTTGAAGAATGCTCCGAGCACTTTTCAACGAATCATGGACAATATCCTTGGAGAATTACAAGGGAACCACGTTCTGTGCTACATGGATGATATTATCGTGTTTTCCACTAGTTTACAGGAACACATTATAGACCTTCAAAAAGTATTTATAAAATTGCGCAACGCAAATTTAAAAATACAACTAGACAAAACGCATTTTTGTCAAAAACAGATTGGATTTCTCGGGCACATAATTACACCCGAAGGCGTCAAGCCAAATCCATCAAAAATTGAAGCTATAAAAAATATTAATCTACCTAAAACCCAAAAAGAAATAAAATCATTTCTTGGCTTAATTGGTTACTACCGAAAATTCATCAAGGATTTCGCAAAAATAACCAAGCCACTAACAAGTTGTCTAACGAAAAAATCAAAAATTGTAATTGACGACAGTTACAAAAATTGTTTCGAACAATGTAAAACATTACTAACGAATGAACCAATTTTAAAATACCCTGATTTCGAAATTCCTTTTACGTTAACAACCGATGCAAGCAACTTCGCCATAGGAGCAATCCTTAGCCAAGGTGAAATAGGTAAAGATTTACCTATAGCATATGCATCGCGTACACTATCAAAAACCGAGACAAACTATGCGACTATCGAGAAAGAACTCCTAGCCATAGTTTGGGGTGTAAAATATTTTCGGCCATATTTATATGGAAGAAAATTTAAGATAGTCACAGATCACAAACCGTTGGTATGGTTATTCAACGCCAAGGATCCGACGAGCAAAATCGTCAGATGGAGACTTCGGCTCGAGGAGTACGACTATGAAATCCTGTACAAGAAAGGATCCTCGAATACCAACGCAGATGCTCTATCTCGTATAGAAATTAACGAATGTTTAGCAAATAAAAAATTCAAATATCCCGAAACAATAGATTCGATAAAACAAATAAATTCAAATGAATATTCTAAACCCGTAGAAAATTCACTAGGTACCCAAGTCAGCAAAGACAATAAAAACAAACCACACGAAATTAACATGTTACAACTCATGGAAAATTTTGAAACTCTGGATATTAGCGAACCCATGGATAAAATAGTTAATATCCCTGAGACATTAACACCAATAAATAACTTCAAACGTCAAATCGAAATTCTAGTCGACGAGGATTTCGAAACGATAAATGAAAGATTTAAAATAAAATTCAGCAAATACAAACAATATACAATCAGGAAAAAGAAATATACACCTGAAGATATTAAGTATTTAGCGGAGAAATATATTAATAATACCATCTCAGCAATTAAAACTGATGATGAAACAATTAAAATATTCAACGATTATTTCAAACAAAATCCAAATTTAAAAATAGTCAGATCTAAAATCTCACTAGAAGATGTCACAGATCATGACAAACAGCAAGAAATAATCAAAACAACTCATATACCATATCATAGAGGTATAATCGAGAATTTTGAAAAAATAAAAAAGTTTTATTTTTTCCCTAATCTAAAGCAAAAAATCACTAGATTTGTGAACAATTGCGATGTTTGTAAACTCAACAAATATGAGCGCAAACCTATTAATCTCAAATTTCAAATTTCCCCAACACCAAACGGGCCAATGGAAATACTCCATTGCGATACCTTCGTGTTGAGATCTAAAACATTCCTTACGATTATGGATAAATTTTCCAAATTTATCTCCATTTTCGAATTGCCTAATCGGAAATCTCAAACCATAATCAGAATGTTTAGACAATTTTTCTCTCGAGAAGGAATCCCAAAGCAAATCACAATAGATTCAGCCACGGAATTCAACTCAGAAATATTCAATAATTTTATGAGTATGCACAATATAGAATTGCATACAACCACAGCTAAGTCATCTACAGGAAACAGTCCTATAGAGCGAGTCCATAACACCTTAACGGAGTTAGTAAGGATAATTCATAGCGAAAATAAAGATATGCCAATATACGAGCTAATGGATGAAGCAACTTTTGCATATAATAATTCAATTCATAGTGCAACAAATCTCACACCATTCGAATTACACAAAGGGCATATAATTATAAAAAATATTCCAGAAAATTTGCCAGCACAATCGGACGAATTTCTAGAAACAATTCGTAAAAAATACCAACAAGTCGCAAAATATATTGCACAACTTCAATTACGAAATAAAACAAAAAATATTAAAGCACTCAACACTGAACGTGATGAGCCAAGACAATTTTTCGAAAACGAAAAGATATTTGAAAAAACTACAACTAGGGACAAGTTAGTTCCAAAATACATAAAACATGTAGTTGAAAAAAATAATGCAGTAACCGTAGATACTAATAAACGAAGAGTTCACAAACGTAAAATACGAAATTGTAACAAACACATCAATAAAGACAACATCTTATTGCAGGATACTCCTGGATGCTCAAGGTCAAACGATAGAACACTTCGACCTCAGTAACGGAAAAGGCGTACTAGCTCTCCAACAAGGTAAAACCAGAATAATAGAAGCTTATTCAAAATTATTCCATATTATCGAATTATCCGATATACGAAATAATGTAAACCAAATCAATAATACCTTCAACGAAATAGTTCAAATGATGAATCATCTAAAAATTAGAGATATACAAGCAGTAATAGCGGAAAGAAGAATGAAAACATTAGATTCCTCACTGTACAATATATTGCCCAATACCTACAAAAGTAGAAGCAAAAGAGGACTATTTAACCCTTTAGGAAGTTTTATAAAAGCAATAACAGGAAATCTAGATCAAGAAGATCTTACTGACATTCAATCATCAATAAAAAAGCTAGATAATGGTCAATACGAACTTATCGATAAATACAATGATCAAATTAAAATAAATAATCAATTAATAGATCAAAACATTTTATTAACAGAACATATTAATAACCTAACTATAAAAATGAACACATGGATAAAATCAGCATCCATAGCTAGCAAAAATTTAACAGAAGGAACATTTTTAAACCAATTATTTTTACAATTGTTCGACCAAATAGACATAGTTCAGGATCAAATAGACGAAGTTCACGAAATTTTAACTTTTTCTAAAATTAACGTAATTAGCAGACACATACTTGACAACGAGGAAATGGAATACGTAACGTCAGAATTCGATAAAGATAATTTAAAAATTAATTCGGAAGAACAAATTTATTCTCTTTTAAAAATAAAAGCATTTTACAATAATACTGACTTAGTAATAATCATAGAGATTCCACAATTTACTAACGAAACTTTTAACATGTGTAAAATCCAAACATATCCAGTAAAAAACCAAATTATTAACCAACCTTATAACTACATAATCCTAAACTCCAATAATTATATGGTAATAAATAACCTTTGCCCAACAATCGAGCAAATATTCATATGCGAGAAACAACAAATCTACCCAATAACCGGACACTGTATACCAGAGTTATTGAACAATCAAAACACGAGCTGCACAACACAATACATGGAGCCAGCTGAAGAAGTCAAACAATTGGACGATGGATACCTTTACATATCATCACCTGATGGATTATCAATTACATCAACATGCAATATGAAACAAGCACGAGTTAAAGGAATAAAACTAATCAAATATTCGCAATGCATAATCAACGCAAACAATAAAATATATTCCAACACAAAAACTCAACGCAAGCAGAAACTAACATTAATACAACCTTTGGACAATATCAACATAAATTTAACAACACAAGAATTTATCGATCTACCATTATTAACCGAGCAAACTATTCACAAATTGGATAGAATAGACAACAGAAGCAAATATATTCAAATTTACCAACATTCGATCGTTGCATTTACAATAACCATAATTTTAATTATAATACTAATTATTTTGTTTATTCACAGAAGAAATAAACAAACTTTCAAGAAATTTATTCTTCCAAAACTAATAACAACCCATAGGGATGGTTCAGAAGTCGAGGACAACTTCAGTCTTCCAAGGGAGGAGTTATGTGTCATTGCCCCACAGCTACGAAGAACCACATCGATGGAAACATAGGCATCGGTTACAAAAATAGAATAAGCAAAATAAAATTACAAAAGATAATAAAGTAGAATAAGCAAAATAAAATTATAAAAAATAATCATAATAAAATTGTCGTTGTCTGTAATTCGAACTTCCATAAATACCGTTCGCTTACTAAACAACGTGTTCATAATTTTTAAATTGTACTAGCGTAAGCAAGTAGTCCACAAAATTGTGCTAAATTTATTTAAAAATAAAGTTCATTGTAATCTACAAGAAAAATAATGTGTTATATATCCCGCGACACCACAACTCGAAACATATAACTAAGTATATTTAAATAAATTATAACTTATAGTTAATTATTAGTTAAGTTCATTATTTATTATTTATCAAACATGAATATTTAATTTAATTTTATATTGTTTTTATTTGTTTGATTTTTTCTTTTTTTTTTATTTAATTGTAAATATGTAATATGATGTACATACTTAAAAACTTTTTTCCTCATAAAAATAATTTTGTTTATACACAAAAATTAGTAATCGTTTTTTTCACACAATACACTTTTTGCCATTTTTTTATTTTCTTTTCCTAAGGTCACGCATTACAAATCGAACAGATTACATGACTCTTAATTTTGACAAATTCACCATTACAATTTTCACAATATATGTTTTTTTTTATATGACTATATACATAGTTTATAATTCGTATTTCAAACACAACTACTCTAAATTTTCTAGCTTTAATATTAATCTGATCTATATGACATAGTTTTTTTCTCGTTTTAAATTTTATGGACACTTCTTACAGATCAATTACGCAGCAAAATTGTTTCTTCTTTTTTTTTCTTTACACGAATTTATCCATCAGTGGATTTATTAACGATAAAACAAAAATTGTAAACATAATTTCTTGTTTATATTGTATCACAATTAGGTACTGTTTTTCATTTCACTACCATATAAACTCTAATTTTTAATTTGTTTTTTTGTTTCAATAAATTTACTTTTGCACACAACACAATATCTCTGTACAATCACCACTCTTCGTCATCTTTTTTCTCATGTCATTCCCAACCGTCCCTTTTTATACTTTCCCCAAACAATAGAAAACCAATACTAACTAGCCAACAACCAGATCATAAAATTTTTAATTTTTGTAAAGTTTGTCAACCTCAAATCTCTCCTATAAAATTATTAATGGGAAATTTTCTAGTACTAAAATTTTCTAACATGTTGATTGCTAGGAATTACATGGAGGCCTTACAACCTGTACTCATGTACGGGGTGGGTGTTTGGTGGCCAGCTCTGGACAAGGTAACTTACAAAAGTAAGATTGAGAGAGTGCAAAGAACGGCCTGTATGCTTGTTAGCGGGGCATTGAGGTCGACACCGACAAGTGCCTTAGAGGTTATGTTGCACCTTCTTCCGGTCGACATTTTTGGCAAACAGATGGCGGCAAATACGGCTGTACGACTTGCAGCCGTCTCTCAGTGGAGGTGTCTTAGTATAGGACACTCTACTATCGTCAGATCGTTGAAGGATGAGCTGGCGAATCTTGACTACATTAAACCTACTCTACGCTTCAAGAAGCGATTTCGGACCTCCTTCCCTTCAAGGGAATCCTGGAGGGATAGACCGTCATCGGAAACCGAAGCGTTGCAATTCTTCACAGATAGCTCAAAGCTAGACGGCAAAGTAGGAGCTGGAGTATTCTGTGACAAATTAAATGTAAATATTTCTATTCGTCTCCCTGATTACTGCAGCGTGTACCAAGCTGAAGTCGTAGCGATTGAGGAGGTCATGACGTGGTTGAAGCATAATGTGTTATCCTCAGACGATATCATAATCTATGTGGACAGCCAAGCGGCGATCCGGTCGTTAGAATCGGTGTCTTTGGCGTCACGGGTGGCGTTGAGTTGTCACTCATCTCTAAATGAGATGGGTGAGCATTTCAACATCCAGGTAGTCTGGGTCCCAGGTCACTCGGGTGTCATGGGGAACTGCAGGGCAGATGAACTTGTTACGACTGGCATACGTCTCCACTTGAAGCAGAAAAATTTCTATTGCGAAAATTCCAAACGCTTAAATAGTTTGAATTTTTTTTTTTATATACCATGACCACCATAGGGTTGTATATACATACGCTCTGATCTATGCTTTCCCAAAATTCAAATTAATATTCTCACCGATTGTTATGTAAAAATATTTTATTTTGTTTTCCCCTGCATTTACTTGTTTTCTATATTATCATGTACAAGCATATATATTTCTTGCGAGATGGTGTGTGTATATGTATTGTGTGGTATGAGATGGAATGTTTACGATGCTAAAATGTCCAATCTCGAATATTCCATTTTTCTTGTTGGTGTTATTGGCTTGAATTAACGCGTGATATTTGCTTTGTGTGGGGAAGAAAACCGATCGGCTGATTAGACATGAAGCCGAAGCGACCGTACAACTGAGTATATATATATGTTCGTCGTCGTTGGTGGTTTCATTCGTTGTATTTGTGCACATATAAACAAAAAAAAAAAAAGAGAACATAAACATGAATAAAGATTTTATAATAATAAAAAAAAAAAAATAATAAAACTGATTGTGTGTGTGCACAAATACAGCGAGCGGGACAAACAACGATGCGAAGGGAAAATAGGAGGGGGAAAATTTTCTGATTTTTTTGTAATTGATGTAAAATATTTTTTTTTGATTAGTTAGTCTAGTTTTCGCATTGATGACTATAAGTCAAAATTTTTTTAAAATTAAATTAAAGTCTAGTTTTCGCATTGATGACTATAAGTCAAAATTTTTTTTTTATTATAAAATTAAATTAAAGTCTAGTTTTGAATTTGTTAAAAAAAAACAGGCTAGTTTTTTGAGTTTTTGGAGACGATAGTCTCGTGTTTTGTTTAAAAAAATTTTTTTGAGTACGGTCGAGTAAAGACCAGTTTCTTTTATAGATAAAGCTAATTTACAATTTTGAGACGAAAAGTCTATTTTGCGATTTGAAATAGAAAAGTTTTTTTGGAATTTTAAATAGATCAGTCTATTTTTTTTGTGATTTTCTAGTAATTAGTTTTTCTTGTGAATATTGGATTAAGAAGTATAGTTCTGATTGAATCCATATAAGCCTCGTTTTATTTTTATTGTAAAAATTATTGTTATATGACGTGGTATATATAAAGCTAATAGACAATTAAAAATTTTTTTTTGATGGAAAGTTTTTTTTTTATGAGAGCAGTGACTTATAAATTATATATATGTATTTATAAAAGTAAACGAACATTTATATGTATATAACAAAAAAAAAAAAAAGTTAAATAAATTAATTTAAACAAAAAGGTGGATCGAACAGTTTATTATTTTTTTGTTGGTTTGATTGATTTTTTTTTCTACTGGAAGTGACTTTCATGTTCGCACTTGTACATAAAAAAAAAAGGTGGAATGTTAAATTGGTATAGTGATAATTGATAAACAAACAATGTGTAGATGTAATTAAAATAAACAATGAAATTATAATCAAACAAATAAAAAAAAAAAAAAATAATAATAATAATAATAATATATATAAAAGAAAAGTATAAATTAGTCTTATGGTGTGGTAAATTTTTAACCAAAGAAGGAAAATCCACCAAGTTTAGTGAAAACTTTGGTTACACATTATTTTGTGAGTCGAACAGCTGACCTATCACGGTCCGTTCGTCGCTTGGGGTACTGGTGTTAAGGTTGGTGAGTCACAAAATACCGTTCATCCTTCGTGAATTTGTAGCAGTTTTCGCGTCCGTGTGGGCCAGGGCATTTCGTTTGAGGGGGATCCTGCGTCGGCGCTGGTTGCTGTGGTCGGACGGGCCAATAAAAATAAGAACAAAAAAGGTACTCTATTGAGGGAAAACCAACTGTAAATTTTTAATTGTAACAGTTGTTTTTCCCCCTCTTATTTTTTTTGCTATATATTATATAATTGGTTGTGGTCATACTCGCGATTCGTGGTGGTACACCGATGTGGTGGAAACCCCACACCGAGCAAATATCACGCCTATTTCATCTTTTCACCGTTGTTTGAGTGATTGCGTTTGGAGTTTTCGCAATTTTTCTTTTTGCTTCGCTTCGGTTCGGTTGTCCGCTTTGGGTGTGGTTCGACCACATAGCGGTCCATTTTTCTGTTTCAGGTACTTTGGTGTTATTTTCTTTTTCATGATTTTTTGGAACAGTGATTAGTGAAAGTAAAATTTTAATATAACGTAGAATCAGTGGTAACGTAGTTTTTCTAACGAATTTTTTCAGTTTTTTTTTACTTTTACCGTAACAATTTTTTTCTTTTTGCATTTTTAACTGTCGTGTGCTAAGCCGCACCATGTGCGCGTAAATAAATAATTGATCGGGTGATGTGAGGTGGGGTCATGCGAAGGGTCGGCCTTTTTCCACCCTTTTCCGTGCGTGCCGTTCGTTCCTCCAGGACAGGCTGTGCTGGAGGGCGGCACGCCACATGAGTTGATCGCGTCGGGGTGACGGTCTCGTTCCGGGGGATTGTCGCTGGGATTGTCATGCGGGCGTCCCTCCTTCATAAATGGCATCGGGAGCCGTCGCGACTGGGAAACAGCATCCCAGTAGGCGGGCCGATGAGGGGAGGCCCGTGTGGCAGTCACGGCGGTAGTCGCCTGGGATTGAGACGGTCACTCCGAAACGATCACTCCCGGCTTATTATTTCCTTTTGCCGCTGAGGCCGTGGCAGTGTAATTGTTAATTTCCATTTGCCCCTCTAATTTTGTTCATCATGCGGTTATTCAAGCATGAGAAATATGTCTGAGAATCCCCACGCCGCACCGTGAGCTCTAGCCAGCTACTATACCGCATCAGACCGCTATTCTCATGTCTGTTAACGTAATCCCTTTTGGGGGATTCGTTACAAACTTGCTAGGAATGGTACGACTCTCCAGCTGCAACCGGAAAGGGCAAGTCTGGGAAGGCCTATCACAGCGCTGAGACAAGCACTTGGGAAGCAGGCGCTATCCTCAGCGGGGGAAAGGTGGTCTAACGTCCTCACCTGTAGAGTTGCAAGACAAGTTTGGCCAAAGCTGGACTTGGGGCGCACTAGGGCATTAATATCCTTACGCAGACGTGAATTAAGAACGGTCGTAGGAATTCTCACAAGACACTGCCTTTTTGGAGAACATGCAAGGTCTGGAGGCTAATGACTTCTGCAGAAGCTGCTTGGACGAAGAGGAAGAAGAGACGTTGGTCCACTTCCTTTGCTCGTGTCCAGCATTGGCTCTCAGGAGGCACAAACACTTAGGTAAGTTCAGGATGGACTGCCTCTCGGATCTCGAAAACAGTAAAGTGCGGGACGTCTTACGCTACATAAGTAGCTCGAAATGGTTCCAATAGGGGTAAAAGGGGATACATCCCGTGGTATCACAATGGACCGTCATTGGTCTAAGTGTGCGTAAGCAGCCACTCCAACCTAGGTAAAGTATACTAATTCGCCATTTTGACAAACAAAATAATAAAAGTATTGACACATTTTGTCATCTTGTAGGTACCTTCGGCATTAATATCTGTTAGTTGCGGTTAAAACAAAAACATTATCCGCTATAAATATCAAAGTGTTGCAGATAAAAAGAAAGATTTATAAGTGACTGCGTCTAGTCATCGTTGTATTCAATTCAACTATTAATCCAGTTATCACACGTGGTTAACGGTCGAAACGAGCCACATATTGTGTTGTTGGTGATAATTTATGTATATTAATCCAATTTCTACGGGAAAATCAGTACGGCTACAACGTGGTTGCCGTTTTAATAGCCATCGAACGTGCATTTATTCTTTGTCGTTACTGTTCACACTTAATGCTGTAACATCGTAATCATCGGCGACGCAATAATCCACTTATTATATTACACGTGGTTAACAATCGAAACGAGCCACCTATTGTATGTGTTCTGTGATTTATTTTCTGCGAATAAAAAGATATTCTTTAAAGTCAACACTATTCAGCAACGTGGTTGCTGTTTTAATAGCTAAGCAACGGTGATAACATTGTGATGCGACTGCCTTATATATGCAGTTAGTCTTTGCCGTTACTAAAACTATTGTTGTAACATCGTTATCATCGTTCAATTAAAAAGGTTCGAGACATTTCTACACGTTCGGTAACAGTTAAAGTGCTGAGTCATAAGGAATATTAGTGAACAGTATAGTGAACAATTAAAGAAGTCTAATGCTATAGATAGTGATAATCGGACAAGTATTTAGTTAGTTGCTGTTCTATTTATTATTAATAATTACACCATGAGTGGACAATCGTGATAAATATTTGCACACGCAAAACAAAGTAAACCGACTCAAGTGTTTTAAGTTAAGATTGTGAAACATATCACAAGAAATGGCATCTCTTAAGAAACAGCGTGCTTCAAACAAGGATAGGTTGACACAAATTGTCAAATTTATAAACCAAAATCATGACGACATTCCCAGAGAAGAATTTAGAACTCGTCTGATGCGCGTCGAAAAGTTAATGGCTGAATTCACCGAGATCGAAGTCAATATCTTTGGCGTCAACCCAGAAGAGGAAACCGACAGCCAATACGAAGAAGAAAGATTATAAGGCTATTACAGGCTTAAATACTTTGATTCGATCCAAATCAGCGACAATAGGATCAAGCGTTAATCCTGACACAACATTAAACGGGACTCATACAGGTCGTGGTCACGCAGAAATAAGATTGCCCAAAATTGACATTCTGTTTTTCTCCGGTGAATACACCGAATGGCAATCGTTTTACGATTTATACTGCTCCACAATACACGAGTCAACATCTTTAAACCCTGTACAAAAATTTCAGTACTTAAAGGGTTTATTACAAAGTGGTGAACCGGCAGTTTTGTTACGACACACGAGCATCACCGAGGCCAATTATATGGGGGCTCTCAATAAATTAAAGGAGCGATATAGCCGAAAACGTCCCATCATTCAATCATTCATCAGAACCTTTATGGATCAACCAATTATCCATACCGCCAACGCAAAATAATATCAAGCGAATAATGGATACTTCAAATGAAGTGGTTCGAGGCCTGATTGCATTCGGAGACAAAGCCGAAGCACAAGATCTTTGGCTGATCTTCATTATACTAAATAAGCTCGACGATAAGACTAAAGCAGAATGGGCGGAAACTAGCGCTGGCGCCGATACCCCATCATTTGCAGATTTTCTAAAATATTTAGCCCGACATATTGAAACCCTAGAAGCTACAGGGATTCCAACAAAGCAGCTAAAGCAAAAACCTAATGTAATTGGATACATAGCAGTAAACAGTGCCAACATCAAATGTCCTTTATGTTCAGAAGAGCATCTACTCTTTCAATGTAAGACGTTCAATGAAATGGATGTCATCAAAAGAAGAGAATGGGTCAAAACAAACAGAAAATGCTTCAATTGCTTCAGTGTCTCACATCCTGGGTTCATGTGCCACTCTAAACGCCGCTGTCAACAATGTACGAAAAAACACCATAATCTGCTACATTTAACTCAACAGATTGGAGAGACTCCCGATGAATTTAAACCGAATTCAACAAAGAGTAAAGCCCTTTTAGCGGTTCATTCAGAGGTTTCATCCCAAACGCTTCTTCCTACAGCAGTGCTTAAAAAAGTGAGTTCATCTGGTCAGTTCGATAACTGTTGGGCGTTGCTAGACTCTGGCTTACAGGTGAGCTTTATCACAGAGGCGTGTTCTCAACGGCTAGGCCTGAAGAAGAGAAACGCTCGTTTGTCGGTATTCGGACTTGGTCAAGTAAAAGCGGGACACACTAAAGGGGCCGTGACATTTCAACTAAAATTTGGTAACAACAAAGATCTTGCTATAGATGCATTAGTGATTCCGACAATCACGTCAAGACTGCCACCACAAAATTTGAACATTGATATGAAGGCATGGCCAAAAATCCGACTTGCAGAGCCCACCTTTAACAAATCAAGCCAAATCGAGATTTTAATCGGAGCTGATTATTTCTTCAGTTGGTTGGAGGAGGGTCAAATTAAGTTTGGTGACGATAAGCCCGTTCTTCAGAAAACTGTTCTTGGGTGGATCGCCTCAGGAAGAACGAGTGGAGGGACAAAGAATGAAGCATCTTCATTGGTGGCCTCAGCGGAAACCAGTGATATTGTCGATATTGACCAAACACTACGCAGGTTCTGGGAAATTGAATCAATTGCACCTGAACAGAAGCCGCTCACCCCAGAAGAAAAAACTATGTGAATATACATTTGTTATAAGTTTGCAAGATATGAGAGATGGTCGATTTGACGTAGAACTGCCATTTAAACGATCCCCCGACGCCCTAGGATCTTCAGTTAGCACTGCTATTCAACGATTGCAAAGCATGGAACGTCGCTTCATCCGTGACCCCGAATTTAAGAGGTTGTATCAAGATTTCATGCTAGAGTACTAGACACTAGGGCACATGGAGGAGATCCCACACGAAGAAGCCATGAATACAGGTTTTTATTTACCGCATCATGGTGTGTTGCGACAGTGCAGTACAATAACTAAACTAAGGGTCGTTTTCGACAGCTCGGCGAAAAGTTCATCAGGAGTAACACTAAATGACTGCCTCGCTGTTGGCCCAACAATACAGTCAACACTATTTGCAATCCTGCTCAGATTCAGGGAACATTCAACCCTGAGAGCATTGCAACAAATAACTGAGGAAGAACAACAAACGTTACCCTCTGCATCAAATTCAATAAAAACAACGTTCTCGTTGGGATGGATCGCCCTAATTAATATTTTGATTAAAACACTAATTCAACAGTTACGGATGTCAAATTTGGGGTGGGACGATCATTTGCCGGGCAAAGAGGCAAATCAGAGACAGCAAATACGAGCATCGTTACCAGAATTAGAGAAAATCTTCATTCCAAAATTCGTACAATTATCAATAAAAGCAAATGTCGAGATACATTAGTTCTGTGACGCAAGTCAATTTGCTTACGCAGCGGTGATTTAATACAGAATCACCACCGAAACCGGAGAAATTTATCTACATTTGATGACCGTCAAATCCAAAGTGGCTCCAATTAAGCAATAGATACTGCCACGTTTGGAACTCTGCGGTGCTGTTGTTTTAAAAAATCTAATGGAGGTATGTAGTTAAACGAGAATCGCATCTTAAAATCAACAAAATCTGCCTATGGACATATTCCAAAATCGTGTTGGATTGGCTTAGTTCGCACCCACGCCGCTGGCCTACATTTACATAAAGAGCGAATCGTACATCACAAATCCTAATCTCATTCAGTAGGCCGCATTGGAGACATGTACCTTTCCCAGACAATCCCGCCGACGTTGCGTCCAGAGGATTATTACCTCATGAACTGAAATCCAACACGCTGAAATCCACCTCATGAACTGGAATCACACCGAAAGTGATGACATTCTTGAAGTCACCACTCAAACTGTTTCAGTAGAATGCAATATCTTTGAAATACTAATAAATAAGTGTTCATCGTTTTATCGGTTTCAAAGAATAATAGCATACATCATGAGGTTCAATGCCAGCGCGAGAAAAGTCGAATTACCCAGATACAATAGCAAATATCTTACTGGACAGGAAGCATGGGAAGCTCTCTTCAAAATTTGTGAGTATGATCAGCACAAATATTTCGAGCAAGAAATTAAAGATATTCAGCAAATGAAGTCAGTAAACAAATCAAGTTCAATAAAATCGCTAAGTCCTTTTATTGATGAATTTGGTGCCTTGAGAGTCGGTGGGAGATTAAAGAATTGTGACATTCTATTCTCGACGAAACACCCTATAATATTATCGCCAAAATCAGCGATTAGCATGGCAATCCTTTTAGAAATACACCGTGAACACAAATATGCTGGCGCATCCTTACTGCTTGCGATACCAAGGTAACAATATTGGATTCCAAGCGAAAAGAGTCTAATAAGGAAACTTGTTTATCAATGCGTGACGTGTACCCGGCAGAAAGTAATATGTGTTCCAAACTGCCGTTTGCAAGCAAGGCGTCTATTTCTAAAAGTGGGAGCTGATTTTGCCGGTCCGATACCCATTGATTTGATCAAGGGAAGGGGCAAAAGACCTACAAATCCTATATATGCATATTTATATGTCTGAGCACCAAAGCTACCCACATCAAACTGGTCAGTGATCTTACTAGTGATGCCTTTCTAGCAGCACTGAAACGTTTCATCGGAAGCCGCGGATATTGCGAGGAAATATTCAGTGACAACGTGTTAGGTTTAGAATTAGTTTGTTGAACACGAAATGAATATTACCCACGTAGCCTGTGAGCAAAGTCCCTGCTGGTACTGGCATCGCGCAAATATCATGTCGAATGGTCCAGTTGTACAAGATGACGAGAGAAATCTCGTTCACTTGGCGAAACACATTAACAAAAGGAAATAATCAGGGTTAATAGTGTTAATAGTGTAGTTAGAAAGAGATAGGTAGGAATAGGTAGAATATTTTAGTAACGTAGATAGAAATAACAGTCAGTCGATAGTTAGACTTTGATCGGACGTATAGCTCAGTGTTTTCGTGAAAAAAGGGCATACAATTGGACCATATAATTATCGGCAAGAAGTAATAATTGTAATTAAATAAAACATAGTGTCTCTCCTTTATTTACCACAAATTCAGAAGTGGGATAAAACAACCCATTAAAGTAATTTTTTGTTTATTAAAATCAAATGCGCAATAAAAAATACGTCAATAATGTAAATATAAAGTAAAAGAGTGAGAAAAAAAAGAGCGACAACTAACAGGTATAGTACAGTTGCTAAACGTAAGTATATTTATGTGTATTATGGACGAGCAAAACAAATGCCAAACAGGTCAGGTATGTGGAATATTATATATAAAAAATAAAAAATAAGATAAGCTAAATACATGTATACAAACACATGTATAATGTTTTAGTGGTGATCCCTGATCCAATATGAATCCCATATGATTGTTACTATAGTCGATTTATATGAAAAGTTGTTTGCATATAAGCGAAGGAGACATCATTATGGTGAAAATAAGGGAAAAATATATAGAATTTGAGTTCATAAAAACAATAGAAGCGATAGAAAGAAACAACAGTACGATGACTGTATGTACTACTTATATCCCCAGTCTGAGTATCTTTCCTTTGTCTCATTTTGTATTTTTGTTTTTATTCGTATTGTGTTCTTAATGGCGTTCATTTAATCGTAAAAGATCGCTACAATTTTTCCTTAATTTTTTTTATTACGTCTTAATTTAATTTTATATAATGATTTTGTGCGCGATATATAGTGCTATATTATAAAGTGCAATAGTAGTGTAAACAGACAATAATGCCAGGTAGGCATAGAAGTGGTTCCAGTAAAAACGTGTCGACACCATCCAACAATCCTTCTCTGCAAGAAAATGTAGGGATTCATTTGTCAGTAAACGAAATAGAAAAAATCGTGCCACTATTTGACCCAGACAACAACAATTCGTTGTCCACAGCAGTATGGATCAAACGAATCGAGAATCTCGGAGAAGTTTATCAATGGAGTCAGCTTCGCCAAATGATCAACGCAACTCTGCGACTGGGTGGGCCGGCAAAAGTTTGGTACGAGGGGGCACAGACAAAAATCTCAACATGGGTAGATTTTAAACATCAAATTGAAGAGAATTTCCCTAACCATAACCAACGGATACAAATATTAAGAAATCTAGATCGAAATAAAAAGATGGAAAACGAATCGATAGAAACTTATTTCCATCGAACCGTTCGGTTGGCTCGTCGAATAGACTTGGATGATAAAGCCATTCAAAAATATATCATTCAAGGTATAACATCGTATACTACCAGGTGTGTGATTATTGCAGCAAAACCGACGACATTACCGGCCTTATTGCAGCTCATGATTGAAATAAATCATTCAAAGGATGAAGATCAACATGAACGTCGGAGTAGGAAACGTAACTACAGTGATATTAGTAAAAATTGTTTTATGTGCGGAAGCAGTAATCATTTAATGGTGAAGTGTCCGAAGAAAACACAAATAAAATGTTTTATCTGTGGCGACATAAATCATCTCAAAAATAATTGTCCGAAGAAAATACAAAGAGTGTTTTACCTGTGGTGACGTCAACCATCTTAAAAATAATTGTCCCAGGAAACAAAATTATTCGGGGGAACGAAACGTACGCTTACTAACGGCATCATTAATTAAAAAAATAGAAATTGAAGGTATCACTTTAACAGCATTCATAGATCGACAATAATGAATGTATCTAAAGCGAGAGAATAAAATTGGGAATCGAAAGATAACAAAATAAGGGTTAAAGGATATGCAGGTGGAGTTGGTTACGCTATAGGAAATACTACCAAAGAAATTATTATTGATGATTTTGAAAATAAATGTGAAATCCTAATTGTTCCCGATTATATACAAGAAGAAGAATTGTTAATCGGTTTGAATTATTTTAATGATCCAGATGTTGAGGTAATATACGGGAGAGATCAGTTGAGGATCATAAATCGATCAAAAGATGAAAAGGTAACAAAAATAAATCCTTTTGTACTAAGGGATATAAGAGTGGAGCAAAGCAATACGGATCATGATATACAACGTCTTAGAAGTATGACTGAAAAATACATTGAATGTTTCTCCGATAATCTATCAAATATCGGATGCACCCCAATAGAAAAAATGTCAATTAGAATTAAAGAAGATAAAATTATTCGACGAGTACCGTATCGTGTACCGTATGGTATGCTCCCGGAAATGGAATGTGCCATAAAAGAATTGGTCGACGCAAACATAATAGAACCATCGACATCCGAATATACTAGCCCAGTCGTGATGGTACCAAAGAAATCAGGTGGATTTCGTTTTTGTGTTGACTACCGGATGCTGAATACAATTATTCATCGCGAACAATTTCCTATATCATTGATTGAAGAAGAATTGCATCGTTTATGTGGAAAATCCGTATTCATCTCACTAGATATGAAGTCAAGTTATCATCAAATAAAAATAAACGAACAATCCAAACATTATACGGCATTCATCTGTCCGGTTGGACATTTTCAATATCGTCGTTGTCCTTTTGGTTTGGCAAATAGCAGTTTTATATTCATGCGTATAATAGATAAAGTGCTTCGACCTATCAAACAAGATGGTCTCATTTGGTACTTAGACGACATACTGATTGCTGGAACATCTGTAGATGAAACATTAAAAATATTTGAACAAGTTCTTATAGCGTTAAAAGATGCACGACTTACACTGAACATCGAAAAATGTCATTTTCTTTCATCAAGAGTTACTTATTTGGGTCATGAGATCGATATTAATGGGGCAAAATCAGGAGAAACTAAAGTAGCTGTTGTTGCAAAGTTCCCGACTCCCACTAGCATTCGTAATATCCGCCAATTTCTAGGATTATGCAGCTATTTCAGGCGATTTATACCAAAATTTTCGATAATGGCACAACCGCTGTCAAAATTAACAAAAAAAGAATTTACATTTCAATGGGGACCTGATCAAGAAATCGCATTCCAAAATTTAAAAACAGCACTGACAACGGAACCTGTGTTAGCATTATTTGATCCTAACGCTACACATGAAGTATTTTGTGACGCCTCATCTATCGGTCTATCCGGTTGCTTGATTCAATTAGATGAAAACGGGTTGCCACATGCCGTAGCATACTTTAGTCGTACCACTACACATACAGAAACAAAAAGACATAGTTTCGAATTAGAAACTCTTGCTGTAGTGGAAACAAACGTTTTAAATACTATTTATTGAACCGTCATTTCATTTTGTATACCGATTGTAAATCACTAGCAAACACTAAAATGCAAACAGAGTTAAATTCGAAAATTGCCAGATGGTGGTTATCAATCCAACAATTTGATTTCGATATTAAATATAGACGAGGAAGTGAGTCATATTGATAGTCTTAGCCGTAATTTATGTAAAATAAATACGAACGACACTGAATGGGTAGCTGCATTACAGATCAAAGACAATAAATTGAAAGAAATTAAAGAGGTGTTGGAAGGGAAAAAGACGGTCGAATTTATAGGAAAACTGATCATGGATTAAGATTTGTCGTACCATCAATCGCGAGAATCTATATACTACAATTTGCACATGATAAATTGGGGCATCCTGCACTAAATAAAACTAAACAACATATTCAAAACGATTTCTGGTTTCCTAAGATGACAAATGTTGTGAAGAAATATATCGAGCAATGTATTCCATGTATGTATGTTAAAAGAGGGAAAGATGAGACAAGATATCAATTACATGATATACCGTGTCCAACAATACCATATGAAATAGTTCATGCAGACTTTTATGGCCCGCTTGTTAAGAGCAAGAAACAGAACGAATATATTTTTGCAATGATATGCCGATTGACTAAATTTGTTGTATTGAAGCCGGTGCGAGCAGCTAATACAAAAGCCGTTATAGCTACTATGGATGATGTATCACAATATCTAGGTTTGCCAAAGGTATTGGTAACGGATCGTGGAGCTGCTTTTGTAGGAAAAACATTTAAAGAATATTGTGCAATGAATTCAATAAAAGATTCATTAATTGCAGCAAAAACACCAAGAGCAAATGGACAGATAGAGAGATGTTTCCGTTTGGTAGGAGAAGCTCTCAAAACATTATGTAGCGGTGAAAATGAACGAAATTGGGATGCCAATTTAAGTTCGGTACAGTGGGCTATGAACTCTTCAATTAATAGAATAACCGGCGAGACACCTCAACGAGTGTTATTTGGATTTAATCCACGTAATGTTTTAGGAAATAAATTACTTGCTGCATTAATGGATTCACCAGAAGATAATGTTGACCGTGAACCTGTAGATGAGATACGAAAAATTGTTATTGAACGGATCAAGAATAAAAGTGAACAAGTGATCAAATCGTATAACGACTCTCATGTTACACCGATTAAGTATAAGGAAGGTGAATTAGTTCTTATACGGTACGATCCACCACCTACAGGGAGCTCACGAAAATTAATGCAAAGATTTAGAGGCCCGTATATAATCGTTAAAGTGTTAAATGCTGATCGTTATGAATTGACCGATGTTCCAGGAACGCAAATCACACGAAAACCATTCCGTTCCGTATACGCTGCGGATAATATGAAACGTTTGGGACTATCAGATGATAAAATGTTCAAAATCGATGAGGATCATGATGATGATAGTGATGAAGAATGAATTGGACTGAAATAATAAGATCTATATAATATTTTTTTGTTTGTATTAATTTCGATTTATTAAAGTATAAATTTAAATATATTTGATTAACATGTGTACTTGTTTGAATTTTGTATATGTATACATGTTACTATTTAAAATTGAATTTATATTGTTGTTGTATTTCCTCTCTGTTATGATATGTCATTTTTATTGAATAAATTTGAATTTATTGGAACATAAAACTTTTGAAATTTTGTTTTATGATATCATGACTAGATCAGAAAATTCATTATGAAATGCTATATACTCGCAATTGTTTTTATTTACATGTGAAACCGGCGTGAAGTTCGAGCGCATTATGATCACTGAAGAGTGTTATCGCTGAAGAGTAATCCATCTCTTGAGTGTACCATATTATGGGTGGAAAAGCCTAGTGTATATCCCATGAGATGAAGAGTCATGTTATCAGATAGGTAATAGATTACCTTATATGAAGGATTAAATTGTAAAGTTGTTCGGTGATAGGCTACCTTATCCGAAGGGGTATAAAGCCGAGTTGTCAGGTGCTAGGCTACCTTATCCGAAGGGGTATAAAGCCGAGTTGGCAGGTGTTAGGCTACCTTATCCGAAGGGGTAGAAAGCCAAGTTGTGAGGTGTTAGGCTACCTTGCCTGGAGGGGCAGAAAGCCGAATTGTCAGGTATTTTGATACCTTATCCGAAGGGGGAGAAAATCGAGTTGAAGGGTGTTAGACTACCTTGTCTGGTGTGACAAAAAGTTCGGTGAAGGGTGGTAGGCTACCTTATCCGAATGGATAGAAATTCGAGCAGAGGTCGCAATACGAGGCCTGTTTGTACAGTGTGCAGACGAAGGGGTATTCATTGAGGTCGTGATTGTAATAGGGTTAAATGATAAATATTACATTGAACAGTGAGGTCAGTGTTGAGTCAGGAAAGGCCGAATGTTAGGTTTAGAGTTAGTTTGTTGAATACGAAATGAATATTACCCACGTAGCCTGTGAGCAAAGTCCCTGCTGGTACTGGCATCGCGCAAATATCATGTCGAATGGTCCAGTTGTACAAGATGACGAGAGAAATCTCGTTCACTTGGCGAAACACATTAACAAAAGGAAATAATCAGGGTTAATAGTGTTAATAGTGTAGTTAGAAAGAGATAGGTAGAATATTTTAGTAACGTAGATAGAAATAACAGTCAGTCGATAGTTAGACTTTGATCGGACGTATAGCTCAGTGTTTTCGTGAAAAAAGGGCATACAATTGGATCATATAATTATCGGCAAGAAGTAATAATTGTAATTAAATAAAACATAGTGTCTCTCCTTTATTTACCACAAACGGCACTAACTTCGTGGGCCATACAATATAATAAACAAAACGTTTGCGAATTGCATTAAGAACTCCAATGATATGTATATCTCATTTTATTTCCAGGCATAACATCACCTGGCATTTTATACCACCTAGGGCACGTAATTTCGGAGGAATCTGGGAAGCGGCAATCAAGTCTACAAAACTCCACTTGAACCTTAAAACTCACGTCCACTATGTGTACAGATGACATGGACGCGCTCACCTCGTCTCACTTCCTCATCGGCCAACCCGCCACAAATCTTCCTGAACATGACATCCCTCAACTAAAACCATCGTATTTATCACGTTGGCAAATGGTTCAGCAAAAGGCTGAACATTTTTGGAAAAGATGGACCGTCGAATATTTAACGTCTCTCCAAGAAAAAACACAAATGACAAAATAAAAATCGTTCAAATATCGACATCAACGACATCGTCGTCGTAAAAGATGACAATTTACCATCAAATCAATGGCTGTTAGCAACGGTTATCAAAACTCATCCCGGATCTGACGAAATAGTCAGGATTGTTACTCTGAAATCAAAGTTCGGCGAAATGAAACGACCGGTAAACAAATTATGCATCCTGCCAGTCGCCAACGATTCATCAAGTCAGGCCAAAGTAGCTCCATCAAGCGGTCAGATGTCTGTTGAACCGATTGGTTCAAGAGCGGCGGTATGTTCGGTACTAAAATAATGTCAAAGCTAAAAACATAAAATTGTATTATCATTTTTATATATTCTGTATTTGTAAAATTTGTTATACTAAACCTTAAAGACCAATAATTAGTTGTAATCAAAATAATTTTCTGTAAAATATTTTATGTAATGTCAAAATGGTAGTCGAATCCTACTATTTAATTTATATTAGCAGAATTGTAATAGAATTATTGACGATTGTAAAAGTAGAGAAAGTGCCTCTCGAGGAAAAAAGTTAAAATAAGGCAACCGGCAAAATGACATTTCTCATAAATGCGACGAAAACAATTTTTTCAATCCGGTAATTAAAAATTGTTTTTATAATCCAAAATTGGAATTATTTACAATTATTATCAATCTGGTAGGTAAAAATTGTGTTTACAGCTAAAATTGGAATTCTTTACAACAATTTCGAACGTCAAATTAGCAGCTACCTCAGTTTAAAAATTTTCCACTAGGCGGAATCTGTGATGCTCCAATCGTCAATAATGTTTAATTTGCAGTGCAGTGTCGAAAATTATAAACATCGACGCGACATCTGTGATGAATACATCATATTAAACGTTCGAACATAATTTTCGACTCCGTACAGCTTTTTTGTCTTGTCAATTCAGTACAATTGTAACCACAGCTGAACAAACAAATAAAATACAAAGTCATAAGGCGAATGGTAAAAAATAATGTTTTATTTCAAGAGATCCACAAGATACAGTCCACGTCAATCAACTTGGGGAATTTAAACGCAATCTTGCTAATCATAGCACATAATTTAGATTGTGCCCCAACAAACTGATTCTTGACAGTTTAGATGTGTGTAGTAACCGTGGTAAAATATTCCAAACACCAAATGTGAAAATGTTTCACCTGATGGACTTATCCCACACTCTTTTGTGCTAGTGTGGGACCTTCCCATAATTTTTACCATAGAGATTTGTGGATGATCGAGTTTAGTGTTTGAAAGGAAAAAAGGACAATTGTAACCCTTCAAATATATAGACAAATATATTGAAATGTTGCAATATGAAGTTTTACAGAAAATATTTTTATTTAACATTGTATCATTTTGTACATGTCTGTTAGTACAAAACAAAATATGTTGCACCAAGGACACCTTATAGTTATAAGAAGTGTACCTACTATAGTGTACCTCATGTCCATAAGAAAATATCTGGAACCGAAGTTGAGATATATAAGCAATTAATTCTGTAGTTTTTATATTATCATCTACAAAACTAGAGCTTTCATAATGTTCATGTCAACAATATTAATTTCATCTCAATGACCAAATATTTTTTATTTTTTTTTGAAAATTTCCAGTCTTTTTCCGTTTACATAATATGGTTTGTCACTGACATAAACATTAATTTAAAAAAAAAAAAAAAAAAAGCAACAACAACAAACAAAATTAAATTAAAATACAAAAAAAAATTTAATTCCATTCTCAACTTACTTATGCGTTGTTTGTTCTAAAAATCTACATGAAACCAATTTTTTGTATCTGTTGGAATGATTTTCGTTTCTCGTAAAAGAAGTACTTGAGTGTTTGTTTGTTTTTTTCAATTTTTACATCCATTTCATTATATAAATTATTGTAAGTACAAAATATAAAATAAAAAAGAATAACAAATTTAACTTGAATTGGAGTTTGTCTCTTAAACTTTTCTATTAAAAAAGTTCTACTTTTTTTTAATTAAATTTAATTAAATTATCCAATGATTATTTTTGCAAAAAACGTATGGTTTATATATACCCAAGCTCTTCTTTCTATATGTACGCTCGACGTAATCCAAATTCTAGACTAGAAAAACATTAAGTGTTTACTAAAAGAGGGCAGGAGGTAGAAACAAAACTTTCTCAAAAAATTTAGACGAGAAAAATTAATTTGATAATTTAATTTTGAGCGTGCGCTCCGGGATAATACGATACACATATTATGTACATATACAAACTCTTTCGTACACTTCCATATATTTGAGTTTGATGTTTTTCGGTTATTTACGAACGCCAACCCATCACCCTCCTCTTTGTCTAGTGAATTCTTTGCAATAATAATTTGTGCGCGCACAATATTTGGTTAATTAAAAACATTTAATTTTAAAATATTAAAACAGATAAATATAATTTGTATAGTACAAACGTCATACCTTCGTGTTGACATGTAGATAATATGGAGGGTTTCAAAAAACAAAAAGACAAAATTTAACGAACCAGGCTGATTTATATTATGTATACGAAAAATAGAACTGTGTAAATACTCGAATGTGTGTACACATAATGAAAATGTAAAGCTTTGCGAGAGAGATTTTCTATTTACATATTCAATTGTTTAGTGTGACAATTGTAAAGATATACCTTGGGGGGTAGTTTTCTTTTGCGACGAACAAATGTGCCTGGTAAAAAAGAAATCGTTTTTTATTCTGTTTCGCTTTATTTGTGTGCGTTTGTGTGTGTGTGCCTTTTTTTAAGTGGTTTAACATAGAAGAAAAGTATATAATAATGGGTGGTACATCACCCCACCGGGTGGTATAGGAGTGATTTAATTCCAAGTTACGATTTATTGCTTGAGTCTTTCAAATTTTATTTTTCCTGGAGATTTTGCTTATTGGTTTTTAGCAATTTGTATTACCTATACCGGCATTTTACTGGCAGTATAGAGTGCTGCAAATAGGCATACCGTATCAGCCAATAGTAAATATCCAGATTAAACTCCTACAGTTTTAAATCGAAATGATCATCGAAACTATGTTTAAATCACAGTATAGGTGGATAAAGGTTTTTGAGTTTTGTATGGTATGGATTTAATTTAATTTTTAGAAATTTACCTCAAGTTTCCTTATATTTAACTTCGAATAAATTCTAGTAAATTCTTAAAAAATTTATTAAATTTATATCAATGGATAAACTAAAAAACAAAAAAATGAAAAAATCTAAAAAACTTTATGAAGGACTAGCTGACCCGGCAAACGTTGTTTTGGAGTGGGATTTGTGAGGAAGAAATTTGTGTGTTTAGGGAAATTTAAATGTTCAGAATATAACAGATTTTAAATAAAAATAAATATTGAATAAATTGAAATACAATTTGTGTTGGTATTGTAATTTAAATGATAATAATACTTTAGCATTCGTGAACAATATTTTAAGTTTCACCATTTTCTGCATAATTGACTAAACCTTGAGGTTTGTCAACACGTGATCAGGCAACATATAATTGTCCATGACAGAAACATAAATTTTCAAGGTCCAATCAACATATTTGCATTGATTGTCCTAGTGCTTGGTTGATGTTCATTGCAAATGTTAGACGAATAGGAAATTGCAACCTCTTGAATTGAATTGGGGAATCTAATTGAAAATTTTTGGTATACGCGTTAACAAAACGTGCTTCCCTTGAAATTTACAATTTATCATGATTCGATGACATTTCACATGATTTCTTTGACAACTATTCTGCGGTGGTAGGTAGACTTGGCAAATCGGGAGAATTCAAAATTTTTTTAGGAAAATTTACAGCTATACGTTTTCGTTGACCACAGTTTTAATTGAATTGAATGAAATTAGTTCGCGTTTAGCCATTCATGATTTATATAATTTTCTTGAATATTTGGGAACAGGTTGGCAATCAATGATTATTTTATAGCCATAATATTACAAAAGTTAGCAGGTATGAATGGAACATCATATTACTAGTAATGGTTGCCGAGAACTTCAGGCAATAAAACTAAAACACCACCAAAAAGTCTTCCATTACCTATTAAATCTTTAAGTGTACGATCAAATGGTTCCATTGCAAATTTGTGAGTCATTGTACATTCGTCCCATAGAATTATGAGAGTGTTGTTGAGTGTGCTACTAATGTTGCATATGATGTTTCGATTTGTTTGAACCATTCAATAGAGTTGCTGAAATCCCAGACGAAGTAATGACCACTGCTATATTTCCTTTTAATCGAATTCCAGCCAATACCAGGTGTGTAAATATGAAACCTAAATTGTTTAGTAAAAAGTGGACGTTCATCCTATGATAATGGTTAAGAGTATTTTATTCTCAGTATTCCCCATTATTAGTAATACATTTTTTTCATGTTTCTGACAATGCGTGGATGTCACTCCAAAAAAACTGTTCTTATTTGGAGGCAAACCACAACCTACCATGCATCTGGTTTTGAAGGGTAACATGAGGTCAATATAATAGCGAATAAAGTGCGAATTTGATGTGGAGAAGAACCAAGAGCAGCATCGGCAAGTATTGTATTTGTCTCAGCTTTATACAATAATCCTAGGTAAAAACATTCACGTTGTTTGCGATAAACAGTGTATGCTGCAGTTAGAATCTCAAATGGTATAAAAAGTTTCCACACCAATTTATTCCCCTGGATAGAGCGATGTTTTTGGGCTCGATGGAAGTAGTTGTGAATTCATATTTCTGGCAAGAGGTGCTAAGGCCCACTTATCAGTTTCAAGACAATAAAGTTTCTAGACTAATTTATTCCCCTGGATAGGGGTACTGTAACATTATTTTTAAGAACTAATTGCGAAACAATAGTGCAAAGAGAAAACAACGCCTTTACTCTCAGTACTCGTGATTCATCAGCTAAGTAAATTGTTCATCGTCGTTCGAAATCAGTGTACGTCGTTGCAGTCTCAATAGGTTTCTAATTAATAAAATTTTTCTTCATCAACATCCAAATACAGCAGACAGTTTATTTAACAAACCACAAATCTAGTCGAAAATAAATCATTCATCGCTATTTAGTTTCAATATATGTAAGTAGACTGATTTGGAAATTTTCCACATTCCGGAACTAACAGTTTATTCATCAAGTCATTGAAGATCAAAGTTGATGAATGGGATCTTATGCTAATCCACCATTTAACCCAAAGACTAGACAATTCTTCGCGAACAGATGTAATTAAAGGTTCAAAATCAAATAGTGTTCTAACTTTTAAAGAATTAATTCAAATTTTAAAAATTTCATTGTTAAAAAAAACAAGCTAACTCTGCGCGCCAACCTGTTCGACAACAGAAAGATCCTAGAAACCAGTCTTCGAACCCTACCAGGTAAACCGTTTTAACAACCAATTCCGATAGATGCAGATATTGTTCGGGGTCTCATTTAATAGTTGATTGTCCAGTATTCAGCGATGAGAAATTAACGCCGCAGATGCGGTCCCAGTTTATTCGACAGCAAAGATTATGCTCCAATTGTCTGATTATGACACACAATGTCTGTGATTGTTCAAATCCACCATGTAAGCTGTGATCATTGAATCCACCATGTAAGCTGTGATCATTGAATTCCGGATCAGTGACAAATGAGAATGAGAAATGACTTTATGTTTTATTTCGCCTACTCTAAATAAAAATGCAACCGACTAGTTGAAATAAAAAATCAAGTCATTCCTCATTATCATTTGTCACCGAACCGGAATTCAGGCAAAAAATCCCTACAAAGGTTCAAATAACAAAGTTGGCCATTCCTCATGTCATACTAATTTAACTAATAGTTCAACTTCAGCCAAACCAGAACAAAATGATTCAGTTGTTAACGGGCTCGTGAATTTAATGGCAAAAGTTCACACATCATGTCATTCATCGCACAATCGAATTAACCAACAGCAGGGTGACGCAAATGGTTCCTTCGATCACGAAATTAAAAAGACGGTAATAATGATTGGCATAGCTCTTGTAAATGCCAGAACCGTAAACGGTAATCAAATACTGTGTAGAGCCTTACTTGATAGTGGGTGTCACATGAATTTTGTAACAAATGAGGCGTGCAAGCACTTACAAAGGAAAAAGGAAGGAATCTACAATACGACAGAAAATTTACCTTACTGTATTGTCGCGTGTGTCAAATTATACTGTACATTTAAAATTTAATGTCATTCCGAAAACTGCTAATGATTTACCGTCGTTGCCGTTAAACGTCGACCTTGCATCTATTCCCGTCGACATAAAGCTTGCAGACCCTCATTTTAATGTACTCGATCGAATTGATTTGCTGATCGGGGCTGAAGTTTATAACCAATTGTTTACGGGGTGTATCTGTAAACTAATTATGGAGCTTCCTCCTTTCTACAAAACAGACTTAGGATATGTGGTGTGTGGCAAGGCAGAATTTATATCTTCGGGGCATCAAGAACCGCAATCATATGTCGGGCTATGCAATATTCAAACCCTCGAGTCACAACTTAAAATTTTCTGGGAAATAGAAAATCCTCCTCATGAGACCACATATTCGTAGGAGGAGAAGCTATGTGAAGAGCACTATAGCAGAACCGTCAAGAGATTACCTTGTGGTAGATAGTCGGTCTCACTTCCAGTTAAACCCAAAATAAATGATTTTCGAATCAATCCGCTCTTCAACAGTTCCTCGCACTCGAAAAACGTCTTCGAATCAGACATGACATTTATCAAGAATATAAATAATTCATGTCAGAGTATCTCACATTAGGTCATATGATCCCATTCATTAATGCAAACGAATCCAAAACATACCAGTTACCACATCATTACGTGCTAAATCCTAGTAGTACCACCACTAAGCTGCGAGTGGTATTTAATGCATCGGCCAAAACTTCGTCACAAATTTCACTGAATGATTGCTTAATGGTTGGACCTACCATACAACATAGTATTTTTACAATAATGCTTCGATTCCGCAAACATAAATATGCATTTTGTAGTGATATCGCAAAAATGTACCGCCAAACTCGATTAAATGACGAGCAACAAGATTTACAAAGAGTTTGGTGGCGCAACCATTTCTCAAATGAATTACAATTATTTAAATTATGTACTGTAACGTATGGCATGGCAAGTTCACCGTTCTTGGCAACACGTACACTCAAACAACTGTCCAAAGATGAATTCGATAAATATCCAGTGGCGTCAAAAGTATTGGTCAGTGATGTTTACGTTGATGACGTTTTAACGGGTTGCCCAAAGCTTAGTGAATTACTTTCGTCGGAAGAAAACTCTCACAATCACAAATTTCGCTCGTGTTAGGTATTTCGTGGAATACAACTTTGGACAATTTTGAGATGCACTTGGATAAACCATCTTTATCATCACATTTTCAAAAAGGAACATGTTGTTGGGGATTTGTCAACTCTTCGATCCGTTGGGATTATGTGCACCAATTATTATTACTGACAAATTGTTCATACAAGCATTGTGGACGCTTCAAGATATTGGTTGGGATGATCCGGTTCCTGATTAGATCACACACAAGTGGCTTAGTTACAAGACAGAGCTAAGAGAGCTGAAACAAATAATTTTACCAAGATGCGTTTTATTACCAAATGGTAAACGAGCTCAGTTACATGGTTTCGGCGATGCATCCGAAAAGGCCTTTGGATGTGTATTCTATGTTCGATTCCTCGTTTGGAACTGTGTGCAGCTCTGCTGTTGGCTGAAATGACAAACACTCTCGTGCATAGTCTTGAAATATCGTTCGATTCAATTTTTCTTTGGTCTGATTCCGAAGTCACATTATTTCGCATTAAATCAGAACCACATGCAACATTTGTAGCTAACCGGGTAGCAAAAATTCAAGACTATACTTCATCGAATACTGATCAACTATTTCTTAAACCAAGGATTAATTTAAACTAAAAAATTTTTCTGGCGATTAAGACCAAAAATTGTTAAACGTCATTTACGCCACTTTCCAGAGATTTGGAATTCATTTTGTTAGTGTCCAGATATAATTTTGACTAAATTCTACTAATATTGCCATTGAATGGTTCTATTTTCCTAGGGAATTTTAGTATTAAATAGATTACTGAATGAAATTACTGAATGAATTTACTGTGGATTATGTGGAAAACTTCACATCCATGTTTTTCTTTGGTTCACACCGCCTGAACTTATTCGAGTTATACAGGCAGGTGGATAAATCAAGACTTACAACTAAATGGTAATAGTAACTAAAAACAAGATAAAATGGATTTCATCATCAGAATTAGTCGAATTTTTGGTAATTTTTTTTAGTAATATTATTTTTTAAGGTTGTGTAATTGATCTACGCTATTTTTAAAAGAAGTTTACCCAAATAATGTTATAAATTATTATAGAGCCTACAATGTTCAATAAAAACTCTTGTAATTATAAATCTCCAATCAAATTCTTTTTTTATATTTTCTGGGTCTTGCTTTTTGAAGTATATTATGCTTATGCTAATGTCAATTATAACCAATAAAGAATCATCACTTCACAATCCACTTTGAGCTCATTCATAGCAGATTGAGCAAGATGAGGCGAAAATTAAAATACAAATTATATATTTATAGTAAAAGACGTAACAACCCTGTCCTAATAATTCAGCCGACACTGGATTTTTAGATTTACATCATTATTTGCAGAGTACCTCCTTTCCACGATTTTTGAATCACTCCAAACGGTACTTCAGGTATCCACGGCTGACTCATTTTCCCATTTTACGCAACGAGAAGTTTTAAAAATAATTTTTTCAAATAAAAATGTTGGCTTCGCTTCACTCCTTTAGCCACTTTATTTAGCAGCCGTGATTGTTGGCTGAAACATAAAATTTTAATAATAAACGTCTGCAATATTGTGATTGAGTAAAACTGTTGGTTTCATTTTCGGTCCTCTTTGAAAAAATGAAGGAAGTTATTGGCTTCGGATTCGGATCAAGTACTCTCAACTTGTATAAGAAGGATGGAGTGGAAACACGTACGGGAGGCCAAGAGGGGAACGGTGGCAACCCCCCCCCCCCCACAGGCATGAAGAGTGATTTCGCCTAGGGTTGTTTCATTTAGAGGAGCAGAAAGAGGACATACGCGAAGGAGCTGGTTAGTGAATGGTTACAGCCAAAGAGGATATCTAGGGTGGCGAGAGAGGCAAATCCAACAGATCCCAAAATACCGGTAATTAATATTGGCCGGGGTAATAAAGGTATAATGTTTTTGTTCAAAATAACTCAAATAACCCTTCACTACTCTAAGGCTGCTTTAGCAACTCTACTACACAGACTGACAAGCTCGGGTAAGGACGTGGTACTAATCCATGAAACTTGGGTTAATAATAACAGGTTCTATGATCTGAGAACCAAGGGGTACAATATTGTACCATCTGAGAAGATCAAATCTTGTGTTCTTGGGAAAAATAATTTAATTTTTTTCCTTCTTTCTCAATGCAGCAATAGTGACACAACTTTAGTCTGCTTGGAAGTAGGCATTTGCAGATTTTAGCTGGTTTCAGTTTAAGTAGACCAGGAAAGGAAGTCTCCTATCTGGAGATATACCGACATCAACTAAAGAGGTAAGTAACTTTTTGATTACTTGATGAGCCTTTCAGTGTGTATTGTGGGGCGGGAGCCCACATTTGTTACTAGCAAACTACTAGGGCAGGCTTGCCTTAAATAATATTTCTCATATGGTAAAAAGATGAATAGAGGGTAGATACGAAACAATTTTTTTATGACCATCGCTATTTAATAACCTATAGCCTCGACATTAACCCGGCTACCTTGAAAGCCTTCAGAAACCCTAGAAGGACCAACTGAAGCAAAGATGTGGAATTGAAGAAGTTCTGTTTGGTGGCCATTTTGGATATGGAGGGCGTCTTTAATAATGTGAGGATTGTCATTTTGGAGGTGGACTTCTCGGTAAACAGGTTAATTAATCATATGCTAGTAAACAGGATTGCTAGCTCGCTGGGAGGGGATCTTGTCCCCTTCCCTCTGGAACACAGTGGTAAACGGGTTAGCACTGGAGGACTTTCACTGACAAAGCAAGATATCTTGGCGTTATCTAGGACAGTAAGCTTAGCTGGAGGCGGCCCAACATTCTGGGGAGTATAAGCAAAGCTTATATATAGCTATGTATTCCTGTAGGAACACCGCTGGTATAATGGCTCTACACTGCCGTAGTGAGACCTGTACACATGTATGGAGTGAGTGTTTGTTGGCGAGCTCTGCACAAAGTAACATACAAAAATAAAATAGAGAAGGTGCAAAGAATAGCATGTATGCTTGTAAGCGGGGCATTAAGGTCAATACCGATACATGCCTTATATGTTAGTGCGACTTGCAGCCATCTCACTGCTGAAGGCCTAATGCATTTGTTAAAAAAATACCAGGATAAACAGCAAAGCAACTGGTTTACCTTTTTTTGGATGTTCCAATTTTTTAGATTGATGCCAAGTAAAACACGTTGAAACTTCGGAATATTATTGTTGTCTGCATAATTCGAAGAACTCTGTGCTGTGTTTCCAATGAATTTCTTTCATCGAAGTCTCCACATTGTATCGGAAATGATAAAATACGCCATACTGCTTCATTGCTGCTTATACTTATATGGGCCCATTTGATATTGTGCTATTTCATCATTTTTTTTAACACCGTTTTGAATAATAAAAGTGAATATGGCACAATCTATTTATTGTCAACCACAAATTCATTTTCCATGTTTCTTGTATTCAATGTAAATGATTGACCACCGTTTTGGATGCCGCATGGTTCATGGATCATATTTGATCAATAGTTTGATCAAGTATTTCAGCTGAAATAATTTGATCAATTTCTTCGGATCTAATTTTATCAATCAACTAAATTAAAATATGTGCATGAGGTAATCCACGTTTCTGCCACTCAGCTAAATACATCTAAAAGTCGTTTACAAATTTTGTTAAATTTCATTCTAATATGGATTGCAAGTAAATGTTATAAACAAATCTAATCGACCTTAAGCAAGAACATAAGCCATAGCGTCCTGTTTATATTCTTGCATAAAGCGTGGGCTGCCAGTATATGAAGATGGTAGTAGGCAAAGTTATTTTCAGAACGATGATTGTTGATCTCGATTTTGAAATTGATCACCAATCATAACAATTGGTACTTCGTTGATTTTGGGCGCATTAAAACATATTGCATGCTCACCAAGTGGTACTCTGGTGGATGCTTGTTTGAATAATTGAATTAAATTATTTCTTTCACCCAAAACTGTTTATGATTCAACAATTGCCATTTCTTACATAGATTCGATATAATTATAATGGCACCGAATATTTACTTGTTTTTCATTATCGCCCATAACATATATTTGCAAGAATTTTGGTGCTTCATTTGGTATTGGTAATAAAGAGCCGATTTACTTCCATCAATATTTTGAACGATTTTCGTAGCACCAAAAGATGTCATTTGGAAGCACGGTTTGAATTTCCGAATATTCGATATTAATGTTAATGATCTTGATCTTTGCATTCGCATTCTATTGGCAATTTGATTCAAGTTTGAAATGTGTGAATGTCTCATGGATTATCTTATTGATGCAAGGCGTTAAATTCTACTGAAAACTAATCTTCGACTAATGAACGAAAAAACAGCGAGCGATTTAAACAGAATCCAATTATGAAGCATCCTGCCTTCCACTCCGAAATCATGATGCACTATTCGAGATTGCGATCGGGTATTTCTCTCTCTAGAATTCTCGAGACGTTATAAGAATTTTTAAATATCGTCTCTCTCGAATTTTCTTTCACTACTTTCGGTAATTCTTGTTTCTCGAGAAATAAAATTTTTATAAACGCGAGCTATATGCAGCAATGTTGAAGGAGGGTGATAGAGGACAATGAATTTGTTTTAATTCGTTATCGTTACGTATAATTAAAGGATGATTCGAAATAAATCGCTGGGGTGGAACACACAAATCAAATAGAATTAAAGTCGTAAAATTTATATAGAGTTGCATTGATTTTAACTTGCGGTAAATGTGAATTTATAGTCAGGAAATATTCATAAAAAAATGGATTTAAATTCGTAAAGAAAGTTAGTTTCTGTGGTTAGTTCCATTTTTTTGTTTAAAAAACTCTGAAACGTATTGGGGTTTATTTCTAGGTTTTTTGGAATCAAACTAGGAAATTTCTTCGAGTTTAATGACTAGAATAATCAAGGATTCGCACACTGAAGTGGAAGAAATTCAAATACTGAGTTTAAATCCATTTAAATAATCAACTAAATTTTCCTATTCGCTTCTCACGCAGAGCATTTTTTCGTGGAGAAAGCAAGCAAGAATGGAATTTGGAAGTTTCGCAATTTATTTTCCTCAACTGATTTTAGGCTAGGAACGGATTTCGACAACCGCATATTGTTTATTTAATGGCATTTACCTTTGTTGGATCCAAACGCAGATGGGAAGATGAATTTTGATGATCTCCAAAATGTCCAAATCCTGGACATTTTGATTACCTTTTGCCTAACTTTTAATGTATTTCATTGAAATATTAGTCGATTATTTGCATGCTATACGTTAAAGTATCATCACAAAATCTCATATGATTTTTTACCAACATAAATCATAATCTGAAGTCACTGGACTAAGAAAAAAATTTTCTTGTAAGTTCATGTGCAGTCGATACTATATTTGAAGGACTAAGCTTTGAAAAACCTTAAAATTATTCAAATCAAAGTCAAATTAATGAAAAATGGATGTTCTCCATTATTTATCTCGTAAGCAAGGTATTGGGCCGGCCTTCTCCATCAAGAGCCCCTTGAACTTATTTTCCATTCGTGCTATGGAGGTCCACCACCAATAATAAACAACAATGTTCCGTGTTACCTCCGCAAAATTCATTTCATCAGTGGTTATTATAATCGATGACGATTTTTTTTTTATGTACAATTTTTCAAATCTTCATATCTGTAAGCCTTTGTGCAAACCACGGTTTTTCTTGGCTTGTCAAATTAGTCGAGGTCCTATCAGTCAGGGACACGGGAGTCTCACATCTGCCGAATACCCTTATGGCTGGCCCTTAGAGAGTATATAGAGAGCTTTTGATCATAATTTTGTGACTTTTGTGAGTTTAGAAGTGAAATATTTCTACGTCAGGAAACTTGAAATAAATCAATGCAATGAAAGAGAATAACTTTCAAATTCCCGAATTCTCGAGAAATGAAATTCGTAGGGAGATAAGGTTCTCGGATTCTTGCGTAATGAAATTTCTCGGAAAATTGCAATCTCTCTCTCTTTGCACTAGCAGAGGAACCAATAAAAAATAATCGAATCATAAACGGATCCAAACAATTCAAATATAAGTATTCACGAAGAAACCGGGAGTAAAAAAAAACTATCAATATAGGTCCCGAAAAGAATTGTTCGCAGAAAAGTTCAATAAACTTACAAAAAAAAAAAGCGTGGAAGTTCAAACCGTCAAATAGTTCCAGATGGTCGTGATCTATCAAAATTCTTTAAGAATTAACCTTTACATCTATTATCGAATGTGTTTGCTCAAGATAGTATTGATATGAAGCGAATCAGTGTATAAACGTGTGGCTTTGATTCTTTACGCAAATTTTTTATTAGGCTGGCATAGATTTTGAATTTTCCAGAAATGTGTTAGTTCGATGTAAGATGCCTGTGAAGAACATAGAAAAAAAATATCTACCCATTAACTCATATACGTATGTAGTGGTAATACAACTTATACGCCTGAATGTGGATAAGTAAAACAGTTACCTAAGAGATTATAATACAATTCAGTGACGATTTTTGTTCAAAATGAAACCAAAAAAAATGTCTTTAGAATGTCCGAAGTATGCACTTGATGGAAAAATTATCAGTTGGCCGATCCTTGGGGTCGACCATTTAAGTAAATAACAAGCAACTTTCACATGAAATGTTGTACGATTTTAGGCCGATGAAATTTGTTCAGCAAAAATCAAAAATCCTAAAGTCAAATGATTTTTCTCGAATGTCCGTAGTATGCATTTGGCCGGTCCCTTGGGTCGGTCACATAAATAACAAGCAATATTTGTATAAAATTTGTACGAGAGAAAACTCATTTGACTTTGGAACTTTTGATTTTTGTTAACAAATTTCGTCGACTGAAAATCGTACAATATTTGATATAAAAATTGCTTGCTATTTATATGGCCGACCCCAAAACCATTGGAACCAGCCATTTAATAATTTTTCCATCAAATGACTTCAACAAATTTCTCGAACAAATTCCGTTGGCGGAAAATCGTACAAAAATTGGTGCATATAGTATATTGCTTGCTATTTATATAGCTGACCCCAGGGACCTGCCAATTGGTAATTTGTTCATCAAATGCATACTACGGACATTCGAGAAAAACTATTTGTCTTTGGGACTTTTGTGGTGTGCATACTAAGGGCATTCGAGACAAAAAATATGACTTTTGGATTTTGGATTTTAGTTTGAACAAATTCAGTCACTTCCATCGTTTCTTGAACGCCACAAAAATCGCCTAACTGTAAACTATTTACTATACTCATACTACTACTTGGTTAATTGCTAAGAACTTCGCTTCAGTGATGTAAGTCAAAATTTACATTTTAATTTCATTGCAAAATTGATTAGTGATGGTATCAAACGAGATACATCGCGCGGTCCGATCTTCTAATGACTAGTTTTTCAACTTTTCTAGAAACCGTTAGACAATCATTGGATCTTACTGGTGTGGTCGAATACACATGCTCCGAGTCATCTGGTAGGTTAAATATTGAAAGAAGGATACAATTGCCACTTGCGTCATGCAACACCGCGCTTACAGTTATACTTTCTGCAGCACCTAAAGAGTTGTGCTTTCTATCTCGTCGTTCTCAAATTCACTTAGAAAGAAAAATTGCAACCCGTAATTTTAAAATTCTAAAGTTATATCTGAAATTTTTTAAATTTTGAACGTATAATATAAAATATCTGATGGTTTAGTCATAAGGTTTAGATGATTAATTCTGGAATTTTGCAATACATTTATTTTAAGACTGAAGGAAATCTAATATTTAATTTTGAAATTTTTGGAAATATTTCTACATTTTTGCAGTTTACATAAACCTAAATACAAATCTATATAAATCGGTTAATACGGTGGAACTAACCACCCAAATGTTCGTTTCGTATATTTTATTAGAATCGATTGGTTTAGATTAACTTCTGAATTGCGACGGGCTTGAAATTTAGTTCAGTTACAGAAGTGTAGACCAAAACCAACTCGACATTAAGTCAAATTTAAATAAAAATGAAAGAAAAGGTGTTGAAATTGAATGTTATGTGCGTAGTTCCTTTCACAGACAACAGCATCATATATGTTGCAATTTCAAGCGATCCTTGCACAACAACTCAACCTTTTACATAAACACTGGTTGTGTTAAATTATCAAAATTTCCATTGAAAATTCAAAATGATCCAATAATCCCAACGGTTTTGCTAAGGTACTTAGGCAAAATAAGACGGAAACAAATAAAAGTTTACCTCCATCAGTGGTAAGCTTTCTATAATATAAACTCACCAATTGTGTTTCTAGCAAATTAAAAAACTCTTTATTAAAATCATCAAAAACAAAATAAAATTTACAAAAAAATTATGTTCGAATTTCAAAATCTGGAAACATGCGTAATTTACGGGGATTTGGATCAGAAAAAATGACCGCATCGATCCGTGATTTTGGGCTTCCAGTTTTCTCCAACCAGTAAATCATATTTTTTATATTTGGCTCAGTACCTTCAATATAACCTTTAACTGTACCAGCTTTTGTATTTTTACACCAACCGCTTATGCCCAATCGATTAGCATATTTTTCCGTATGCTTACGAAAAAATACTCCTGTGTATGTGCAAGAAATAAATTCGTCATATTGATGAGTGTTTATAATATCAAACATATTTTTTTTTACCTTGTACTTTGCCAAACACTTCAAAATCATAAGCAATAAATGTTGCCATAACTTATTTGTTCAATTTTTAAATCTAAATAATTTTTTATATGATTGTCACAAAGAAAATTTTGTTTGTAATATACAATATAACCAAGCTACTGGGTGGATCTGGTCCGCTATTATATAATATACAAATTATTTATTTAGTAACGTTGACTATTTGTGTTACCTTGACATTTTTATTGTAATAAATAAGAAACAAGTATTTACCATATACATTGCCCCGACTTGTAACACAGCACAAAATTTACTTTCACGTAAGCAAATTTTTCCTTGGTTTCCTCTCCATGTTCATTTTCTTGTGTGTCATCTTGCTTTATATTGTATTGTATGATTTTTCTACAATAGCGTTGTTTACCTAAACACAATATTCCAACTTCTTGTTATTATAAATGTAAGATGTATGTATGTTGAATAATTTTCGTTATTGTGTTGTTCAAATGTATAAAATAAATATTTTGAAAGTCATGCTATTTTATGAAAGCACAATACAGCCAGAAAAGCTCTTTCTTATTGTTTCGTGTTATGCTTTCACTGTGAACAACCTATTTCGATTTATTTTTTGCTTTTACAGCTTCGGTCTATTTTACATGCTTGTATACTTGTTGTTTTTTTTTGTGAAGCTTTTCTAAGCATACACCACAAATAATTTTTCCAATTTTTTTTTTTTTTTACGAAACAAGCTTTATATGTTTAGTATAAATATGTAAGACGAAACTAAAATCCTTATATATTTTCGGTTTCAAATAACTTAATGTACCAATTACGGTTGAAATTATAAAAGTTTTTTGATTTCGTATAAAGTACAAAATATTCTATGTACTTTAGTAATAAGTATGTGTACGTGCAGGACACGGGTAGCCATAAAATGAATCGTGAAATTGATTGTAGATTTCATGTGGTATTATGGGGCTAAGTCTTTTCAGGTAATTGTTGATGTTTTCCCGGAAAAATAGGTGAACAAATGTTTGAAAAGAGTATATTAAAAGATTTTTGAATTATGAAGGTAATTGAATCATTGTTAATTTTCTTTGAACCAATTTGTCTTGATGGATGTCGGTTTCAAGTAGCTTAATTCATTTTACCCGTATTTTGTAATGTAATTATAACTCATGTCCTTTCGTTAATTCGTAAAGACAGAGAATGACTGGTTTTGGCGAAGACAAAATTCGTTATTTCATACATCTTTGACTTTAACGTTTGCGCAAACCTGTAAAGTGTACTATTAAGTTGTAGGATACGCCCGATGCATCCACAAAAAGATACCTAAGGGAACACAAATTTTTTGGGGTAACCGTATATCCTTTGTAACCAAAAATATAACCACTTCCCAAAACGTAGAATATATAAATAGATTAAACCAGACGTGTTAAGTCCCTACATGTAAATTCAAATGAAAATTAATTTCAAAAATTTTCTTGTCGCAAATAACCTGTAACCAAAAAAATAAAAATAAAGCTTCCGAAAATGTAGAAGATGAGTGACCTAGGAAAAAAAGATCGACCCCAACTGAGTACACATTTGTAAGACTGATAGGGGATCTTTTCTCATCAAACATAACAACTTTCCAAAATCTAGGGGGTAGGACATATACTGTCAAAGTTAGCCGAAAGTTGCCGGCCGAAAGTGAAAAGTCGATAATTCAGATTGTGTTATCCCAACCGAACTTAAAAAGTCGACAATGCAGATTAGGATAGTAACATTCCAGCCGAAAATAAAAAATTTAGTAGTTATCAGCCGAAAGTAAATAGGATACATGGATTTAAATAAATTTTTTTGTAAATAGTCTTACGTGAAAAACTTTGTTTAAACTAGTCGTGAAAAATATCGGAAAATCAGAAGAATCCAAAAAATTGGAATAAACTCAGCCTCTAGACTGTATATCTGAAGTTGAATCGTTTTTATGTGATTTGTCAATAGCTATCGAATGAAAATATTCTGTTCAAGTTTCCCGTGGGAAATCTCTGGAGATGGACTGCATTGATGTGACTTGTCAATAGCTATCGCAGGAACAAATTCAGTTCAAGTTTCCCGTGGGAAGTCTCGGAAAATTCGATTTTCCAAAAATTATTAGATAATTTGTATAAAATCAGCCTCTAGAGTGTTATGATTGGAGATGGATTGCATTTATGTGACTTGTCAATAATAGCCATCGCAGGAAAAACTTCAGTTCAAGTTTCCCGTGGGAAGTCTCGGAAAATTCGATTTTCCAAAAATTATTAGATAATTTGTATAAAATCAGCCTCTAGAGTGTTATGATTGGAGATGGATTGCATTTATGTGACTTGTCAATAATAGCCATCGCAGGAAAAAAAATTCAGTTGAAGTTTCCCGTAGGAAACGTCGGAAAATTCGATTTTCCGAAAATCATTAGAAAATTTGTATAAAATCAGCCTCTAGAGTGTTATGTTTGGAGATGGATTGCATTTATGTGACTTGTCAATAATAGCCATCGCAGGAAAAAAAATTCAGTTGAAGTTTCCCGTAGGAAACGTCGGAAAATTCGATTTTCCGAAAATTATTAGAAAATTTGTATAAAATCAGCCTCTAGAGTGTTATGTCTGGGGATCGATTACATTGAAGTGACTTGTCAATAACTATCGCAGTAAAAAAATTCAGTTCAATTTACCTGTGGGAAATCTCGGAAAATTTGAAAAAGTTTCCAGCCGAAAGTAAAAAATGGATGCATAATATCAACCTCTAGCGTGTTATGCCTGGAGATGTATGATATTGATGTGACTTGTCAATAGCTATCGGAGGAAAAAAATTCAGTTTAAGTTTTCCGTGTGAAATCTTGGAAAATTCGATTTTCCAAAATTAATTAAAAAATTTGTATAAAATCAGCCTCTAGAGTGAATGTTATATTAATGATTTTTGGAAAATCAAATTTTCCGAGATTTCCCACGGAAAACTTGAACTGACTTTTATTCTTGCGATGGCTATTGACAAGTCACATCAATGCATTACATCTCCAGACATAACACTCTAGAGGCTGATTTATTTTCGGCTTGAATGTTAATAATATAATCTGCATTATCGACTTTTTACTTTCGGCTAATTTTAACAGGGTTTAGGACATATGTGTTCGGGCCCCATATTTTTCAAACTAAGTTTGATTTAAAAAATGTTCTTAATCTGGCTGAACGAACATACTTTAAAGGACACATATTTTTTGGGTTTGTGGATTATCCTTTCTTAGAAGTTATAAAATGGCTTAGGATAACAAATTTCGAAAATTTAGAAGATAAGTGATTGAGGACAGACGCGATACATCCAATCTAAATGCAAACGAAATGTGATCTGAAATATTTTCTTAATCTGGTCCAATGTTCGCACCCAAAAATATAACAATTTGGTGGATGTTGGTAAGACATGACAATACAGTTGTGTTAACCAAAAAATATAATTTGTGATACTAATTTTTTCAGAAATAAATTTCGAAATAGTTACGGATCAATTAAAATCTACGAGATCACCACCAGCAAGGACTTTTCAATTGACTTCAAATTTTATAAATAGGTAGATAAAGGAAGATGTCTCAATAATTGTCAGAATGCAAGAAAAGATGTATGACTAGAAGGTGGGATGGTCGTCGAAGGATGAAAGAACGAACACGATAAAAATCGATGTTTTGCAGTCCTCGTGATCTACTTTGTCAAAAAATGTGAAATTTTGAAACAATCTTTTGTACGACTACCATACTGACTACAACAACTTCGTTATAGTGGAAAAATAGTCGAAAGTAAAAAGGTCGATGATGCAGAACGGTGTTAATCTTAACCGACAGTAAACAAATCGGTAATGCAGATTGTGTTATCCCACCAGAAAATACAAAATTAAGCCGTTATCAGTCGTTAGAGCTAGCCGAAAATTATCATGGATGTATGGATGGCATTGAAGAGTTTTGTAATATTCTTAAGTGGCAAAACCTGCATCCAGTTCCTCGTGGGTTAAATAAATAAAACAGTCTAGAGGCGGGTTTTATACATTAATTTTTTACTTTTGGCTGGCCACTTTATCAAATGTTTCCAGATGTCTCACGGGAAACTTCAACTAATTTTTTTGCAGCGATAGTTATTGACAAGTCACATCAATGAAATCCATCTTGAGACATATCAATGATGATTTTATACAAATTTCCTAAAAATTTTTGGAAAATCGAATTTTTCCAGATTTCCAACCTCAAATTTGAATTGAAATATTTTTTAGTGATAGCTATTGACAAATCACATCAAAACGATTCATCTTTAGATATACTCGTACACTCTAGAATATGCTGAATTTATTCCAATTTTTTAGATTCCTCTGATTTTCCGATATTTTTTACGAGTAGGTGGAATAAAGTTTTAGACGTAAAACTATTTACTGTCGGCTGAAAACCGCTACAATTTTTATTTTCGGCTGAAATGGTACTAACGTAATCTGCATTATCGACATTTACTTTCGACTAACTTTAACAGGGTGAAAAGAATCAAAATATTGCCATATATTTATTTGTAAATTTGATGAAACTAGGGGTGATTGTTGGTGTTTTCTGAAAATTATAGTTTGCATTAAAGGTTTTTAGAATTGTAGCCCAAAATCGTCAAAGTTATCGAAATTTAGGATTTTTGGAATTTGACAAATTTCTTCTTTAATTTTGTTTTAAATTATAAAATTTATTGAAAAATGTGAATATCTTTTGAATTACAGGAACCTTAAGTGTTAGTAATCGAAATTAGAAATGTATTTCTATATTTATACTAAAGATGTCAAGATACAGTAAGATGTTGTGAGGTTGAATCCGATATGTAGTCAAAGGATCTAACTGTTACAGACACTAATTTAATTTGTGTCCTTCTGAAATATGAACCTTCTAACAATTACCAAGGTAGAAATATATTTGAATGATTATATATCGGTTTGGGATGCTTCCTCTAGTCAGAACAGAAATGCTTATTGGTTTAGATCCCATAAACTATTTTTTTTGAAGTCCACTTTGATTGTCGTTACTTTTTAAGGGCATTTCTACTTTAGGGGAGACAATACAGAATAGGTGGTATTTCATCAGTACAAACAAATTTAAATCGAAATTAATTTTTGTCAAATATTTTAGATTGTCACGTATGTCATAATTTTTCGGCAATACCAAATGCGAAAGATTTGAAAGTTAAAATCAAAAATATTAGTTTGCCACAAAATTAGACATTAGTTGTGTAATTTTCGTCGAGCCCATGAAGTTTCTGACAAAAAATTAAAACGTATACGTATACGATTCCAATAAGAATAATAAAACTCTATAGGATTCCAATTAAAACTTTTGAGTATTTTCTATTAAGGCCAAAATAACTCCCATAGATTTGTGAAAGGTTAGGCTGTATAGGCCAGATAAGCTGAGGTATAGGGCACATCATCCATACGATTTTTTTTTCAACGGAGGATTTGGAACCTTGCTAATGGTAGTTTTTCATTAAAAATATTGAGTATTTTCTATTAGGGGCTCATTAACAAGCACTGCCAGAGATTTGGGCAAGGTTTGGCTATATGGGTCATACAAGGTACGGGGCACATTATCCAACAGAAGTTTTTTTTTAAAACAGAGGATTTGGAATCTTGTTAATGGCTCTTTTACAAACAACAATTTTACTAACTATCGACTACCTATAGGTGTCTGCAACCGGATCTAATCTATTATATTAACATTCCTTCCATATCCTTCGGTATTGTTTTGTGTAATGGGTGTATGGTGGGCCCGGCGTCATCTGGCAGACAGGTCTGAGCTTGGTCGTACACTTCAATTAATCAATCAATGAACGATATTAATGTCATATGGCGTATATTATATGATCCTTGACCACTTGTGTTACTTAAAACAAATTGTGTAAAAGATGAAAGACGGTATATTTTTTTTCTTTTCATCGTGCGAACGGATAATTGATTTGACATTAAATTTTAGTGCATAATAATGTCTGCTAACGAAATTATGCGATTTCGTTCCACTGCCAAGCCTAACATTGCCCAAATTTTAGGTAGTGCTTGTTGTAAGTGGAAACATTGTAAGTGCAAAACTGTAATTAAGAAAATTCCAAATCGTACATTTCGAAAAAGTTTCTTCTGGATAATGTACCCTACACCTAGGCTTATATGACTAATATAGCCGAACCATGCCCAAATCTTTGGCAGTGCTTGTTAATGGGCCCCCAATATAAAATACTCTATATTTTAAGTGCAAAACGCCCATTAACAAGATTCCAAATCCTCCGTTTCGAAAAAATTTTTTTTGGTTATTGTGCCCATACATTGGCTTATATAATCTATACAGCCGAACCTTGCTCAGATCTCTGGCATTGCTTGTTAATGATTCCCCAATAGAAAATACTCAATATTTTAAGTATAAACCAGCCTTCTGATTAATGTGCCCCATACTTTGGCTTATACGACCTACATAGCCGAACCATGCCCAAATCTCTGGCAGTGCTTGTTAATGGGCCCCCAATAGAAAATACTCAATATTGTAAGTGCAAAACGCCCATTAACAAGATTCCAAATCCTCCGTTTCGAAAAAACTTCTTCTGGTTAATGTGTCCCATTTCTTGGCTTATACGACCTACTTAGCCGAACCTTTCCCAAACCTATGGCAGTGCTTGTTAATGAGCCCCCAATAGAAAACACTCAATATTTTAAGTGCACAACAGCCATTAACAGGATTCCCAATCCTCCGTTTCGAAAAATTTTTTTTTTGATCAATATGCCCCGTACATTGGCTATATGACCTATATAGTCGAACCTTAAAGTCGGCCTCCAATAAAAAATACTCTCTCTCTTTTAAGAGCAAAACGGTCATTAACAAGATTCCAAATCCCCCGTTTCGGGATAATGGGCCTCATACCTTGGCTAATATAACCCGTTTAGCCGAACATTGCCCAAATCTCTGGCAGTTCTGGTTAATAGGCCCCAATATAAAATACTCAATATATTAAGAGCAAAACGGCCATTAACAAGATTCCAAATCCTCAGTTTCGAAAAAACTTCTTCTGTTTAATGTGCCCCTTGGCTTATACGACCTACATGGCCGAATCTTGCCCAAATCTCTGGCAGTGCTTGCTAATGGGCCCCCAATAGACAACACTTAATATTTTTTGTGTAAAACAGCCATTAACAGGATTCCCAATCCTGCGTTTCGAAAAAATGTTTTCTGATTAATGTGCCCCATACATTGGCTTATATAACCTATATAGTCGAACCTAGCCCAAATCTCTGGCAGTGCTTGTTAATGGGCCCTCATTAAAAAATACTCAATATTTTAAGTGCAAAACGGCCATTAACAAGATTCCAACTCCTCCGTTTCGAAAAAACTTTTTCTTTTAAGCTTTACATAGAAACACTCATTCAGTTAAGTTTTAATGGGAATTTAAAACCATTTTTTAGTTTGGAAGTGTTATATTTGGAATCAAATAATTACGTTTTAATTATTTGTTAGAAACTTAACGGAAAGAAATCACTCAGTTCATTCCAGTAAGAATTTTGTTTTGAGTATTTCTAATACATACAATTTTTTTGTTATTTGTTATTTTTTGTCAGAAACTTCACATCGGTGATAAAATTAGTTTGATTTTGACAAATTTAGGCAACTTTAAAATAAATGGCTCAATTTATATTTTATTTTGGTACGATTTAATTACGACGCTAATTTATATTTTTTAGTTAATTTGTTCAAGATGTCCATTCTAACAATGAATAATTTTTTGTTAGTTATTTTCGTTGAGTTTTTAGTTTTCATATTATTCAAATCTGAGAATATTGTTTCAGTAGCAGTGGTACAATTTGGCAAACTTAATGTGGTTCGAATAATTTTTTTTTAAATTGGCGAACACTGGCTAGCTAAAACCATTTTTCGGATCTGATTTGCAATGAAGATACTCTACAATGAACTAACAAAATTGAATAATTGTTAACGTTTGAAGGTTCTGCTGTGATCACAAATTTATTTAAAATACGCAGAAAGCAGTAATTATTACCCTATAAAACGATTGAATTTTGAAAATATGTACAATCAGTAGCGTTATATAGCCGCCGTTGTGTTTTAAATTATTTTTATTTTAAATATATTATTGGCTAATTATTGTTGATTAAAATTTTGCAATTAACATGAAATGTTAATGCCAAATCAGAATTATGTATATTTTCAAATTTATTGAGTCAGACAAAATGTTGCAGAGGTTTCCATTGCTCTAAAATTCTGTAAGTTTTATATATTTTGTGAACTCGTATGTTAAAGTTAGGATTAACCACGAAGAATAGTTATACATAGTTCCATTAATTAAAAAGAATTTACAAACTTAGGGTACACGGCACAAAAAATATTTGAAAGCTCCATTTTGTACCAAATTATCTAGTTCCACAGTGCTGCGATATCTTAATTGTGATTCATTGCTTCCATCGTCGTATTAAAATAATTCGGTATTTTTATTAGCTGAAATAAATTTATAATTATCGAACGAATCATTTTCATTAGAGTTTGAAAGCTAAATTTTCTATCGATTTGCCTCGAACAAAATTCATTGGTATGATTCAGATTTACATTAATTTCATTTTGATGATTTTTATCAGCATCACCAATTGCAATAAATGCTCCTGGAAAATTTTCACAAGCCTAAATATTTCCGTGGCGTACGTTTTGATGATGCAACAGCACACGAGGAAGAATGTAGAAATGTAGGAGAAACGCCAAATATAGTACTGCAAAATTTGCCCATAAAAACCAGAACTATTTAAATTAGTTAACTGCCAAAGTATATAAAATAAGTTTGAAAATTTGTACTGGGGCTAAGAACAGACACAGATCATGATATTTGATAAATCCTGTTCGCTACTTTAATTTTAAATTGCAAAACATTATTAATTGTAATTGTTTACTAACATTTTAGGGACATTAAAAATATTCCACTTTTCTGACTCCAGCACTTTTCCGTTTGGAACCTTGAATTCACTTGTTTTGAAAACAGAAAGTGATTCTAAAAGTTTAGATTTTGAACTAATGCAGTCCAAAATTATCAACGTATAAAGACCAATTCATTAAACTTCAACACGAGAATACACTTAAACGAAAACAATACACCTGTCTACCATAATTCAATATTTTAACACCTAAGTAACCATAAAGAAAAAAAATCAAATTCTATACAATTTTCATTTTATCCGCATCATTACGTGATACAAAATATATCAATAGAAAGTAAAAAAAAAATCTTCCTAGCCCACGAAATACAAAAGCTCCAATTCTTCCCTTAAAGTAGCAAGAAGCTTGGTTGGAAAATAACTCAAGTGAAATGTAATATATATGGAAATTATTTTGTTTTAATAAATTTGTTAAACTCGCAACAGAAACAGCATTGGTATACTTATATATGTACATATACCACATCGTGTACATTGAAATTTTTTGGTATTGAGAGCATAAAATTATAACAAATTTGTACAAACATTTGAATATCTAGACTTTATATACCAGAAGATGTGGTACACAATATTTTCATGTACATATAACGATATACTTATATATGTATGTACATACACCAGAGAGAGTACAAATTGTAATTACAATTTCCATATTACATCCTGAATGTTACAAACATCAAACGAGTATACAACTACAAAACTAAACTTTAAGTTAAAATTAACCATCAATTGTGAATGTTTTTGACATATTTGTATTTTTCATTTTCAGCTAAAACTGAAGAAACAACATATAAATAATACAGATTGTTTCAATAAAAAAAATTGTATGTGTGTGTATGCTCATTTCCCATAGGGAGTTGTTTATTATACGCGGTGTTAAAATTTGAACGCACTAAAAATACGAAAAATGTCGTAAATAAATTCTATAAATCTTAAGTGAAAGCAAAAAAGAAATCCCTTTTGTTCCCTACATCAATTTTACTTTGCCACAGTCAGCACGTACCGTAAATATACGTAACTGACGTGACAATAAAAAATCACCATGCATATACGTTTCGTCATATTACAAATCAACAACGTTTACTCAAGTTGTTACATATATAGAATTGCACGCGGTATATAACTAACCGTCTATAACCAAAGTGTATTTAATATACTTGTCTATAGATATCGACGGTTAACCCGCGATAGGGCAAGAAAAAAAAAATCTCGTATTCACAAAATAAAACCGGAAAGTAACTGTATGTGCAAATTTTTAATTAAATTAAATTTATTTAAATAATTTCTTTTTAATATTGCGATGCACAAAAAGCTTCATATAAAAACGAAGATGAACATTTTTAATTTTTTATTAAAGTTTTTATTTTTAAAACTAAAAAGGAATTTTTTATTACTTAATTCTTAAATATAAAATTAAAAAATAGTGGCTGAAAGACGAGAGCAAAGGAATCAATATTAATATTTTGTAGTATCTGTGAGAATATTGGATTTATGAAATTATTTATTATTTATAAAGACAACATGCAGTGCAATTAAATTTTTCGAATTATTTTTAACAGTTGGTGTGGAAAATTACGAAGGATTTCTGCTCTTCTTATTTTATGAAAAAATTTGTCAGATTAAAATCCGGCATCGTAAAGTAAAATAGTTATAAAAAATATTTTAAATATGCTTGCGAACTGTGAAGATGATGGATCGGTTTTTAAAGTTCATGTGTTTTTAGAAATAATACGGTTAAGGATACTGTATTTTATTTAAATAATATGAATAGATGAGGATAATATTTGGTTCATGTTCGTTATACTGCAGTGTAAGCTGAATCAACCTCTTTTTATTTTACTGGTTGCTCCTATTGTTTTAAAGTAAAATGGTATGTCTGTTTGGCGTAAAATTTGAATACTTGAAAACACGCTTTTAAGATACGAATTTGTAACATTAGTTAAGGTTACGCTTTTAAATTTAAGATTACAAAAGAAATAAAAATTAGGAGTTTTAATGTTTATAATTTTCAAATCATTATTATGAAATTTGTCTTTCCCAAAATTTCTTAATAATCAATAATTATCTGTTGTTCCATACTTTTCTAAATACTTAAATTAGTAAAGTCACGTTTGTAAATTTTTAATTTATAAATCCAGAATTTCTAAATTCTTGTTATGCAAAATTCTAAATTCATAAATTTTTCATGATCAAGTTAATCTGTTCTTTTGTCACTATTTTTGTTCATCTTTTTTTTGTCGTTCTTTTGTAACGTATTCTTTATTCTGATAATTATAATTAGTCTGAAAATTTAAGGGAAAATCGATTTTTGAATTTCTTCCCTGCGCAGTTTCTTACTAATATCCTAATTATAGAATTTTTAATATTTATCAAATTCAGTTTTTGAATTTCTATTTCCCAATTTTTTAAAATCATAAATTTTTAATTTATTTTAAATTATGTTCTTAAATTTCAAAATTATGTTTAGTTTCAATAATTAAATCGATAATTTCCGAATATCAAATTTTTTAATTTTAAAACAAATTATTTACAATTTTCAAATTATTTTTAAAATGTTAGGGTTTTTTACCAAATCTTCAGTTCATCCAATTTGAACATCGAATCCAAGCGGGTACTGACAATAACAATATTAAATTTTATTTTAAAATAGATTTGTCATTGAGAATTTAATTTTGAAAAGTCTCAGAATTTTCAAAGGGTTTTTTTTAAATATTAAATGTTTTTTGTATCAGAATTCTTATAATTTTTAATGATTTTTTATTTAAATGAATTTCGAAATTTGGTTCCATTTGGAGTGTTTAGTTTAAAGGTTGTGTGCCACAACCTACGGTTGCTCATCACAATGCAAACAATATTTGGACTTTCCATATGATTTTGCTGTTTTATATTAGATGGCAAATCCCTAGAATTAAGAGATTGTTTAAATTGGTAATACTTTTATTTGACAATACTAACAGCGGGTTTTAAAATGCGGTATGTAATATTTGGTTGAATTGCGTAGTAATTTTTAACGAAACGATCGGTATGGCCAGTTTTATTCGAAATAAACAACATTTGCGGGGAAGTGTCAATTCATTACTTTATTCATTGAAAAGAAATCGGTTGCAGAGTACAAAGTGTATTAGTAGAGGTACATGGCGGCAATGTGCATTCTTTGGAATGTGTAGATTTTGGTTTTAAAGCTTCACACATAATGATTACGATGTGCAAGATAAGGAACATGGAAAACCAACACTAAAGTTTGGGGATGTTGAATTATAGATAATAATACATGAATATAGCTGTCAACCACTGAAACGTATTAAAGAGGCCTTAAATGTTGCTAAATCGTCTAGGATATAAAGCACTGGTAAATTGTCTGTTTCCAGAAGGTAATTGGGTGCCTTATGAACTATCACCGATGGATAAAGAAAGACAAAACTATTCTCTAATTGTTGCATCAAAGACACAAAAGAAAAAATGTTTACACCCTAACACGACTGATAGTAAAAAGTGGATCTATACTATCATAATTCAAAACGCCGAAGAAAGCTTGGGTAAAGCCAGATGCACCAGGGCCATCGACTCTAAAACGAAATATTCGTGGTTCAAACGTAATGTTTTTTATACGGTGTAATCATAAAGGATTACTGTATTATGAATTATTGAAATATTCAGAAAACGTTACTGGTGATCGTTATCAAACTATTAACGAAAAAGGGCCAAAATGGGCAGATAGACAAGATACAATTATTCTCCAACCTGATAACGCTGGGCCACACATTGCAAAATCTTTGAAAAATGAATTAAAAGGGACAGAACTGGGAAATTCTTCCCATCCGCCATTTCCGAGAAGCTATTTAATTCATGTTGGATTGTTTCAAAAAACCAGGATTTTTTTTGCGAGAAATCAAGTTTTTAACTGACAGATGGAAGAGTGTGATAGATGCTGGTCACCAATATACTTTGCATAAAATTGTTATCATTTAAATAATAAAACACCCGAACCTTATTTCATGAATAAAAAACAACAAACTTATATATGGAATCACCCAATAACATTCAAAATCCAAACGGACCAAATCCAAACTTTATAAAAATATTTTTTGCGCCTGGAAAATGGAAAATTTATATTTCAATGAGTAATATACACTTCTTTGAGTTTTAAAGGATGATAGAAACATAGGTAAAATTGGGTCCAAAGTTCAATAAGAACATGCGCACTGACGACTTTTTGAATTAGAACAGGTTGAAGACAAGTTACGATGTTAAAAGCACTGATCGTTTTAGATATATCGTCCCAAAACCATCCAAGAGACATAAAGAAATCTGCTGGGAAAAACTTAGTTGCGAAGCAAACAGGATATAGAGCACTGGTAAGGTACGTCTACCCCCACATATAATGCTACCCCTTCATAGTAGGCTCAAGTGTGCTCCTTTTTTAGCATCTACAGGACAGTTAGTTTGTAATTCCTAATTTTCCATTCCTAACTCACATGGTACAGGTAAGGGATCCAGTGTTCGAGCATATCCAAGGTACTATATCATTGAAGAGACACGAGAACATGGACTAACTGTTCGCGTACCCTGATTACACTGAATACGTGAACTTCCTCCTTCATTTTCCTTTTAAAGCCCAATCTTGGTAGACCCCTTTGTACATCAATTAATAATTGAATCATTTCTACAATTATTATTTGTTATTTGCGCAGGAAGCTTTCAATCTGCTTTAGAATTTGAAGCCAGGGCGGAAATAAAATCGTCGAGCTAGAGCGAAACAAGAAATTCCTCAAAACATCACAATCGCTTGCCCTTAGAACAAGTCGGAAATAAGAAAGTACCTTATTTAAAGTCCCCTGGAAATTGCTGATAACATCGTAGCAAACCTCAAAATGTTGGGAAGATTTTTTGTGAATTTATCATAATTGATTATTTAATTTATATGTCGGTTATACACTTCCCAAGAAACAATTTCTAACCATGGTTACAAGTCAACCTCTGACATTGGTAACTATTCGGTTATGTTTGGGTAATTCTCTGACCTGGTGTATTTTAACCGTAAATATCTGGTTGAAACTGGCCATGCTAGATAAATTTTATGATTTTTATGTAGTTAATCTTCAAAGGTAAAACATGGTAAGAAATTAACATGTCAGTTAATAGATAACACTTTTTACCCATTTTTAATCTATGTTTGGCTTGAGGAATTATTTTCTGGGTTTGATTACAGCCTGTTATATAATTTTATTATCAGTAATATATTAAAGTGTTGTTAAACCTCTGTAGGGATTAAAAACTTATCTTTGGGAATGTTTCTTACTTTCTTAAAACAACTAATAACCGAGTATGCCAAATGTGTCTTCCATAATTATCTTGTATAGAGATTCCATATTACTCATTAATACATATATCAAAAATAAGTTTAATCCTAAGTCGATTTATAGTTAATAACAAACTTAATGGTTTAATTTCAACCACGGTGAACCAAAGTTTAACTTTTGCTAACTCTAGTTAATGTTTGACTTGTTAGTTAGAAATTAATGTAGTTTTAGTTATAAATATTACCACCACCGCTAATTATATTCAAAAGCAAATTTTAAGGGAATATGAAGTTAACAATAAACTTATTGGTTTAAAATCAACCGCCTTTCAACCAAATTTCAACCATAGTTAATTTTAAGTTAGAATCGAGTTAATATGTTACTAACTAGTTAGTAATTAACCCATTTCATATTTTGTTCTAACCAGTAACGCCAACCAACTAACATTCTAAAGATTCGTTATAGTTAAAATTTTTGAAGCAATAAGTACAGTGTAAGTGTTTGTGGTAAATTTAAAAAAATGAAGTCCAAACGAATAAATAAATTTTTAAATCGCGATACTTATAGAAGGCGTAATCAGGCTTATTTGTTAAAAAATAAAAGTGCAACCTTAAATGTGCGGCTAATGTTGAAGTACGAAGTGTTAATAGTGCGAATTCATTAACTTATAAAGTGAATAATGAAGATGAAAATAACAGCTCCGATAAGGAGGAATTGGATAGTGAATCTGCATCAGAAGAAGAAAAAGATTCGTTTACTTTCCTAAGAAATCAACTTAAATTATGGGCAATAAATAATAAAATAACACATGTTGCTATAAATGATCTTTTGGCCATTCTAATTTAAAATCAGATATATGGAATACCAAAAGATGCACGAAGTTTGCTCCAAACGCCAATAAATATGAAATGTAAAACTGTGCAGCCAGGAGAATATTCCCATTTCGGTCTTAAGAAAATGCTAAGAAAAGTTTTAGAAAATGTGCTAACAATCCCAGATAAACTTTTACTATTATAGTTTAAAAAACGGTGGTTTTTTAAAAAATTTTTTACAATTTATTAATGTTTTTTATATAACAATATATGGTTAAAAAAATTTTTTAATTACAAGCACAAAAAAAACAAGCAAAATAAAATTTTCTAATTTATACGATTCTAAAAAAAAAAACACAAATTGGTAGTAAAATATCTTATAGTGATAATTTTAATAATTTTAAAAAATTTATTTACTATGGAGACTAGTTTCGGAAATTTCTTCCTTCATCAGATCCCATTACTACACTCTTTTAAACTATAATATACAGTGATAAAAGCCACGGCACCTGATAAAAATGGATAAATGCCATCTTTATAATATAAACTTTTACTGCAATTTAATATTGATGGCCTTCCTATTAGCAAAAGCTCAAAGGGACATTTTTGGCCTATTCTGTGTTCAATTCAGGATTTTAACATAAGACCGTTTGTGATTGGAATTTATAATAGACATACAAAACCAACCAATGCAAGAGAATATTTAGAGGATTTCTTGAACGAATTTAAGGCGCTGCTCATTGAAGGAATGATCATAAACTAAATCAAAATTACTATTGGAATTAATAATTTTATTTGTGATGCTTCAGCAAGATCCTTTATTAAGGGAACTAAAGGCCACAATGGTTATTTCGCTTGTGATAGATGCACTCTAGAAGGAGACTATTGTAATCGGACGAGCAAAATGAGTTTTAGTCAATATAATTGCAACCTAAGAACTAATGAGAGCTTTCGGAACCGAATTCAGGAAGAACATCATACAAATCATTCTCCGTTGGCAATATTACCAATTGAAATGGTGTTATCTTTCCCATTGGACTACCTACATTTAATATGTCTAGGGATAGTAAACAAATTATTACTAATGTGGATAAAAGGAAACTCCAATATGACAACCAAACTTTCATCTAGGGATTTAAAGGGTGTATCCGATGCATTACGTAAAGCTTGTTCGACCAAACCAATTGAATTGAACAGGAGTATTCGCACATTAGATGTAATAAGTTTCTGGAAGGGCACGGAATTCCGTACATTTCTGTTATATGCGGGTCCAATAGCATTAAATGGATTTGTAAAGTAGTAAATTCTAATATAAATATCTTTCGATTGACCCAATTACAATTTTTACTTTAAACATTTCAGAAACAAATCGAAAAAAGCTGAGGTTGCCGTAGGAGATGCTGAGCCAACAATTCAACCGTGAGAGGTGCCCGCATTCAATATTTTATTATTTTTGATTTTTCAAATGAAATTATTTTTTTATGTTAATTATAAGTTCAATTATTATTAGTGAATTTTTGAATTAGTACCTGAATTGAATTCGATAAGAAATATAAATAAATAAATATAATTTTTGCTCAATTCTATGGTTTTTATTTAGTAGTGTTAAATGGAGCAGAATCTGGTCATAGTGAGTTAGATTTTATCCGACATCCAACCTTCAATGTGGGCTGTGAAATAACGGGTTTATAACTGGTCACTTCCAACCCATAAATTGAAATATAGTATTTTAATGACCAGAAAGTTTAGATTTGTTAGGTTGGATATCGGTTAAAAATTGCCATCGTTAGTTTCCAACCATTTTTATTTGAACTGTACCCGGTTAGAAAATAACTTTATTCAAACCTTTGTTGGTTATATGAAGGTTGATGCCATACTGATTATTTAATTGTACCATGACAACTGAGGTTAATATTTACCCTCGCATACACCGGTGAATTGACCGTTAAAGCAACGGTTGAGTAACGACAAATTTACCAATTTAAAACTAGTGCTTTATTTTAACTTAAGTTTAACAACGGTTAAAATACCGCTCCCCATCCAAAAATTGTTACTTGGGTTCATTCTAAGACGACCAGAAGGACCCACGGCTTGGTGCATTAGAACGGTCAATCGTGGAGATTAAAATCACGATGGATCATATATTAGAAAAAAGTACGGATTAACGTATGACAGAAAATGAACCACACTTTAATTTCCATTAGAAATATCGTAGAGACAGCGAATCTTGTAGCAACTCAGAATTGATAAAACCTTTAAAATTAATTTAGTATGTTTCAGCCATGAATTTAAAGTACAATATACTTAAATATACGTGCACTTTTCATATTTTAATGTTTATAAATTTTTTAGCAAAAAAAATGATCAGTCTATGTTGGTATCGAGTGGCTTATTAAGGATTGTTGGCTGAAACCATTTTATGTGCAGGAACCTCTCAAAAAACACTCATTCAGTTCCTCCAAAGACTAATTTTTTTAAAAATGATTTAAAACATTTTAAATTTAGACTGCAGTCTAAGTGAGTTTTGTTACAAATATATCTTTTGATTGTTAAGGCGAGAAAGCGGCTTTGGGTGCTGTAGCCATAAAAGGTGCTGCACAGAATATTCAACCGTAACATTGTAAGTTTAAATGGAAGTACTAGGGGAGGTAACATTTCTAGTTGTTAAAAAATTAGTCGTCCCTCAGTTTGTTTCTCAAAAAAATCATAAACATAATTAGTTGCTCCAGCCATTATTCACAGTGCCCATGGCAGAGCTTCGATTTAAACTTTTGGAAGTATAACAAAAGCGGAAGATTTTTGACTTCTAGGAAAAATATTTAATGCTATGCTATTTTATCAAGAAATTATTGGACCATCACTATTGTACAAATAATTACGAATCAAAATTAATGTGGACAAATTATTTGGTATAACATTAAAGCAGAATAATTAATCTACTTTTATTAAAATTATTAATTTTGTGAAATTTATTATTTGAATCAATTTTTAAGAAGTTTGTGCGGCAGAGCATTAAAAATTTAGCTTGCATAAATATATTTGAATACGATAATACGATACTTCTTTTATATATAATTTTTTACTATTAAATATAAACAGTTTCTATTTAGTATTTGAATATAATGGGGGCTTAGTGATATTTACAAAAACAAATCAATCGAAGACACGTTGTCAAAACTGTACCAAAATATTAAATTAAGAAATAGCAGAGTAGTTGTGAAGGCTTGGAGAAAAATAATGAGAAAGAAGCAGAACACAAAAAGAGTGCAAAGCTAGTAACTTTTTAAGAATAACGACACATTTGGGGGAAGCTTTATTTATCGAATTATCCAACAATCAATCATATATATTATAAAAAATCAAATACTTGCTTTTCATGTTTAATTTTAATTGAAGAATTTGTTGCTTACCTGAAAAGAAAGATAAAAAAACTGTGTTAGAATGAAGTTACTATGTGCTTGGTCTTTAAAATTATAATTAATGCATCACTTTAATAATCAGAAACTGTTTTAATAAAATTGTAATCAATTTCATCAGCTAATTGTTAATAGCATCTCTTTCAGTGGCGGCGTTTGACTTCAATTTTAACACATGCAATAAATCGATTTGTATTTTAGGAACGCTCTTATACCAAACAACCTACTGCTCTTTTTGCACTGCAAGTTGTATCTAATTGATATCGATCCATATTTCAATCACTCGTATTTTGAATTTCAATTAAAACGAGAACTTAAAATGGTTTACACAATCACGTTTTGTCGCAATTTCGGAAAAATAGTCGAAACTAATGTATTGAGTCTTGATTTCCGTATTAAAGTAGTTTTACGGTTTTAATTTAAGCTTGATTTTATTTTTATATAATAGAATTCTTAATGGGGATTATTAGAGCTTTCGCAAATCATTCCATTCTATATAATCAAGTTTCTAGCTTACAGTCGAAATTTGCGTCATGTTACACGATTTGTCAATTTGTTATTCAAATTTGTATATAGACTTTGATATTATTTTTTGGATCTATCTATGTTTCCAAATTTAAATAACGTTGAGTAGCTTGATGTCGAAGGTGTTCGAAATTATCATTTGCAATCAATATTTTATCAGTAGCATTAAATAAAATTGTTAAAACTATTTAAAAGATAAGCATAATAAATTATATGAGTATGAAAATATAACACACGCTTTTGCTCGCTGGAAAAGTTGATCGAGATATTAAGCAAAAATATTTTTGCTTTGCGTGTTCACTTATCGTTTAGGGACCAGCTGCCTCTGATCAAAATATTATTGTACTAACGAAAATGTATGAATGGTAATAAATCAGCAGAGTCGCACTTTAAAATTTATGGTTAATACTCGTCGTACATTTTAATTTATTCACGTATATCGAGCAGAGTTTATAATTTATGTTCATTCCACGGAGAACTGCTGTAAACTTCGAAATGACATAACAGATATATGTAGATACAAACATCATTCAGCCAGGATTGTTGTTGTTGTCAAAAATCCGTTTTTGTACTTTCCATGAGACGAAACCAGCTCGAATCCATTAATTTTAATTTAAATGTAAATAATTCATTAAACAATCTAAATACATAAACACATATTCACACACAAACACGCGCACAAATGTATGTTTGTTTATGTACATGATTAAATAGCATAACTTTTAACCAAATATGTATTGTTGTATTATGTATAATAAAAAAAATTTAATAACGATTGTTATGTACAAATATACGAATACTTATATATGCTTAGTTGCTCGTGTTTAGGGAGGAAAATGCCATAAATGCTTACGGTAAATAAATAAGCAAAGTGTATAAAAACAATTTTTTTTTTATATTTGTTTACGAGATTTTTCCACAAAATCGATGAAAGAAGAAAAATCAACAATAAGCTTTTCTAATTTTCCTTGGCATCACTGAACAAAAAAAAAAAATAAAATGAAAGTTGGTGAAGACAGATTTTGATTTTTATGACCAACACTTTGCCGTATGTTATGTGCTGGTAAAAATTGTTTGCGGGCTTCTCATGGAAATTATTAAATTTATAAACAAAACAAGAGCCACAGGCATTAAGTTTTCAACGTTGAATATTATAAAGCTGATATTATATTTATAACATATATTGCTAAAAAACGGGAGAACAAAATGGAATTCAACAAGTATAACAATAGCGGCGATAACTTTTGGCTTTCCTTCCATTTACGATAAATCAAACACAAATATTCTACTCTTCAATAGACAAGAACAATTGTTAAACTTTGAACTAATGAAAAATTAAGTGGAATAGTACCAGGATTCCAGATTAACCCCTTGCCTTCCGGTAACCCCTGAAATTTCTTAAATAGACTTCTGCTAGCTATTATTTGTGATCTCCCTACATACACGTTTAAGGCTTTTCCTTTTCTCAAATCCAGTCAAATTTTATACCCTTCCGTCTTCAGTAAAACTTAAGTGTAAAATTTTAATGGAAAAATGGACAACAATTTGGTTAAATTAATTATTTTACCATCAAACTATGAAATATTTGTTTGTATTATTTTTAGTTATTCTTGTGGTGCAAAATCTTTTACAAAACCTTTTAAAAATAATCCTTTCCACCATTCGATAATATAAAAATCGTACAGAACCACTCACGAATCATAACAAGTAATTCTATTTCGACTCATTGATCTGCAATGGAAAAAATTAAAAATGACAGTTTCGAATTTATTTTTATACATATTTCGCCGAATTTAATCCGCTACCTCCACCAAACAAAAGAAGCAAAAGCGCGCGCATTATCTATTTTCTTATAAATATTTAAAGCTTTAATGGTTTTTCGTTTACATCTTCGATTCTACAAACCAATATTTATGTTATTGCCATAGAAAATATTTAACTTTTCCTTCAGTTCACGCATCACATTATAAATTTTCTGTTTGGCTTTTGTGTTGTTGTACCAACTGTATAATATGGATGATGTTGTTTTCCACACAAAAATTTAGAATAAAGTAAACAAAATGGCAAAGTTGATTGAATTTAAATTGAAAACGAAATGCTTTGTATGTATATTCAGCTTGAGAATAATAATATAAGGCGAAAGACGAACTCTGAACATAAATAAGGATATGGAATTTTCCTATTTTCATTGTTTTCCTTTTCTCGTTTTCCTGCAAATTTATATATGGTATATGTTAAAACAGGAAATGCTAACAGATATTTATTTATTTTACATCAAAAATCGAATTTTAATTCGCCAAATTTTGTATGAATGCGATGGGTAAATATTATAGATACATTTGGGTTTTAAGTATTTTGCTTGGAAAAAGGATCAAATTTCATTTGGTTTCGTTCAAAGTTTAGAAATGTACGGTTGTCAGATTTTGATCGATGTTATTTTAGGGTCAGTCTATAAGATGACAACAACAATTTGTATTTTATAAAATTTTAATTTCACATAATGCTTATTAGAAAAACTAGAATATTTGAGTATATCCAAATATACATATATAATCTAGATAGCTTAAGACAACCATCGTTGCTAAACATCTCAAGCCCTGAAATGTACTCAAATATATGAAATTTGACTAAAGTGAAGCTAGAACTAAAATATACAATTTCTAGTAAACGTAAGAATTATGAAAATTTCAGACGCGATACCTTAAATCTGTAAACTAATAAATTTTTGAATTTTTTTTAGGTATAGAGAAATAAAGAATCTGATTAAATAATTGTTACCTGTACGAAATAGTAAAATTCTGGAAACTAATTAAATTTTAACTTATTTTTTTGAAAATATTTTTAATCAAACTTGGTTGAATCTCACTTAAATTATAGTGTAAGCATACTTTCAGGCGTAAACCTATACATTCAGCGGTATTAGTATACAATACAGCAATTTACACCTAAATGTCCCTGAAAGTATGCTTCGAATATAACTTAGCACTTGAATGTATGCAATGCCACCTAAATGTATACTAAACCCCTGAATGTATTGGTTTACGCCTGAAAGTATGTAATTTAACTTTCCATATTAACTTATGCAATGCCGCCTGAATGTAGCCCATTACCCCTGCATGTATCTTCTTGCCCCTGAATGTACACTACAAAACTGTACTTAGACGTTGGCGTCTTCGTACATGAACCCAAGTGTTCTAGAACCGGCCAAAATACACTACTTTTGGGTATTATTTCTATCATCCTACTATTGGGACAAATTTCTTTTTAGTGTTTAGAAATGTACTACTATATATCTTTGGTTTGTAATGATGTAATTGAACTTGTATTAGTTGTCCAAATTTTTGGTTCTTGTGTCGATGACGTATTGTTTTCGGTTGTTATGGAATTGCGATATGTTAGTTAATAAATGAAAAGTTTCAATATTTTCATCAAATTCTTTTTTCCAACGAAACTTTTTACTTGTAATTTAATTAAAGAAAATTGTTAGCATATTAATCTAATTAGCAAATCAAAAACTATTATAAATTAGTAATTATTAGAAATTTCTTTAATTATTAAACTTTATCAAGAGTAGTTCACACATTGGGCCTGCACCCGAATTCCCGTTCAATGACAAATTAGAATGAGAAATGACTTTATTTTTTATTTCACCTACTCTAAATAAAAATGTAACCGACTAGTTGAAATAAAAAATCAAGTCATTTTCCATTATCATTTGTCATCGAACTGGAATTCGGGCACTGGTCATATGTAACAAATTCTAGTGGGATCTAGTCTGCTGGCAATTAAATTTGGAATTTTTTGGTTAGAATTTTTTTTTTTGTTTTTGGGAATTCGAGGATATCCTATATTGAAAACTCCACAATTTCAGAGATGTGTTGGCCTCTTTGAGGAATTTAATTCCAGGATTATTAAATTTGGTCACAAATTCATCTATTAACTTACACTGTTAAATCTGAAATTTATTTAATTTTCCTTTGAAATCGTATCTTTGTTGAATTGAGGGGCAGACGAAAATATAATAGTTACTGTTTAACCCGTAATTTATAATCAGAACTTGTATATTTGAAGTATAGATGGTAGATATAATTTGTAATTTTCAAAATAAAACTCGAAGCAGTCTAAATTAGAGGCCGATATTCTTTGTCAAAAGAAATCATTCTGGATTCTTCTTATTTACAAAATTAACCACGAAATCCGATTCAGTCAATTAAAATTCTAAAGTATTTTGAAAAAAATTAAAACTTGGTCGTAATTTTTTAAGCGTATTCTTGCAAATCGTAAACGTTATAAGCAAATGGTTTCTAAATACAAACAGCTTTCAAAATTTAAAAAATTTACATAATTTGAGAATTTGAGTATGCTGCATATTATGTAAACCAAAATTTGCTTTGAAATTCGATTAGAATCGCACCGAAAATATTTATACTAACCTGAAAATGCGGACACTACATTTTTCGAAAATAATCTACCTTAAACTAAGTAAGTGACCACCGCACATTTGAATAAATTTTCGTGAATATTAAATATCTATCAAATGTTACTATAATTTAAACAAAAATACATCAAACGTAGCAATATGGTTCAACGGCCCCCTCCACCAAGAGTAACTAATTTGATTTCAAAACAAAAATTAAATTTTACATAATTATACGAGTATTTATGGGAAATTTTTTAATGATAATCGTTTTTATTGTTTACCAGAATCAACATTAAACATCCGTTTGTTATAAATTATGCAAATTTTATTAATTTTGAAGGTGATTTCAGTTTACGTTGATGATGATTAATTTTCCAGTAAAAGCAATAAATAACGTATCCTCGCACAGAGCAGATTATATCAAAATAAAAATGAATCCCTATCATGTGGCACCCAATATATGGGGTAAATTTGATTTGAGGTTGGGAAAATTTACATTTTCACTAAAAAATTAAATAATCCTCAGGTACATACATATTTTGATGCACACGTGTGACATTTTATTTTTAAAATGTCAAAATTGATTTAATTTTTGGGGAACTAGGAAATTAATTTCTTTGGTGAATCTCAATAAAAGTTAGTTTAAGATTAAGAACTATTAAGAAAGATATTCTATATAACTCTCGGTCTACAAAATTACGAAGAAACCTTTCAATATTGTTAGCGTTACCTAAAAATTGCAAAAGCTTAATAAAAGCTGCTTGACAAAACTTATTCATTTTCAAGCTTTTAAATGAAACACATAATGAACAGCCTTTAAGTGCCACTGTGCTTTGCTATCCCCTCTTCTTTCTGGCTACGAGGTCTGAATCCGTCATTACTGCAATATTTGAATCGTCCTAGCAATGAGTTCGGCTATAGTTGAGCAACTTGTCGTGTCACCAACATTCAATATGCATCGCCCGCAACAGGATATTAAGCTCTCCTAGTCATTCGAAAATTAGACAGTTTTTAAAAGAGAACCGAGGAGTTTTTGTAAGATGCCCTTCATACAATGCACTATAAAACCCCACAAGGCAGTCAAACGTTACTATACATTTTATGTTGACTACAGCCACCTCAACAAAGTCACACAGAAAGTTTAATTCCTGTTACCTTCTCTACGCTCTAACTCGATTCCAGATATTGGCAAGTGCAGCTCGGTGAAAAAGACCGCGGGATATCAGACATTAATTCTTTAGTATGATCCATCTAACTTTTTGAGATTGTTGGAGATAGTCTTCGTGGAACTCCGTTGAATGTTTACTATCCTACGGTAAGTATACGTTAAGAACTCTCGGAATTATTAGCTGTTATAACAATAAGTACGGTTTATGGGACACATGCTAACAACAGACCTTTTTGGAACTCTTTTGTTACTATTGGCAGTTAATCATGAAATTCATATCCTCTGCCAAGTCGTTTTTTGAATTAACTGAAAAGGAACGGAAATTTATGTCATATAAGCCAAACACCAAGACGTCATTTTTTAAGCGGTTCAAGGCGCCTACCGCAAAAGATGTGATTGAGAAAACGTTTCAAGCCGAATATCAGTGACTAAAGGTTTTCTCTTGTGTCATTTTTATATAAGAAATTGTATTTCACTTCAGCAGCGTACCGGGTTTAACCCGTAGAGTTCCGATTTTTAAATACGGTAGCCAAACTAATTAAGTCAATTATCGTCCTATATCAATTCTACCAATATTGAGTAAAATTTATGAACAAGTTCTTCTTTCTAGGCTGAATGCTTATCTTACTGACAACCAGATAATTCATCGTCACCAGTATGGGTTTACTCAAAAATCAAACACCACGTCTGCTGTCGCACGAATCTTTTGAAAATAAACCTATTACCGAGTCTTTCTTCATTGATATTAGGCAAGCTTTTGATTCTGTAAATTAAAAAATTTTACTTCATAAGCTTTCAACATATGGGGTTGATGGAAAGATTAATGAAATGGTTCCATCATACAAATCAGCATCTTTTATTCAACTGAAATATAACATGAAAAATGGTCTAGTTCAAATTAATAATTGGTCAACCAACAACTCTTTAAAATTAAATTTTCCGAGTGTAATTTTCTAATTTTTTGTTTTAAAAGCAAGCTTGATAATATTCTAAATAAAATGAGTTTTATCGATCATACAATTAAACCAGTCGATCCAAAAGTCAATTCGCAATAACCATGGATTGGTCATATAAATCATTTAAAGCCAAAAATTCAAATTTTTAAGGGTGTCCTGAGGCGAGTTGGTCGGTTTATTTCACATTACGTATACATTTATATTTTAGTTATATTGATTCGAACTTTACGTATTTGAATCATATTTGGGGCACGGCCTGAACACATTTAAATCATCTTAAAATTCTTCAAAATAAAGCTATAAAGGCTCTTAAAACCTTACCATTCTTATATCCTCTACTAGGTTACTTTAAAACGAGCGTCGATAATTGCCTAAATTATCGGCTTCTTAATTATAAATTGACAATCAGCCAGAATAGTATATTTTATAAGGCGTTTGATTTGTTTAACAAATTGGATGATTCCAAGAAAGGCTTGAAGATTTATGAGTTTAAAAATTACATTACAAATAAATTTTACTTACATTTTATAACTAATTACGATCTGCATTACATTTAATTTGTGCTATACACTTAAACATTTTGGAGGCCCTATCATTTTACCTATGAGGTGTTTGTTGCTGGCCCTCCAAAGCACTGAACCGAGCAAGCTAGCAATTGTATACTGGTTTGGTTATAGACCATAGACATCCAAAGATGCCACCTCTGTGCTTCTCGAAACGAAAGTCACGCTCATATGAAGACATACACGTGTAGTAGCGCCCTTCAAACTATTTGGTGAGAAATTTAACGGGCCATTGTCAACAATATCACACGGTAATAAAGACGTGATTGTTGTGATGGATAATCTGTTCTGCTACAAGTTAGATGTATAACCACAGTTAAAATTTAACTTCAATTATTAAATTTTTGATTTTGCGTTGAAAAATAACTTTTAACCAGAATACAACGATTTTTTTTTTATTTTGACGAAAATTTGTTTAAAAATAACTTAAACTAGAATCTGACGGTAAGTAGTTTTAAATTAATTTTTTAAGGCCTTGAGTTATGATTTTTATCCTTTATCTACCGAAAAACGGTTTATAGAAGGTTTTCCATAAACCATAAAATGTTGGTCTATAAATGGTTAATTTTAAACCTATTTGTTTCAATTTATTTAAAAATTACCAATTAATTTATAGTTAGGTTATTTACTAAGGTTAAATAAACACTATACAAATACAGATTGTTTTACAAACCTTATTTAAACTTGAAAAAAATATTTTTGAAACCTATCCCTTTATTGTTAGGTATTTCAATCGAAAAACGGTTTATAAGCTAATTTTTAATTAAAAATTATTACACGGGTGGGCGATTCGAAAAACTTTACCAGTTTACAATTGAACATCTGAAGATATCCACGGAAACAATATAGAGGAAGTATGGCTCTTGGACCTAAACCAGCTATGATTAATAAATTTTGAGATTTAGTAGTCCTCTGCTTTTTTCAGAGGTAGTGTAATACACCCACTTTCTTAAATAAAAAAAGACATACTGTTAAAGCCTTAGTTTATTTTGTTTTGAATTGTTTGTCATCACTCGTTCTTAAATAATTTCAGAAATTTAATCTCGACAGTAAATTTAATAATTCTAAAGTGGATAAAAGCTCTTTAAATACGTTTGCATATTTATTTAAGAAATAAATTTATGTTTTTACAATCCGATTGTTGTAAATGTTTAAATATGGTTGAACCTTGAACCGTATACAAAATCCAACCTAAAATATTTAATTCCAATCTCTTAGATTTGCAAAAAATGCCCCCTAGAAAATGGCAATATATCAGAAAATAATCAGGTACCTCAAGAAAAGTCAAATTGTTAAGGAGCAATGAGACACTTGTACATCGTGAATCACTGCTAATAACCTCCCGAACTAGACCCATACAAACCAACATTTAAAGATACCAGCAAATAGAGCTTTTGAAACCAGAGAAAAATTCGAGTTAATAGCAATAACCTCATATGTAATGTACTAAATTAAAATTGGCGACATTTAATTACTCTTGTAATTTTAACTACCAATTGCTCATCCAAACGTTTTGATTGGGATATGAATACAATATGTAGTTATTGTGGGGCAATGAAATATAAATCGGAAGCGCCAGAGCCAGAATACATTGAATGTGATGCTAATGTGACAGTTAAATTATCACCTTTAACCGCTCCTCCAGAGACATTACTATCGTACATATCAGGAACTTCACGTATAAGTCAAAACATTTATAAGAAAATGAAGGAATGTATAAGTCAACCTTCCAAATGACATCATTTGGTGACACTGCAAGAATGTCAGAAGCAAGCTTTTTGCCTATACACTTAAGGGTCAGGACACATTTATCACAGGTTTGGTTTAATTTTAACCCCATCTTATCATAAGATGTGCAATTTTTGCAGATTTATTTTAATGACGATGAAGAATTGGATGCATATTAACGCTGCAAAAATTCCCGGGTACAAAGCGATATATTGTTTTCAAACTGCAGCAATTACTTCACCAAAATAGTAATTTAATTAATATATTTAAAACAGCTATAGATAGGACGCCTACCGATGAATTTAAAATTCATGTATTCAGGCAGGTAAACTATAAAACGGTGCTGGTGAACAATTATTTAATGTGAGTACGATTACCGAGGATGCACTTGTTATGGTCGGGGATCAATTTGCAGACCACGATATAATAATCGAAAAACTCATCCCATTATTACTGGTGACCCAATACACAATCAAAAATTGTCGACCATGCGGTTTTATGCGCATCGAATAATGATAAGACCATTAACTTCTAACCATATTTTAAAATGTCGCCAATTTTGTCATCCATTTATTGTATACGTGTCGGCTAAAACTAAAAGCGAATATCTTCTATTTCTTCGACTAAACTAAAAGAAATTGAGAGTTGGCGAATATAGGTATTTGTCTGATGCTATGTTTCTGACACTGGGTAATTGGTTATATTACCTGCGACATTTACAGGAAGTCCACGGCATCTGAATGAATATGCTCAAGACGCTATGGCATATGTTCCAATGTATGGACTCCTGATTTTTTTAATATAGCCAAAAACCAACTGATCGTCATGATGTGGTATCTAGAGTTTTCAAACAAAAACTAACGAAATTCATAAATGTCATAACAAAGCTGAATGTATTCAGTAGAATGGCAAAAATTGGACATCAACAAGCCCACATGGTTTGGTTAAAGTAATAAATTCGGTCAATTGATTTAGACAAAACTATTTAAGCAGAACTTCTCAATCAGCAAATCCGTCTCTTTTTGAGGTTAGTAACTAAAACAATTTGGTACATCAATTAGGGCTAACGCTCCCTGTAAAGAAAGGATGTTGTTAAAAAAAAGCCTAGAAATTAGGCAAAAGAAACGGAAACTGGATGCGATAAAGCTATCCACTCTATATAAGGCGAAAACCAGATGATGGTATTGCATTCCCAACCACAATGAAATTCAAAATATACAGGGTGGGTTTTATGTTCCAGGCCCATGTTTTTTCAATAACGTTCAAATAAAATACAATTTTATAATTTATTGATTGATTACATATATGTATTGTCTTTAACATTATGTATAAAATGGCCGCCTCTGGCGGTGGGGCAAAGGCGAGCTCTTTTAAGCATATTTTTTATAACATTTTGACAGACTTCTGGTGTTATTTCAGCAATTTTCCTCAAGCATCGAGGTTGTGGTTGGTTTATTGGTGTACACCTTTGCCTACAAGTACCCCCATATGAAGAAATCAAGAGATCAAGGGGGCCAGTCGAGATCACCATTTTTTGATATTATTCGACCGGGAAAAATTGCTCGCAAAATTTCCATTGTCAGATAAGCTGTGTATGATGTGGCGCCGTCTTGTTGAAACCACATATTCTGTAGGCCTAATTGATCCAATATATCCCGACAGCGATTTTTCCAATATATCCCGATAGCGGTTACCAGTAACTGTTACACAACAATCAACTGTTACAGTTAAATAGTACACCATACAGTTACGGGTTTAAGAGGGTTTTCAGTGCAATAGCGGCCATCCTATTTATTAAGAAAACCAGTCAAATCGAAATGTGGTTCATCTCCCCGTATTCACAATTGAACACTTATTTAAATAAAATGTTTTAATAATTTCAACACGATTTTGCGGCATTAGATGCTCCATAATAAATTGTTCTCGACCTATTTCTAAGACTGTCAAATGTCAACTGATAAACGTCATACAAACCAAAAACACGCCCAAACAAAATCGGCCTGGAATATAAAAATCACCCTGTATAACACATACAATGATATCAAATCTGATAATAGATGGATTGTACCATATAGAACGGTTCTAAATATGTTTCAAGCACATGTAAATGTGGAATACTGCGGTTCAGTAAAATCAATGCAAATATATTAATAAAGGTAGTGATGATGATACAATATATCGAAGTAGTCTTTGATATATCGAAAGAGAATAAGATGATCAATGAAAAAGATTTTAGATAAATGATAAGCATCCAGCTGTTTTCCATTTTAGCATGCACCGAAAATGCCCGAGCAAGAGTTCTCACACCACTTAGAACCACATTAACAGCTTTCTTTCTTCTATGTCAAGATGATTTGTTTGCTAGTAGAACATTATTCTATTCGGAAGTTCCGAAATATTATATAGCTGCAATACATGCACAAAAATATTTCATCGAAGAAAACAGGGTCTCCATGTTCGAGAAAAATGTGATATACTTGCATCCAAGTAATTCTGAATGCTTTTATTTATGACTGTTGGAACCTCTTTTTTGTATTTGAAAAGCGTGAACGGTGCTATTTGTGAAACATACATATAAAGAAGCTTGCCAAAAACATATTTTATTACACCAACACTGGGATATTACCATATCAAAAGCGTCCGTTACTTCTCTACCAGCTCAACTTAGGAATTTATTCGCGATTGTACTAACATGCTTGATGATTTGTAATGCTCATGACTGCTAGAAACCTGCAATAAATCGGACTTGAGGTGCCAACCCAAACTATTTGTAACACTTTTAATAGGGAATTTCTAAGGAAAATAAATTATGATGTTGACAAGTTAAACCAGTTAATTAAAACTAATTAGCACTAGAGATGATGGCCAGTTATTCATTGATGTGTCTAGTGGAACGGAAAAGAGATTCATAATTAACTTACTTCACAGTAATAGTATGGAAATAGAAGAAAATTAGCTCTAATTTATTAAATTGTGGACGCAGCTCAATTGCCTCTTAATCTCCCCAAAGTGTAATATAAGCAAGCGTTCCGGTTAAGCTAGGGTACTTCAATAGTGCAAATAAATTATATGGGATGAGTGTACTACGGCACATAAATTAGCACTTAAAGCTCTAGGTAGAACTCTTCAAGATCAATTTGCTGAACAAATTTTATGAATCGAAAATGAAAAATTCAAATAACATAACAAATCAAAAATGGTTTTGTGAAATTGCCATTTTAGCTCCGAAGAACGAAAGTGTTAATAGTATTATTATTCCAATTCAAAGCGAGTTGCCCGGACCAGCCAAAACGTACAAATCAATTGAAACGATAACTGATGATCACCAAGATATCCTTTATCCAACTGAAATCCTCAACTATTTAGATCCGGCTGGAATGCCATTCATTGCATAATCAACTTTTACTAACTAACACCCAATAATGTTGCTATCATAAACGCTACTATATTAACAGGCTGTGACCCAGCTACTCAAATTAGTTTGCATTAATTTAGAATATCCTTGCTTTTCACATAGGTAGTAATACGTTGCGTGCTCTCTAGTTGGATCACTAGATAATTTATTTATTTTTACTCCTGCTGGAAAAAGGAAGAATTTTTAATTTATTTAAAGTTAACATTTTCGAAAATTGTAAGAGAATTTAATCCAGTTTCGAACTGATGATATATATACAGAACGTACTGTGCATGTTATATTAGCGAATTATACTAATTCACCCAAATTGAGCAATATTCCTGTCCAAGCGAATTTTTGATAATTTTCTTTATTTACTCTAATTCGTGTAATCACCAAATAAGGAACCGATCCTAAAATTAGAGTAAAAAAGAAAATGAAAAACGAAGAATGTTGTACAGTACTCCAAAGTTTTGAAACAATTTTTATTAAACCACTCAATAAATTATTAAAAACGTGCGCTTAATTAAATTTGAGAAATTAAAAATTATTTTAGGTTTTGTCATCCACAATTTTTCTCATTCGTAAAATTTTGGCCTGCTATAGTTGATATTTTTGGATTTCCACATCATTCAATATTTAATGTTTTCCCGGGTAACACTCAGTTTTCATATTCTTAAGCATTAAAAATCCGTGTTGAAGCAGCTGTTTAACATGTGAATTGCAATTAACAAGATTTCCCGGTTTTTTTTTCAATCCTGTACTGCGTGCATTCAGGGCGGATCTGTACACATTTTTTTTTAATATCAATTTTGTCTGGGAAAACATCATCCATTACAATTTTTATTTTTGTTATTTAACAGAACAATAAAAATCGATTAAGGATTAAAGGAATACCAAAAAAATAAATTGTGCAGAGGATATTATCTTCAAATGTTGTCTGTTTTTTGTTTTAAAGTCTTTTAAAATGTGGGTAGTTCGTTATTTTATTGTATATGTATACGTTTTATTAGAGAAATTTGATGTGGGTAAATCGCTTTTTATTTCAAAATATTTTTTTCTTAATGAAGGATCCCTTTGTACATATGTATGTATGTAGATGCGTACGCATATGGAAACTACTCCTTGAAAAATTATACCAATTATTTTTTATGTATCTTTACTGTCTGAATGTGTCTTATAAATAATTGTGTAAGCATAATAGATTACACGCCTTCGTATATTTTTCAAGGCAATGAAAACCTAGACAATATTTTCCATAATATATCCCCACAACTATCATCGGGTACACTATTTTTAACCACCACACCACCATAATTTCCTCATTTATTTTTAATTAAATGAATTTTTCATGAATCTGTTTTATATGTACGTATACATATTATGTTCGAAAAACACAGGTTCTATAATTTTCACATCTTTGCACTTGAAACATCCGTTTATTATTATATTAGGCAAACATATACACGACGACGATAGAAAATAGGAAAATTCTAGGTTAGAAGGGTAATAAGTATGTTTATACAATTCTGTTTGTATATACATACGTACATATGTGTGTTTCATATTTTTTTAGACTTTGTCAAGTGGTGCAAAATTTTCCAGTTCACATACTTAATTAAGAGCTTGAAAGTTATATTTAATTTGCTTTCTGTTCAATTATATTTAATTTAGCTACTACATATTATGTACGAGATATTTGGCACCAAACATGGATCGTGTAATGCATATACAAAGTAAGTGGATTTTAATTATGCAACACCATATATTGTAAGATCTATGTAATTTTCTTTTTAAGAGGCAAAATAATTAATTACATAAATGCCGAACTATTAAAAAATGCTTAATCATTCTGGGTCAGCGTTAAGTTGGGCAACAAACTGCAAAAACGGTTAGCGTAACAAACAGTATTGGTCCTGTAGCAAATTTTCAACGATAGGAAAGAGCACAAAAATAAATTTTTTATCAAAATATCAAAATCGTTACCGGCTCTAGGGAGCTTTTATATCACGATTACTATTTAAAGAAACAAAATTAAATTTGTAAAAGTTTTATCAAATACAGATTTAAAAAGTTGGTCGAAATCTCACAATGATTTTGGTTGGTTATAAAAGCACAAATCTTATATATTATGAAGAGGGTGCGACAAAAAAAGTAAAATTGCTCGAATTTACGATAAGCACATTATAAACTGCTTGAAGGCAATACATTGAACTTTCCCCAAATAAATTCGTCAGGGATAACATTATTGATTGAAAAACTCGACAGTAATTTAATACATTGAGAAAATAAACCAACCGTACGTGGAAGAGGTTTAACACTGCTCTAAGCTGTAATTGACTCGAATAAACAAGAAAAACTACTTAACCCAATTGAGTGAAAAAAAAAAAAAAGAAAATGTTGTACTCTATAAAAACTACAATTCGATATAAGATTATAGTTTTTTTCTTCTGTCCCAGTATAAGACTCGATTAATCTTATTCCAATCGGTTTATGAAATTCGGGGAACAAAAAAAACATTTAGACGAACAAAAATCCAAAACTCTTTGTTGTGTTAAAAGAAAATATTTCGACTCTGTTCTCCTACTATGTATACCAAGAACAACCAGTGGAAAAACTTTTCATTCGTATTTTATGGTTCATTAGATTTTTAAATGAAGGGAAAATAATTTGATATTGGAAAAGAAATCAAATTTTCTTTAAATTTAAATTAAGCATTTTTCAAAAACACCAACAAACCTCAACATTTCTTTTATTTGCGCAAATAATTATTTTATGTACAAAATTATTGGTTTTTATTATGTAGGTACATAAAACTCAAGAAAATTTGTTTAATATTTTGAATATTTTCCAAATTTTTAATTGGGAAGATATTTTATTGTATTTTAGGGCGGAAGTTTCTAAGCAAAATAAACTTAGATATTTGATTATAAAGCTTAGTCTTAAAATAATTAAATTGTTTTGATTACGGGGGCTTTTTTATTACACTATCAAAATTGATGGATTTAATACTGGAGGTGCAGAAGTTCATTCCGTATTTGGGAGTATCCTGTGAAAACACTAGCACCGTTATTAAATATTCTTGTATAGAGGAGTTCAGTAAATAGACTGAATTAGGGTTGTCGTAAAAATAAAATAAATCAGCTAGAGAAATTGTGGAAAATAAATTATCAATATTTTCCTACTTCGGAGGTCATGTACTGAGAAAAATTGTACATACATGTAATCTTTACTATTTTCCCATTTTAAAATTAACGTACAAAACTTCAGGTAATTTTTACTAAATTCAATTAAATTTTATAAGAATTATATACATTTCAAGCTATTAACTTAATATTTACCTGAACACACCATTTGAATTTAAAATTATAAAATAAGTTAAATTTAAATGTAAATATAACTTACTTTCAATATATAATCCTTTAATTTTTAAAAGTAATGAATTTTAAATTTATTGTAAACCAGATTGATTTTTTTCTAAAATAAATTGTACCGGATACTTTATAAAAATAAACTGTTTCTAACATCTGAAATTAATATGAAATGCAACAGTTCAAATCTACGTTAAATTTATTTAAATTTTATGTGGCTATCATTTAAAATCTAATTAGATTCATTTAAATGTTATATTCCTCTTATTGCTTTTTTACTATTTCCCGTTATTTTTTTGTTCAATTTATAACCTCATGTGTCATGTATTTATTTTAAATTAGTTTTTATTGGAAAAGCATGTGCGGTGCATTAATTTAATTTATTTAAAATCCTAGTTTGTCCGTTATTTTAATATATTTTCCTTTCAAAGACAAAAGTGTTAGCAAAGTAAAAAAAAATGACGGGAAATTCAGAAAATATAGTGAGTGGGAAAAGTGTTGAATGTGATTTACCGTGTACAAATGACAGTTCGCCATATTTTGATAATAATAACTGCAACCAATACGTTAATTTTGCCAAAATTTTTGTAGATAACAATAATTTACACAGTAGTGAAAATGTTTTAAATGTAGAATACAGTTCTAAAAGTGTAAGTGCGTCTAATTCTAATATGGAAATATTATGGAGCGTTAATTCCAATGAAGAAATCCATAATTGGTGTACACAATACGATATTATGGAAGCATTTGAATTGCTTACAAGTAAATATAAATTATGTCTTTTCAAATCAATTATTTTCGTCATAACCTCCCACATTTTGAAATTAGAGTTTGTTAAAGTACGTGTAGAACTATTGCCTGCCAAAGTTGGTTATACCAAAACCTACTTAATAAATAAAGCCCCCTTGATGAAATCAAACTTTATTTAAGGTATCAACAAATCGAAATCAAATTGTTTCCTATTTTTTTATATGCAGTTCTCGATCCGCGATTGATTCGTTTCCGTGGATTCTATAATCGACATGAATATTTGGTTTCATCCCCGAAAATAATTATTATTTTATTTAAATTTACATTTTATTATCTATTATTGTCTTTGTCAGAGTCTGAAATTACATTGGATCATTTGAAACTAATAAATGAAGAAGAAATAAAAGACTTATTCCAAGATCAAGCCCTTGGTCAACGAATTAACTTTCGAATTAAATTAAATAAATTTCGAAGTGATAATGTAAATATGGAGATGAACTAGACCTAGACTTCATTTTTAGAATTTAGATCCACTTCATGTAATAAAATGTAGCTGTGACCACGATACTTTATTAATGAATTCCGCAATTGAGAAATGGATGGAAAAGAATCAGAATTTAAATAAATCGAGTTCTTCAGATCAGGTTGTATCTGCAATCCCACGCAACCTGCAAAATATTCTAGAGTCCACACATACAGGTCGAACTATATTAGGTCTGAAAACCAAACCGCTAACTTCTTTTTACAAAAAACAATTAGTTAATGTAATCGTTCAAGAGTTTACTGATATGAAAAAAAGAATGCAAATTAAAGAAATAAATTATTATAATGAGCAAATTCTACAGATGTTTCCAAATGAACCTACAGTGAGTAAGATTAATTTTAATTTGCATATTTGAATTAACTTTTAAAATACCTCTCTTACAGGATTACTATTTCATACCTGGTCAGAAGACTAAAAACGCTAAAGGCAAGCTGTACGATAAAACGAGCAATGAGGCAGCAAAATTAAGGTCATTAGGCATTTTCACTCAAACTAAGGAAAGAAAAACAAGCTCATCTTGCACCAGCATCAGCGGAACAAATATAAGTAATATTTATTGATTGAAAACTTACGATTATTATTTTTTGGTTAATTATTTTTAAAAAATTTGCAGCTTCTGAAAATACTGAAGAGAGTGCTGATATCAAAGAATCGCTTTTGTGGCTTTTGTATAATGAGGAACCTTGGGAAACTGTAGTGTTGCACTGGGATAAAACATTTACGAGACGACAAAATATTATAAAGTCTACAAGCAATAACATCAAAAATTTTAATAAATTTAAACAATTAAAAAATTATTTGGGATATACATTAGTAAGTATTTTCCTGTTAAACTTCTCTTATTTTGAAAGCTATGTTTTACTTTAGAGCCTCGAAGGTATAACCCTTGAGCACTAACTAGTTTTGCACAATATTTTCCAAATTCTCGTTTTATTTCAGCTAACATCTTCTGGTTCTTGATCGAATGTACCATACAATATATTTTAAATTTGTAAAAATCCAAATAAATATTCAGTTAGCTTAAAACATTGTTATTACATTTTTTCTGTACCTTTGAAATACCTTTCTCTGACAGAAAAAATTGAAATTCAATTGACTGGCAATTAAACATTATTCGTGATTTTTTAAAATGAAAAATTATTATTTGATGCATGCGATCAAGTTCCATACGATTTTAGCTAAAATAAACCAAAAATTTGGGAAATCTTTCGGAAAAACAAGATGCGATGTGTTTAGCACTTAAGGTGATGTACGTTTCGAGGCTTTTAACTGAAATAGGTATGGATTTCAATTTTTTTTTTTTTGTAATTTGCAAATATTTTGGAATTTACCATATTATTTTGCGTTATTATAGATTGAAAGAGATTTTTCCAAAATCTACCCAGGAAAGCAAAATAAACTACTGGAAAAATGGAATCGATTAAGATTGCATCTCTTGTCGAATGTTCGGAATTTGGTGAAGGATAAAACCAATTCCAACATGCTAAAATTAATTACTAATGAAACCAATCAGGGTAGGTACAGAGCACTATTCATTTTGAATTTTAATGAATATGACGTATGAACTTAAGTTTTCCAAAATCTAATTAAAACTCGTTTTAACTTTTCAGATTCAGTAGATGCAATAATAGCATTAAGTATTCATGCTATTTGTAAACCGATAAAAATTTCATGTGTGATTAACGGTAAAAAGACCATATTAAACCCATCTATAGCTGACAGCCAGGATGTTTTTCTAATACACATTTCTAAAATTAACGATAAAGAGCGAAAACTCGCGAATTTAAAAAGTAAGCTTCTGACCAAAGGACAAAGTTTGCAACCTATAATTTTAGTAGTAGGAGAAGCTTTAAATAATTTAAACGAATTTTATGTAACCTTCGATAATTGCATATACAAATTTAGCTCTTTTCTAAAGTGTTTGGACATTGTTTTTAAGTTAACAAATACCTTAAATCTTAAATATCCGAAAGAATGTCAAATTTTTTGGCAATTTATACAAAAGTTTTTTTTTTGGAATTAATACATCATATGATATACGTAATTCAAATTTAAATCATTTTATAACAAATTTAAACACTTAAGTAAAATTTGTTACATTTAACATTTAATCATTTAAATTTCATATTCCTCTGAAATAGTTTTTTAGTCTTTCCTTATTTTTTTGGTTAAAGTTTCAACATCGTGTTTTATTTTAAATTAAGTGAAGATCGCTATGCGAAGTGTTGTAGTAGAAATATAGAGTATTATAGATTTTTGTTGATCATTAATTTAATTTAATTATTTTAAATCGTAGTGGATATTTTATTCATTATTAGTATATCGAAAAGTTCAAAGTGATTTTTTTTTTTTTTTAAATCGAAGAATATTAATAAAATGAAATAATAATTTAAGTCACATTTAACATAAATTTTAATAAGTTTAACCCTACAGTGCGCAATGATTCATATTTGAATCGTTGCTGTTTTCAGCGTTTAACTTTTTAAAACAGCCGTTTTGTACAAAATTGAGTACTGATTCATATTTAAAGGGTATTCCTCTTAACCGCATTTGCTTTTTTCTTTCTCTCGAATTGGTTTTGAGTAGTGTAAAATCATTGTTATGTGACTAGTCTTGGTGTTAATATTATAAGTAATTTCGTGTGGTTTTATTTTATAATAATTAATTTTCCGGTACCAAGGTATGTGTAAAAAAATTTAAATATGATTGTTAGTGTTATTAAGTGCCTATTTGTGTAGTTTGTTCCTGAATTGTATGTAAAGTGTCTTTGTAATACTGTAAAACGTATGCGATTCATATTTGAATCACCGCTCATTTTGTGTATAAAAAGTAAGATTCATATATGAATCACAGCGGGTTTTCTGTACATCTACCCTTGCAAAACAAGGAAGGCCATCTGAGGTACAACGGGAATATGAGGAAAAAAGGAAAAAACCAAATGTACAACCGTTACCTACTAAAGATGTTCGATTAGATGGCATAAACCATTTTCCAATTTGGAACGAAACCCGTTTGCGTTGCAAAAATCCAAATTGCAAAGCCCAAACGTTCGTAATTTGTGAAAAATGTGACACGGCGCTGTGTTTCAATAAAGACAAAAATTGTTTAAAACATTCCACACAAATTAATTTTTTCGTCAGCTTTTTACGCACTGATTCATATATGCATCGAATTTTCTTTTGAATAAAATTGAATGAAAAACAAAAAAAAAATTTTTTTTTAATTTTTTTCCATTTATTTTTTTTATTTTCCAACAAAAATCCATTTTTTTTTCTAAAATTAAGAAATCGCGCACTGTAGGGTTAATTAATCAAAGTAAAATGTATAAATGTAATATGTGCGATTTAACTTTTAATTTTCCTCATATATTAACTAAACATTTACTGAATGAACATTGTATGAATAAATATGGTCGATTTGAATTTAAACAATCGGGGTGCACTCAAACTTTTCAAAATATATACGCTTTCATAAGACATCTAAATAGATTGCACAAAAAATATATAAATAAAACTAGTGAATTACCTGAAAAGCATAACTTCCAGACTAATTGTAATGCTAACAATGCATCTACGTCCAATATTGTATCTGGCAGTAGTGATTTACTAGATTTAAACACGTTAAGTGATGAACCACTTTATGAACGCTTACAAAATCAGCCGAATGTGGCTTGTGATGTATCAAACATTTTAAGTAATCTGTTAAAAATGTTAAAAAAGAATGCATTGTCTCTTACCCTAAACCTTCACAATAAAAATAATTTGACTAGAGGAAATGTCACTGGAATTCAAAATGACATCATTTCTGATATTGTTCAACCGATCCTTAATATAATTACGTGTAATATAATACCAATAATTAAAGAAGATAAAAGTGTGGCAAATGCAAAAAATATAATTGAAACTTTAGAGAATACGTTTAGTGGATTTGAAACTGAATACAGGTTGATTAAACGACTTAAAGAATTAAAGCTGTATCAAGAACCAAAAGCTTATTCAATGAGTAATGAAATGACTGACATAATATTGCATCATACCCCTACTATTGCGCCAAATAATATGTGCGGTATACTGATGCCAATATCGTTCCAAATTCAAAAATATTTTGAATCTCAAAGTATATTAAGGGAAACTTTGGAAAATATGACCCGACTAAAGCAATTACCTCACAACTGTTTCGAAAATTTATTGAATGGATCGATTTGGAAAAATAAAATGGAACATTCTCAAGATAGAATTTTGATACCAATTAACTTATATTTTGATGATTTTCAAATCGATAATAGTTTAGGACCACACGCAAACGTACACACAATAACAGCAGCTTACTATAACTTTCCAACCATTCCAAGTCACCACATATCCAAACTTGAGAATATTTTTCTAGCTGCAGTTTACAATAATCAACACCGTTATGCATGTGGAAATAATGTAGCACTTGCACCACTAGTTGCAGAATTAAATAAACTTCAAGAAACTGGTGTTGAAGCAGCAACAAAAGAAGGAACTTTTGTGATTCATGTTATGTTATCTCAAATTCTTGGAGATAATTTAGGATTGAATAATATTTTAGGTTTTAATGACTGTTTTAATTCAAACTCTTGTTGTCGAGTCTGTACTCGAGTAAAAAGAGAAATAAAAAAGGATTGTGTTGAGCACACGGAACATTTAAGAACAAAAGAATCTTACGATAATTGCATTGAACTAAACAACTACGTTTCAACAGGTGTCAAAGAAAATTCGATTTTTAACAGCATTTCTAATTTTCACATAACAGATAATTTTGTATTTGATGTAATGCACGATCTATGTATTTGAGGGTGTATGTGGATACGATATGGTTGAAATAGTGCGATACTACATCGTAAAGAAAAAAAAGTTCTCACTTGATGTTTTTAACTTTAGGAAACAAATGTTCGATTACGGTGAATTGGAAATTGGCAATATATTTGGTCCACTACAAATTTCGCATATAAAAAAATCTAAAATCAAATCAAATGCTCGGGAAATGCAAACATTCGTAACGTATTTTCCCATAATAATTGGCGATTTAATAGACAATGATGATGAAGTATGGCATTTTTTTTAACATGGTTAACAATAATTGATATTATAACACTTCCAAGTTTAACTTTAGTACTGCTTGAAAAATTAGAAAATAATATACATAAACATAATGCTTTATATCAATCAATATTCCAACAAACTTTGAAGCCAAAACACCATTTTATGGTTCATTATGTCACCGCAATTAAAAAATGTGGACCTCTTAAAAACATGTGGAGTTATCGATTCGAGGCGCAACACAGAGAACACAAAATATACATGCGGAATGTATCTTCTCGGGTAAACCCTCCATTAACGATTGCTCGGAAAGCTTCTCTAAAATTTTCAAGGTTATTGCTTGAACAATCTTTTTTTTTAGATGATATTATTATTGAAGGCGAAAATTATTTAAACTTAACAGAAATTTGTGCTGGGCTAGAAGATTATTATCAGTTAAATTTACATAACGCATTTGTTATTAAACGGTTAACTTTTAAAGGAAAGTTGTACAAAAAAGGATTTTTCATATTTGTCAAACAGCAAGTCGTTGAATGTGTCTACAGAATTGAATTTATAATTAAAGCAAATACCGGTTTAATTTATTTAATTTGTACAAAATATGATTTGGCTTATTTCGACTGCCATATACAATCATTTGTTATGAATTTGAATAATTGTAATTTAGAAATAATTGAAATTTATGAAACCGGAGCCCCTTTTCATTCTTATACCACAAATGATGGTAGAAGGGTAGTAAGAAAAATGTTTTTTTGAAAATAAATAAATACCATATAGAATTGTTTTGTATTTTACTGTAACATGAATTTTTATATTTTTATGTACTTTGATTTGTATCCAATATCTTAATAAATAAAATGGAAAAAAATTATTTAAAACGCAAATTATCAGTATACTCGTATTATTTATTTTTATATACAACAAATAAATTGAATTTGAGAATTTTACCCAAAGGTGCAATTGAAGATCATAATTAAGAAAAAAAAATCTTTTAAAAATTAAAATGAGACCATTTTTAAATTACAACCTGTTCATTTAATTTTCAGTTGAAAATTCAAGTTAATTTCATATAATGAACTGTTAAAATTGGGGTAAAATTCAAATGAACCACAATTTAAAATTGAACTCGTATCATTTCAAAATAATGTTGTTCTATTGTAAAAATATTTTTTAAAATGCACTTAAAAATAATTACGATTCTATTAAATTTTAAATGAAAAAATTTAGTAAATATATGTTATCTTAATCTAAATTTTACATAATGAACAGATTAAAATAATATTTTAATCCATTTAAAAACTAAATGGTCATATAGTTGACCGAAAAATACCTGGAAAATATATGAATTTTACCTAGATTTTACTATTTTTTTTTCTGAGTGTGGTGAATAAGTTTAATAAACGCAAATTAGGTTTTTAAGACAATTACAACTTACAAATTTTGAACTATTTAAAATTTTAATCCACACGTTTAATTTAAAAATTTAATTTAATTTCATTGTTAGACAGATCGAAATTATAAAATAGAATTTTTCTGGTGACCAGGTCAAAAACGATTAAACGATGTCTGAAAAAGTTTAAAAAACCAGAACTTTTCAATTAAAACACAAAAAAAAACCAGAACAGTTATAAATACAGTTACAAAAAAAAAATTGGAAATAACAATGGTTTGACCATCCACTGGTAACAAAACATACAAAAGGTAAAATCTCTTCTAGAACACTTTCAAACCCATTAATATGATTCATGATTTAGAGGTGCTGTAACTAATTCATTGATCATCAAATTTGTTGCTTGTATCAGATACTATGGATGGATTTTCTAAAACAAAACATGGTCAGAATTCAACATATGTATGTACATTGCGGGACACTCACTACCAGTGATACTGTGGTCATTAGATACAAAAATTGGGAAAATCTGATTTGCCAAAGAAAAATTTGTTTTTTACTTCCATAACCAATCCAGACATGTTGCGACCGCTTAGTATTCACTTTTGTTGACGGTTTAATTGTTTAATTGAGGGAATTCCTTTTACTGTTTTCAGGTCATTGAACTGAGTTTGAGTTTTTTTGTTTTGTTAAACCCTTTTCCTAGCATTACCGATTCAAATGAAAATTTAATGATGAATTATGATATTTGGGTGTATGTATTACGAAATCCCGGTGTTAAAAATTTGTTTTTTCATAGTACACCCGTAAAATAAAAATAAAAATGGGAATTTTCTGAAAACCGGGATTTTGAAAACTAGGATTTTGAAATTCAGGGCTAACAAAAAACACAGAATTTTGACAAATCTCGATTTTCAAAATCGGGATTTCGTTACACACCCAATTCGCAAAAAAATAGATCTTTAAGGGGAACCGTGGCTAATTTCTTTTCCAAAGTTAAGTCACAACAAAATTTAAATCCGAATAATTCACCTAATGCCAATTTGTCGTTTAACATTACAAATTACTTCCATCAAATCATCTGTAATTTCTGATCGTAATTTACGTCAGAATTTTGCGCTGGATAATACGTATAAAATAACATCAAAGATGGAATTTGTTTTTCACGGCGATGATCGAGTAATAGAAATGCAAATAACCTATCGTTTGTGACAAAATATGCACGCAGCCTTGAAGAACGTAACTTTGCCGCACCAATCTACAGTAAGATCAGTACAAGAAATTCGAGTGCTATGCCAAAAAACGAGAAAATGGGGTACACATAGGATATGATCCTAAATAGTTTTGTGATACACACATTCGAAGACAAGAAGTACATCCAAACCCAACAATTTAACCCAGGTAATACAGCTCAAATATATACAAGAGCATAATTTAGAGAAAATGTTGAGATTTATAAACGTAGTACGGGTGATAACACTAAAACTTGTCTACACCTTATTTGTTGAAATTGCCGGGATATTAGACACAGGTGTCAGGTACTGTCCGAAACCAATTCAAAATATTTTTGGTTTTGTATGCGGCTTAGCTGATGTTATTAAACTATCTAGAGATTTGAACGAGAGAGATTTTGAATAGAAATCAATTCAGCCCCTCGAAAAACAATTTGTAAATAATACAGTTAAACAACAAAATCCTACATACGTCAAAACTATGCTTACCATCCAATCACTAAATTAACCCTAAAAAAAACGCATTTCTCGGGCATTTAAATATTTTAAAGGAAAACACGTCTGTTGAAGAATTGTTTTGTATTAATTAAAAGCAAGTCATCTGACGATTTACGCCCACATGCTGAAATTTTAATAGCATCTAGAAAACTAACAAGTCTCCTATATAGCGGTGCAACTGTTAGTAGCCTTGGATAAACGCTCTTCAACTTTTAGTACACTTAAATATGTTTGGCTGTCACTTACTTTTGAAGTATCGACTTTTTAGGGAAAATTCAATATTTCTCCAAATGTTATGATCGATGAAGTAGTCACTTTTTCTGTAGTGGATGTGCAAAGAACAGACATATTTTAAACTGGAATGACCACCAAAAGCTCAATCATACTATCGATTTATTCACTTCTTTTGTTGATATAGGACGAGGGTAGCAAGCCAACAAAGCAAAGGTACTATCCACTTTCGAAGAGACCTTTTTTTGACGAATGTTGAGGTTAGGCGGCTATAGAGATTAGTAAAAGTGCCTTCAGTTCTCCAGTAAGGATTGTCCGTAAAGCAAACGGAAAAACACAACTTGACTAAACTACTTTCCGTGACTAAGAAGGATGCTTCAGTATCACGAAGATATTTTTGTATTATCGGATGACCTATTGATAGTCAGCGGCCATTAAAGCAGAAATTTAGACTGTTAGAGTTGGTCTCGGACTTTCTACGGATGGCGGCAGTTTCATAATGAAAGAAATCTTCTACTTGGGTTATTTAGTAGGAGAAAACGGCCATCTATCCGATCCATAGAAAATAGAAACTTTACTAAACCTAACGGCACCGACGAAACGTAAAACAGACTAGATGGTTGCTTGAACGGTTGGTTGGATGGTACCGTTGTTTTATTGCCAATTTTCCGCCATAACAGCACCATTAATGGATTGCTTAAATAAGGGAGAATCCGAATGATCCGAGAAAGCCGAGGAAGCATTTAATAGTGTCATTCAAAAAGCTTATTTATTAGATGAAATGTTAGTAGTGGATGTGGATGCAAGATGGACATGGGTTGAAATATCTCTAATGGGTGCTTGTCGACTAAAAACCAATTTTTTTTTCTACAAATTATTGATACTGAGGCTTCTTCCGTATGCTCACGTTAAAAAAAAGATTTATTCTTCATGCACAAGCGACAACAAAAATAAATTATCCTAAGAAAACCATCTCCGCTTTAAAGACGTCGGTGAAGTCAATCACGAAATTCACCGGCGATGACGCTTATGTAGTTCAGAAGGAATAAAATGTGTTGAAGAGACAAGTTGATGCTTAGACTGGACCGACGTCGCCTTCTGATTAGCACTGCCAAGGAAAGTTTGATGGCCACAGAAACAACAAATACTTGGGATTGATTAATTGAATTTTTACGTAAACAATTTAAAAAGTGTACTAACGTTGCAATTATTCATTGAAAACTGAACACGAGACAAGAAACAAGAAATCGGATGAATCATTAAGAAGTTATCTAATTGTAATGCAAGGATTGAGCAACCACGCTGAAATTTAGGATCTAGCTGTAGTAAAATATTGTATAGAGGGTATTTCCGACTATGAACCAAGCAATTAATTTTATACGGAGCAACTTGTATAGAAGGTGGTTTGGCGTCTATTGGAGGGGGGGATCAAAGTTGAGTAGATTAATCTACCAGCTCCGTAACCTTCCAGTAGGGTGCGCATAACGTGAGCTGTTCTGGTCTTGTCATTAGGCAGCTGCGTGATGGGTACAATTGTGTAAGGGGTAACCTGTGCACAATTCGCAAGTGTACGTACTGCCTCCTCGTGGCAACCACTGGTAACTAAGGCCACTTGGCACATTTTAGGCCATTTGGCACAGGCCAAAGTACGGCGCTAAAGGAGAAAACCTTGACAAAAAACCCTAATCTAAGGTGGAACAGCATATGCCGAAAGATGAATGGCTGATAGGTTAATCAGCCCAAAATATGCGGACTCTGGATACCAGGCACCCTCCAGTTTTATTTTTAGCCTTCCTGTAGTAAAGCTGGGTGACCTACAGGTGATTTGCAATTCCCAGCAACTCGTAAGAGTAAAATCAAACGGAATACGGGGCAGGAGTAGGAATATACGGGAGTGGCACAACCCTCTCGAGGTCCTTGAGCTCCAATGCTACCGTCTTTCTAGCGGAACTACATGCTGTAGTAAACATCTAGGAGGGAGAGCAATATGCCCAGATAGTATGTATCACGTACCGGGAGGCAGTATTGTCAGGTTCATTAAGAACCTGAATATTGACTGGACGGATAATTAAGCAGGGGCCAGCACAATAGATCTTTTAGGTCGCAGTGCGAAGTGGCTGATCGCCCGCATGGCCCCCCCCAATAATAATAATAATAATAATAACTTGTATAGAAGACTTCAAAACCAAAGTAGACCTTTACGTGGTGGTGGATAATTTATTACATAAAATGGTGGATTAAATATATGGCGATTGATGCGCCTCGTTTAAGGGGGACAATGGAAAGCTTTTATACAGAGCTTACCATAGACGGTGACTAATTTCATACACTTTTCCACATCGTTCAAGAAAAAATTTTGTCAAACGATAACAACCTTGCCCTTGAAAAATTATTTAATTGCCGTCGAATATGACAGTGACTTACCTGAGATGTTCAACATTACCGATAAGGAACATGAGGCAAACATAAAGAACATGATTGTTAATTACAAGCATGAAGCATTCGAAGCCGAGAATGTGCGGAAATATGTAGATAGATGAAAGGATTGTGGAAGACATTATATGGCCAAGTAAATGTGAACATGCTAGTACCTTAGCTAATAAAAATGATGGATTGAAACGATTTTGTGTTGATTTTAAGAAATTAAATGTGGCTGTAGTAAAAAATAAGTACCCGTTACCACCAAAGATTTTCTCAACTTTAGATCTACGTAATGGTTTCTTCCATGTACCTGTTTCGGGAGATAGTGTAAAATATATGACGTTTGTAAGGGTGCCATTTGGCTTATGTTATTCGCCGATCGTATTTTGAGGACGATTCAGCAATTTTGGCGAAGGATGAGGAAGAAGCACTGTCGAAACAGCCATATTAAAAGTGGCCTAGGAGAACGGGTTGCAAATAAAATAGGGGAAAATGCCAGTTTTTATCCTAGTCCATCCAATATTTAGATTATGAAATAGAAGATGGGCATGTGAGCCCTCAAATAAAAGGAAGACTGGAATTACTAAATTCCCAGAACCTAAGAGTGCAACGAAAGTGTAGAGTTCTCTAGAACTGGCTTTTTACGAAAAGATTCTAGATTTATTTTTCAGGCTTTACAAAAAGAGGCATTTAAACAAATAAAAAACAGTCTAACGAGTGAACCAGTTCTTAAAATTTATTCTCCCACGGCAGAAACGGAACTGCACGCTGAAGCATGCAAAATTGGTCTATTGGTCCGTATTCACTCTCACAATCTCTAAGGGAATACCAACGTGAAATGGTGAAGTGGAAAATGGAAATAGACAAACTAGAAGAGTGGTACAAATTTACAGACAAGTTGCAGAGATTTCTTAACAATACTTACCAACGTAGCATTGTGATGTGACAATTGGAGCTATTGATTGGGTTAAAAATGCGTTGCCCGGAAGGTATCAGGCTAAAAGAAATAATTGAGCAGGAAACTGCGTTAACTCAAAATTACGATCGACAGAATTTAAGAGATACGGCCAGATGGAAGATAACAGAAGTCCAGGAAGAAAATAACTTTCACTTATTACAACAAGAGAAGAAAAATAACACGGCTGTTCAGGGTAGGTGATGTGGTGCTAATCAAAGGGCACAATTTGGTGCAAGAACGCTTTTGAGAATGTTCCTAAGTCCATATCAAATTGTTCGATGTAGAAAAAGTTCGGCATTCAGAGGGGCCGAATAAAACATCCACATATATCAAAAACTTCATCATCTGTTTCGTTGGTCAAGTATCTGCTTAATCCAACCTAAGACCAACCACGATTTTAGAATATAGATTTTAGTATTGCTCTCCCTCCTAGATATTTACTACAATTTAACGTTCTGCTAGAAAGACCGTAGCAGTGGAACCTAAGCACTTCGAGAGAGCTGTCCCACTCCCGTTTATTTCTACCCCTGCCCCGTCTTCCGTTTGATTTTTATTGATACAAGAAATTTCGGTTCGAACTATTCGTTGTAGCGATTGGACTTGTTATTGTAATCCATTCATATATTTCAAGTGCTATATAGTGGTCCTGATGTTCAGATTTGGTCGTTCCATAATAGCGAGTATTATAGATTTTTGGTGAATGACGTATTTTTAAAATTCTAAAATTTCGGGATTATTTGAGAGTTTTTGTATAATCGAGGATTTTTGACTTTTGAGTTGAAAATAGCATTGTAACATCTAGAAGATAATCAAACTTTGAAATTATTTAAGACCGTATCATTCAGCTAGGGAACTCAGCTAATCAGATTAACTGAGATTATAGACATTATTCAAGGTTTTTTATATTGCATTCTTATAGCATTCAGATACTGCATTCTGCAAGTAATATAAATTCAAAAATTTTCAAGATTATATAAATATTCGATATTTTAGGTAATGCTATAGCCCCGAAATAATCGAGGTCATTCTAGAATTCGTAGATTATTCGAAATAATTGTTGGTCTCTTTGAGTTTAGTTACATGTAGCTCTGATTTAAAGTATTGGTGCTATTACTTGAAATTTATTGTTTTTTGAGATTTTTTATGACATTAAGGGAGATCGCTTCAGGTTATCAATTTTATTGAAGTTTATTGCAGGAGATTGTTCGAGATCATTAGAAAATTTACTTTATTTTTAAAATTATGCAAACTCTGTGAATAGTAATTTATGATGACTGCTTGATTTTGAAATGTGCAGTGTGTTGTCTGCAATAAATCAATCGTTTGAAATAATTATTGGCCATTCATTGAAATTTTACAAAATTTTGAAATTTTTTATGCTAACCTAAAATGTTTTAGGTCGTTGAATGCCGAATCTTGCTATTATAAAAACTATTTTGTTTAATTCGTCGGTCAAGGTACAAGCCTTTTATCGTTTTAATAGAGGTACTTCATCAAGGGCCGTTTCAAAACTTTTCACTTAAGTGCGGTGAAATAAAACAAAATAATTTTAGGTGAGCGCCGGTTATTGAGAATCATTGACATCGAAAATATTTTTAAAAACATTTTATTAATAACATTAACATTTTATATTATAAACAGGATAATCTTTAAATTTCCCATTAGTATTTTGTCAAATTCGTTATCGGCCGGAAATTGTATATTCAGGGTCATCAAGAATGTTCGTTTTTTTAAGTCTGCTAAAGAACGGATGAAGATTAGAGAATAAGACGAAGTACCGCTCAAAGAAGCAATGATGAAGTAGCTGCAATTTTCCAAAAAGCAGAAGGCTTACCACCACTTGAGAAGAACTTGCTAATTCGTTAGTCGCATAAATGATCAAAGAAGCATTTGGAAATCAGAACTGGCGAAACAATATTCCATTGCAAAAGAGGTCCATCACTTTGAGATACATTTATGAAAACTCGAGAACCCCAGTTACACTAATTGCAATATCACAATTACAGAAAGCGAAGCAGCTGCCTAACCTTTGTTACAAGGAAAAGTTTTCATCCTTCTTTCTTAATTTCAAGAAAGTCCAAGAAACAACGCACATAATTATCGCGAATTACATTTTACCGTACATCGTAGATGTAGAGGCGATTTACGGGACCAATTTTCAGGATTAAGAACTCTTGAGAAAAATCAAATCCTTTAGAAATTTTAGAAATTTTAATTTTATCTTGTGTCACACCTACTTTGACAATTGTGTAGTATTCACAGAAATAGAATTCTAAAAATTTATAACATTATGTCTTTTAATATTTAATAATCGTATTAAACAATTAAAAATTGTAACCTCGAATCCCGAATAATTAATATAAATTTGTTAAATTATTTGCAGCACCTCAAACAATTTTATAAAGGGTTGGTCGTTATCCAAAATAAAATATTGTAAAACAACAAAAAATAGCAAAAAATCAATTTTCTAAACATAACAATGCTTTAACGATTTTTTGAAATTGTAACGTTCGAAGAAATTGTTTTTGAGCAATTTGTGGTTTTTAATAATTATTTGCATTGCTTAGCGTTAGTCCTTTGTGCAGAAAGATGACATCAAATTATGCAGCTTCCTTTTATTTTCATATTGTAGATAACAAAAGCTTATCGTGGCTTTCCTGTTTAATATTGTCTGGGATTTTTTGGAATTTTTATTTTCGGGAATATGATGGTATCTCTTTTAAAAATCATGTTATTTATTCCCGATTCGAAATAATTCGAGATTTTGATTTTCACATTTAATGTTTTGATATTTCCTGTTTTGAAATTTTGAAATTCAAGATTTCTATTTTGAGATAGTGATTGCGATATGGCGTTTGTCGAAATATTTTACCCAATCCATTTAAATCTTGTTACATTCAGAAATATTTTGTAAAATTAAAGAACACAAAGGGCCCTTCCACAACCGTTGGCCATTTGACTGATTCTCCCTTCCGACATTCGGCCCTTTGACATATTCGGCCTTTAGACATTCGGCCTTCCGACACATTCAGCCTTTTGACCAATTCGGCCTTTCGACATTCGGCCTTTCAAAAAATTCCTGATAAAGATAGCAAAAAATCAATTTTTCTAATTAAAATTTTTTTTAAAGTTATTTTAATTCGTTGTATACCTTGGAGTATGCAGGATGCCGCTCCGAAACTCCCGATTTGACGGTTTATTAAAATTCAAATATTAATATAAATTAGAACGTGTTTCAAAAATTTGTGTCATTTCATAATTATTCACATTATTAAATAGAGAACTACCCATTCCGCTTATCATTGGAGCCTTTGTGCAAGGACGGCAGGAAAACGTGATAGATTGTTTAAAGAATCTTGATACTTTTATTACTATTTAAGTTTCTGTTTCACATACTAAAATAAAAAGACTCCTCAAAGCTGCTTAGCATTCGTCCTGCCCGAGCAAGGATGACAAGAAATCATGTAGCATCCTTTTGGTATCAAATTGTACGTAGTTGGTCGTATTTAATAAAAATCTAATAAGGTGGCAATACAATTTGTGATTTTTGAGATCTTTTTCCGTTTGCTAAATATTAAAATGATGCTCAAATAATTTTAAGTAAAACAATACATAATTCACGAGCAAATTTAATATATTTGTGAATCATAAATTGGGATACCATCATATTCCCGAAAATAAAAATCCCCCAAAAAATCCCCAAAAATATAAAATAATGTGCCTCATTAAAAAGGAAGGCGACAATAAATTTTGGTTAACTGCAATATAAAAACAAAAGGAAATCGCAATTCTTGCGCCGAAAGTAACAATCTTAAGCGGCTTTGGGAAGTTTTTTACTTTAGTATGTGAATAATTACTAAAAAACACAAATTTTTCAAAGATAATTTCTGTGAACGTTAGAAATTAAAAAAAAAGTCAAAGCAGCGGTTTTGGGCAGAAGCGCCATCCTATAAGGTACAAAACGAATTAAAATTTTTTTTTTAAAATTTGTTATATTTGAAAAACCTGATTTTTGGGGATTTTTTGTTTTTTTTCGGATTTTTTTTATTTTGGATAACGTTTTCTGTTGGATACCCATTTCCCAGGTAGTATGGGTGTGTCGACGGAGCTTGGTAGGAATAGGGAAAAATTATCGTCGGGGTGCCCGGAGGAAATCGTGTGCAAAAACTGGATCCTATAAGCACTAAACGGCTTTAAACCCTATAAATCGGCAGGCCCGGACCTAAGACCTATAACTCTATCATCCTTTCTGTTGAAAACATTGGAAAGACTGATCGACGTGTACATACGTGCAAAAATAAAACCCAGTAATTGGGCGACTTCTCAGCATGCGTACTGGAAAGAGAGATCTGTGGACACGGATCTGCATTTCCTGGTGCGAACAATTGAGAAATCAATCCACTCGAAAGAGTACTGTATGGTAGCCTTCCTCGATATAGAGGGCGCCTTTAACAATGTCAGGACGGAGGCAGTTCGGAAAGGACTGTCTTTCTTAGATGTGGACTAACCCTTAGGGAGGTTGATAAATCAGATGCTAGAATTCAGGATTATTAACGCGGATATCGGGGAATCCACCATTAGGAGGCGAGTAGTTAGAGAAACTTCGCAAGGTGGTGTCCTATAACCTCTTCTCTGGAACATAGTTATCAATGGATTACTTTTGGAACTGGAGAGGGAGGGAATAGGGGTGATAGCATATGCAGATGACATAAATCCATCTAAAACAGAGCTGGTACTCTTCACCAAGAAATATAAAATTCCGGTAGTGGCCCCTCCTACCCTAAATGGCACGGCACTGGCCTTTACTGATAAGGCAAGCTCTCTGGGCATAATCTTGGACAGTAAACTAAATTGGATGTCCAATATTTTAGAGAGATTAAAGAAGTTCACCATGGCTCTGTACTCATGTAGGAACGCCGTCGGTAGGAGATGGGGTCTAAAACCAGAGCTGGTACACTGGCTCGTCACCGCTGTAGTCGGACCGATTCTGATGTACGGGGTGAGTGTGTGGTGGCCAGCACTAAACAAGAAACTTATAAGATTAAGATAGAGAAGGTACAGAGAACGGCCTGATTGATCATAAGCGGGGCACTGAGGACAACCCCTATATGTGCTCTGCAGGCTATGTTCTACCTTCTTCCTGTCGACATCTTTAGTAAGCAAAGAGCGGCAACTACAACTGCATGACTCTCTGCCGTGTTTGAGTGGACATTTCTTCAGACGGGCCACTCGACGATTGGCAGGTCGCTAAAGGCAGATGTGGAGAATAGTGACTACACGATACCGATTGTATGCTCTGAAATAGGTTTCCGGACTGTTTCCCTTAAAGGGAATCCTAGGGGAACAGATCAATAACAGAAACTAAAAGTATATAATTCTACACTGCGCTCTAAAACACTACTGTCCTTACGTAGACCTGACTTAAGTAAAGTCGTGGGGGTGCTCACAGGACACTGCCTCATTGGGGAGCATGCAATGAGGCTTTGGTCAATGGCAAATGACTTTTGTAGAAGCTGTATGGATGAGGAGGAGGTAGAGACTCTGAGCAACTTCCTCTGCTTATGCCCGGCACTACAGGATTACAGGAGACATACACATCTGGGCAAGTATAGTTTGGACGGCCTTATGGATCTCGAGAACTGCAATGTGCGAGATATCTTACGCTACATAAGTAGCTCAAAATGGGTCCAATGAAGGTGTGACGGGAGTAGGATCCCTTGGTATCACCTAACCTAACCTAACGTTGGTATAAATCATAAATTAAATAAAATTTATGGAAAATTTTAATCTTTTCTAAACGAAAGTTTTTAAACCTAAATTTCTTTAGGGAATTGTTTAAGCAAAATCAACAAACCCAAAGAATTAAAATTAAATAATTAAATTAAATTAAATTTTTTTGTAACCTCTTTGTTTCAAATTTGCTAGGAAATATTTTCCGATTTGAAAATTTAAAATATTTGTATGCCTTAAAACTAACAACTTTGTTTCATAATATAAAACATTAAAACAAAAGTTTGCTAAAGTTTTCCAAGGTCGGTTTTTCAGAATATTGAACGTTACAACAAAAAAAAAATGCTGAGGGTGGTTGTTGTAAAAACCTCATATCGTAAATTGTTTTGCTATTATTATTCTGCCGGGAATGTTTGCGAATATTCTAAAGCACCATTTCATCTTATCAAAAAGTTTTAAGAATAACACATCTGTTAACAATAAACCTACAAAAATTAATTTCCATAAAACTTCTGAAGAACTCAATTTACTATTAAAAATAACTCTTTATGCTAATACATGTGTCAATTCAAAAATATAAATTTCTATTAACTCTAATATCGAACTTTTTTGCTAAACAAAAAATTTGACACTTGTTGTAGTGATTAATTGAGCGAAGCTTCTCGTTTGCAACCTTACATTTTTGGAAAAAAAGCGAAATGAGTTGGGGAAAAAATGGAGGGAAAAGGGAAAAATATTTTCTCAACATACTTGACATTATCAATGCTTTTATATGTTGACGTCTTCGTTTATATTGTATTTTATGTTTTTTTGTATCTTTTATTTTAAAACATGCGAGAATATTCAATGGAAGGTGTGGCGGCGAGAGGAGAGTGGAAATGTAAAATAAAATAAAAATCGTTTTTTTTTTTTTAGAATTTGTAATCATTATTTTTGATTGCACATTTTCAATAAATGTACATTCGACTATTACATTTCAATTTAAAAAAAAAAATTGATTTTTTTTTTGCTTTGCTTGTTGGCGGGTTTGTTGTGTGTTTTTTTTATGGCGGAAAACATAATATATTATGGATATAGCGGAAACAGGTTTTTAGCAAAATGTTTAACATCACATGTACATGTGTAACAAATATTGGCAATTTTGTAAAAATCGACTTCTCGTTTATATAAGGGAGTGGGGGGTGGTGAAAAATCGATCGTGAAATATGATTTTTGTGTAGGTATTTATTTTATTATTCGAGACTTTTTATGCTGACAATTTTTTTTTTCTATTTTCTTGATTGCCGTTGAGTGGGTTGATGTTTTATTTTATATTTTTGTTCGATTGCCGAAGAAAGTTTTATATTTCATGTCTGGTTTTATGATATTCAAATGAGTTTTTGCGTATGTACTTTGTTGTTTAAATGAAATAATATTTAATTTCAAACTTTTGGAAAATCGCAGTTGAAAGAATTTAAATTTCAAAAAATATTTCGGGGAAGTGTATATCAATTTTGGTATTCAAATCTAAAATAAATACCAATAATTAAAAGCCTACCCTATGTGGAAAAAATGTATTAACCCTAAAAACCAATTTTTAAAGAAAAGTTTCGAAATTTTAATTTTATACAATAACTGCTTCACGGAATACTGATTGTTATTAATCATTTATTCGAAATTTTAAAAATTTGAATAATTCGATTTTGTAGTCTTTTCTAAATTAGCAAGCTTTTTGTCTATTAAATTCTCTAATTTTAATAATTTGAAAAATTATTCAAAATTTTCATTTAAACACATCTTATAAAGTTGGGTACTTTTATTTTATTTATTAAGAATTTAATTTGTCTGTTTGTAAATCAATTGTTTTTTTCGGCTTTTTTATAGACAAATATATTAATTGTTCAATGCCAATGAAGTTTTTACTATTGTTACGTTTTTGCCTTGCCATGTATCACTGGATTGTGAATAAAACAAAATCAATTCAATTTATCACCAACGAATTTATTTATGTCACATAAAAATTAGTACAACACAGTTTATTAATAAAAATTCACAAAATCACTTTAAATAATTTTCACACCATTTTACTGAACACTTATAAATTTTATTTCGCACTACAACACTTTTTAAATCACTTTTTAGTTCCTTTTTAATCTTTACACTATCGCTTCCCAAATACTACTACTACAATTCGATCTCGTTCGCCCTTTTATATTCACAAACCAAACTTCTAGAAAGCTCATGACTTTTCCAGTTAGAATAGCGTAGAAACATTTAGAACAATTTTTATCATGAAAAATTCCATTTTAGTACAGTTAGACTTTGAGCTATTAATTTAACTTATTCTATTACACACTAGGTGTCACCGTCACACTATATTTTACTAAAATTGTTTTAGTCTGATTGTAGTAAATTCTTCACTTGGGCACACAACGGGATGAATATTTTACTAAAACAGTATTAAACTAAAAAATATCGCTACTAAAATAATGACATTTAGGGGAATTAAGTTGGTCAAGTTCCATTCAAAGTTATTGTTTATTTACATTTTTTTTACTTGCCAAAGACCACATTTGCAAAAATTTAGGAAGTTCTATTGGACGTTACCCTTAGTGTTAAAAACTAAAAATCAAAATTTACTACTAATCCCAAAATATAAAATTAAATGTTTAATTAAAAAAATTTTACTGGCCCAAAATCACATGATGGCTATTGGTTAATCTATTGGTTTAGCTACTTTGGGCCAATAAAATTTTTTTAATTAAACATTTAATTTTATATTTCGCCCTTAGTAGTAAACTGATGTTTTTAGTTTTTAATACTAACAGTAGCAAAGTCCAATACAACTTCCTAAGTTTTTGCATAGATATAGCTGAACCTATAGCTTAACCGATAGCCATCGTGTGATTTTGGGGCAATACAATTTTTTTAATTAAACATTTAATTTTATTTTTCGCCTTTAGTATTAAATTGAGCTTTTTAGTTTTTAATACTAAGGGTAGCAAAGTGCAATAGAACTTCCTAATTTTTGCATAGATACAGCTTAACTGATAGTTATCGTGCGATTTTGAGCCAGTAAAATTTTTTTAATTAAACATTTAATTTTATATTTCGGCCTTAGCAATAAATTGAGACTTTTAGTCTTTAACAATAAGGGTAGCACAGTCCAGTAGAACTTTCTAACTTTTTGCATAGATACAGCTGAATCTATAGCTTAACCGATAATTATCGTGTGATTTTGGGTCAGTAATTTTTTTTTAATTGTAATGTTTAATTAAAAAAATTGTACTGGCCCCACTCGTACTGAAAAGTTGGTTTACTCATCAGGTAGCTACGACCAAACTACAAAAATATAACTCTCGCCATTTACATTAAGTATCTAGCCAGAACGTACTGACATAGCGAATTATATTCACTACATCAAATATCAAGAAGCCATGGAGAAACCTCATTTGTGTGCGTATTATGCCCACACGAATATTTATTAAGAATATAATTTGTCTGTCTGTAAATCTATTGATTTTTTCGGCAAAACCAAACTACCAACATAAAGAACTCATCGAGGGTTCTCATTTTTGAAGAGTAATACATTGGAATAACTCTTGAGCCTTGGGCTAGAATTACTGGGAGGGGAAATGATATTTCTATTATTTTCAGTAGATATGTTATGAGGAATTGGACTCTTAATTTTTCTGATTTACCAAATCGAAAATATTGGGATTACCAGAAAAAGCTGAAAAAATCAATTGTTTTATTTTATTTGAACCAATTTGGTTCGGGCCTCAGCTCAAGTAACATTTGTTAAATTCTTGTCGTTATTTTACCATAATTGAAAAGTACCTAAAAGTTACTTATTCTGCAGTTGATTGTTTAGCGGATCACTAGCACACTAGCTATTATAACAAAAGAGGAGTACCGAAAATTAAAATAAACCAAAGAAACCTAAAGTAAAAGAGGGAAAACATTACTTTAATGATGCACGCGAATATTGAAAGAATAGTCATTCCGGTGTTGATAACCAGTATCAATATTTGTGATAATATTCAAATTCGAATTATTGAAACATGCAGACAATTTAGTTGACCGGTGTATGTTGGTGGAAAACCAATTATTTAAAGCCACGCTAATGAAACATGTATACTTTAAGAGATGGAGTGTTACTAAGCATTATGAGCTATGACTAAAATATCGCGCCATTCAAGAGGTTATCATGTAATCCAATCTCGATGACAAACTATAGATAGAATTTAGTTTTCAGCCGACTATACAGACTGGCAATATTTTATGGTGGTGGACAATATATTATTAGACATATGTAGATAGTAAGTTCAGAATCTTGTTGTAGAATTTGAATTTGAACAAAACAATAAAAATATGGTGTGAAATGTCCAGTCGAGTGATCCAAGATCATTCGTAACTAAAGGTTATAAGAACCTTTAAAAATCGAATGATGAACGAATCAATTATTTGATGGATTGAACAAGGAATCTAGGTACCCGCTTTTAGTAGCAGATTTTAATAACTCACAGCAATCATTTCTCATATCAGTATGCAATAACACTAAACACTTCAATATTGCCAACAATATTAGTGACAGTTCGTGAAACACACCTTTAATCGCATTATTATTACATTAAATGGTCTTGTCTTGGTAAAGCTTTTGAAAATAATGGTGATGGCAAAACTTCATTTTGCAGTAAATTCGAGGTTCATACCTCATCGCAAATTGCCACTCTTATAGAATCCACCAGCGGATATTTCTATTTTTCACCATTTGACACTTGCTGAACGAAACTGTTTGCTACTAGGATGAATTATTTCTGGTAAAGCAAATAATTCTATACCTCAAACCCCAGTGAAAAGTTTCATAGTTATACTAGATCTGGATCAAAACTTACAATAATTTTGAGAATTGAATGAGGGAGCAGCTTGCCCTTCAAAACGCACCAAACAGGTTCTCTTCATCAGGAAACTGGCTCTTTTGATTATTTACAGATAGCTGGACCATCTATTTATCTCGTTAACTAAAAGCATCCAATTCTGTTGAACATTATTGTATTTCAGATAATTTAAAAGTTTACTGATTTTTGATGGTTTAAATAATTATTTGGCGCCGATCCTGGAAATGTCCCGAAGGCCTCGCTCATTTCTTAGAATAGCTAAGCCATATAGCGGTCAATGTCACCAAGCCGATCCAATTATGATGAACTATAATATATTTCAAAGTTTTTGGAATTTTTGAATAATTTTGAATTATTTTAAAAGTTTTATATCGCCCATATTTTCGGATAAATTGGCCATGTGCCAGTCTACGTGGCCGACGTGATCCAGTTGTGATGAACTGTAATATACTTCACATAATTTAGAATGTTGAATACTCGTAAGTTTGTTGTTTTTAAAAATTGTGGTATCTCCAATCACAAAGATGCCCACATGGTCATGCCTATATTTTCGGATATCTTGGCCATATGCCGGCTTGTATGCAAGTCTACGTGGTCAACCTTATCCAATTGTGATGAACTATACTAAATTTTACAGAGTTTAGTACTGTACGTAAAATGACATAAAATCGGTCACATGGTGCAATGCATTACAATTAACTCCGGTGTTCGACAAGGAGAAGCTCTATCGCTGATACTCCTTAGTCTCTCGATATCTGCTATATCAACGGAGTGTGTGGCATTTTAAAGTTTTTGATGTATGCACGTATTTTAATTTTTGATTTAATTTGTTTGGTGGATTGAAAATTGTGTTGCGAAACGCAATGTAGCTTAGAGGTGGAGAGTCATAAGGTTCAGATACTTGGGATCACTTTTACTTAATGATAATATTATTGTAGAGGATATGAAGATTCTAAAATAGTTTTTAGATAAAGTTCTGGAATATAGTATATCAAATTAGAAAGGAAATTACCGATTATTTCTTTACTGATTTCGATCTGCCTCATAGCAGTTTAACCTCGACATATGCATGGTTTATGGAAACTGCAACAGACAATAGCTTTTATGATATTGCCTGTTGATATTTTTTAGAATTTGGTAGCTGTTATTTATTATAGATCTGCTGGGAAATTTAATCCTACAGGAAAATAAGAAACAATGGGTGAGAGCACGTGCAGGATCAGTAAAACTTCTAATATTTGTGTAGGGTCCGGAATTAGAAAAATCATTTTAGAATCTAATTTCCTTAGTGCATGTCAAATTTGATCCAAATCAGTTAAGGAATAGCTGAGTTCTAACCAAACGGGCCATATTCCAGAACTTCATCCAAAAATCATTTTAGAATTCCATTTCCAACGCAAGTTATCCAAATTATTAACAATTCTAAATTCTGTGAAGTATAGTATAGTTCATCACAAATGAATCAGGTTGGCCACATAAACTGGCATATGGCCAAGTTATCCGAAAAATGGGCGTTATAAAACTTTTAAACTAATCCAAACTTATTAAAAATTCCAAAAACTTTGAAATATATTATAGTTCATCATAATTGGATCGGCTTGGTGACATTGACCGCTATATGTCTTAGCTATTCTAAGAAATGTGGGATGCCTTCGGGACATTTCCAGGATCGGCGCTAAATAATTATTTAAACCATCAAAAATCAGTCAACTTTTAAATTATCTGAAATACAATAATGTTCAACAGAATTGAATGCTTTTGGTTAACGAGATAAACAGATGGTCCAGCTATCTGAAAATGATCAAAGGAGCCTGTTTCCTTATGAAAAGAACCTCATATAATTTAAATTCAAATTGGACAAATAGCTATTTTAACAGTGTAATTTTTTATTATTTTTTTTTTAGCATAAACTTCACACTCATCAATCGATTGTATCGTAAATATTGTAGCAACCAATATTGCGGCATGCTGAAAGAAATCAATACAACAAAATTACGTGTCGTGCCCGACACAAAATCATCTAATGAAATTTCTCTTAAACAATTTATCGTTTCATTCAATTAATTAAATTTTTGGTCAACGGCAGAACTGAATATGAGACCGCAGTGTCATAAGTAATTCTTTTAAAGACTTCTCTATGATATATTAAAAGTTGGTTCAATTGTTCAAGCATTTCTATTACAAATTTTAGTTTCCACAAGCATTATTGCAGCACAATAGTTTAATCAGCAATGACTAATAAGAATAGTATTTACTCTACCTTGTAAACTTAAAAATTAAAATCTCATTCCAAGAAGTACGGTCCACGTAGGTCCAAGTTGGAAACTACATATTTCAAACGTTTAACTACATGGGTTTAATGATAAGGTGGATTAGAATAAACGCGCGATTTGGCGCCTCTAAAATTTCAAGCAGCATTCCTTGAGTATTTCAATGTTTAAAATATTGATTTTAAACAACAATTGTTTAACTTGCAAAAAATTCCGAGGGCTTTAGTTAATAGTGAAAAGTTAAGTCAATATTCACATTTTTTTTATTATAATTTGAACTAGGTCGTAAGTTGAGTGAATTATAACATTTATGAAAATTCGTCAGTTTAAATCAGTTAAAAAAATTAAAAAAAATCTTTTTTGGAATTTTTTTTTCCACCAAAGCCTCCTCTAAATAAATAACCAGAGGCGGTTGGGTCCATGAACACGTCATTGTATTCGTAAAAAAATTCAAATAATACAAAATAAATGCGCAGAGCAAAAATATTTTTGTTTAATGTTTCATCAATTCAACAATTTTCAATATTATCAAAAATATCGATATTTTGAAATAATTTCGAACAAACCATGAATATTCACTAAAAATTTGAATAATCTGAACACCAATTAGCCTGTCGTTGAAATTCTTAATATGGATTAATTTAAAATTATTTCGAGAAGTTCTAGAAAAATATCACCTATCTAACTCAACATCCTCCAGGCTTATCCAAACGAAATTAAACTACTTGTAAATTTCAGAGATAATCGAGAAACACGAGTAATCTCGAAAAGCCCTGATACTTAATTTAAGAATTCTACAATAATTTGGAAATTTACAAAAAATATTAATTATTCCAGGAAAACTCAGATAAACTTAAAATCCTAGAATAATTTAAAAAAAAAAAGAAATTATGAAGGGTCTTGTAGAGTCTTCACAAAACACAAAGGGTCTTGTAGAGTTTTTGCATAACTTCTCGCATAAGAAGGTACTCGACGCTTTTTAAATCTGGAAATTTAGATAATTCTGTGCTTACTAGTAATTTAACTATAAGCTAAACTCGAATTCTAATTCGAGTAACAAACTTAATAACCTCAAAAAATCCTAGAAAATATCGAAAATTTTGATATATCACTAATTGTGTAATATTAGTGAAAAACTCGACTCGAATAATCTTATACCAATGACAGGCAAATGAGATTAGCTAAGCGCGATTAGTGAATTTTACTAGATTAGCTGTAGTGTGCTAAGTTCAAGGTTAGCTAATCGCTTTGTATTTTGAGATTCGTGACTAAAAAATTAAAGAGTGATAATTAATTCGGATACCACAAACTAGTGGCGCCACTAACTAAACCTTAGTTACCTCGCGCTTAGCTGATCCCTTGTCCGTAGAATAATTACAATAAGGCCGTTTCTTAGAAAATAAAAAAAAACTGAAAAATCTCGAATAATCTTGAAAATATTGAATAATGTTGGTATTGAATTACTACAAAAATTTGCAATTTCAGGAATCTCACATGATATGGAAGGAATGATAAAGCCAATTAAATGTCTATTATAACACAATGAGTGGGATTAATGAGGATATTTTTCTCCGAACTCCTACATCAATCAAATCACATTTTTTTGGTTGTTTTATTGATTAATTGGTTAAGGAGCAGCACGGAAACAAATACCTAACGTAAAAACCGAAGCTCGAGTAAACTTAAACACGTTCAAAAATAGCATACAATTTTGCAAAAACCTGACGAACATATGTGAGTTCGTAATAAGACGTCAAAATTCGATAAACTATTATAATTTCCACTAAAACAATTAGGGGTGTATTATGTAAGCCTAGCACTAGTTTCGAGAATTTTTTTCGAAATTGCGACAAACTATGATCATCTTTTACGTTTTATTCGTGTACGATTTAAGGTGGATTTATATTATCAGATCCTTTTAATTCCTACTCGTGTATCGTGTCAGACATCATCAATTTATACTATCCGTACCTTTCAATTCGGGCATTTTCTTCGTATCTTTTGGTTACGTATAGAGTAAAGATAACACACAAAAATACAAAAATGTTTTAGTAGCAATTTACAATTTTTGTTTGTTTCGTTATTCTTTCGTATTTTTTCGCCTTCAAATATCAGACAAAACATTATTTTTTTTTTTTTTTTTTATAATAAAACAACTTAAGTTATTTTTAAATAATTTTAATTGCAAAAAAAATTTTCCTTATAGTAACAATATTTAAAAATTTTTTTTTTTTTTTTTTTTGATTTTAGAAGGTCGATTTCGGGATTGACTTCTTCTTCAGTCCTTTTTGAACAACTATTCTAGAATAGTTGTTAAAAAAAGAAGGAGTCAATACGAAATCAATCTTCTAAAAAAAAAAAAAAAAAAAAAAAATTTTTTTTAAAAATTGTTACTATAAGGAAAATTTTTTTTGCAATTAAAATTATTTAAAAATAACTTAAGTTGTTTTATTACAAAATTTATAAGTGACAAAATATACACAAGCAAAATGGATATACACCATTATAACTCAAAACATTGTTTTCAACAATATTTGTTTTTGTCGGTACGAGTAGGAACGGATAGGAAAGGAATACTCCTATAGAAAAAATATGTAATAATGTTTTCTTGGTCTGACACGATACGAGTAGGAACTGAAAGGAACTGATAATATAAATCGACCTTTACTCGTTTTATTAAACCTTGTCATGATGGATTGGTGGAATGAAACTAAACAAAATCTTTGCTGAAAGCTACTCGAAATAATTTTGAAAAATATTAAAATTAAAATCGTTTACCCGGCACGATGTCAGATTTTGTAAACTAAAGATGACAAATGCAAAAAAGGGGACATACTGAGTATTTTCAAAACATTTAGCTTGATGAATTTAATTATTTTGTGCGGTTTCTTTAGGTCTCTGAAATCGAAGGTGGTACAGTAGATTTTGAAATGGAGGCCAAGAAAGTGAAAAAACCTAATATTTTAACTGATTTTACTATTTTGAAAAATTTTCGATTCTTAATTATTTAAAAACATTGAATTCCGACAACATATTATTTATTTATCGTACAGTGCAAACTTGATCAGAGTTGTTGGCCAAATTTATATTGGAAGATGGGAGAGCCATAGAGCATCGGCGACAAAATTGGGCGAGTTTATGGATAGCCATTAAAGCAGCCAAACTGTTGAACTAGCATCGCATTGGAAATAAAATATTGAACAGAAATTTCACATACGGCGTAATCAAAATCAGTATGCAACTAATGCTAATGCTAAGTGAATCAACCATTACAACGGTGTTGCAACTGGTGGCAATAAATAATTTTTTTCATCGATTTTCACCAAAATTTGTTAAGAAAATTAAAAAACTTGTTGAAAGTGTAATTAACAACTGGAAAAATTGTATATTCAACGTTGTAGTTCAATTAGCACACTGTACCATAATAAATTGATAATCGACTGGAATTATTATTGTAAATACGTTTTTCGCGTATTTTGGTTTATTGGTGGAATAATAAAAAAAAAAATCCAAAATAGTAATAAAAATGATAAAGCTAATTGCTTTTAAAATGTCACGTACCAGATGTATCAATAACAATAAATATGTATCATAAAATGTTATTTATTGAGATTTTAGTAGAAGAGGTAGGGTGACTTCCCCCAAATAAAAATTAAAATAAATAAAGGTGGTTAGTTTAATGCTTGCACGCACACAGTATACGCAAGTATAATATCAATTTGTCTAAACAATTAAAATTAGAAAATAGATTTTGTTTCCAGGAATATTAAGATGAAAAAATAATCAAGAGATCCTTATGGCAATAAGATGAAAACTTTTCGTTGTTTTCTTCTTTATTGATTTAATGTTTTGCCGGCAGGAATCCTACTATTACGATTATTATTATAATGGTTCGTTCATTCCGTCTGCCTTAATGTACACAATCGTATTCATCGGAAATAAGGTAATGGTAAACGATAAAAATTAATTAAACATTTAAATGTATATTATTATACCGCAAAACTTTAATAATAAGATGAATAATAAACCCTTTTTTAGTACCCATATACCAACCTTCATTCCAAAGTAATAATTTTACTTATTATAAATTATTTTTATTTGCTTAAATGTTTACAACATATACAACATAGCAATTATTGGTTTTTCTAACGCCTAATTTTGTATTAAATTTATTTTTCAGTGTCACCCAATCAACGTGGACCTTAAAAAAGATGGAAAATTTATCTTAAACACATTTCACCATATTTTTGTGTGGAATAGTGTCAGAATTTGAAAAATCGATAAAAGAATATTTTTTGTTTAGCTGTGCGGATGATAAAACACACACACACACACTTACACATACCCACACAAATAAAGGGAAAAATGTTTTTGGTAAAAATGGAATTGATTAAATTTTTTGGAAAATGAGAACACATCTAGGTCAAGTTTTTTATTTATTTAATGTTGCTGATGGGTATTTACACGAATTTACGATATCTATATAATGTTGTGGCCGGTAGAAATGCGAATATGTAGATGAAGGTTAGCGAAGTTTAAAATGTATTTAACAACGTATAACCATAATGGTAAATGTAGGTGAAGGGAACAAGGGATTAATATAGAATGATGTATTTTTGGATGTGTATATACAATATGTATAATGTATTTAGGAATTTAGATCGATTTGCATTATGATAAAATCTATTGACCAAACTATTTAAATTTTTTCAGCGTTGGCCTTTTATTTATACAATTCTATTGACTCAATTTATTTAAAATTCCAGACTGGCGATCTAAAACCAATTTATTTTATATTATCATATCACACTTTATTTCGATTTAAAATTTTGGTCAAATCAAATCAAAATTAAGAGAGTTTTCGTTTTTGGTCAGAGCTTAAAGCTTAGTCAATCTTAATTATATAAATAGAGGATGGTTTAAAAAAGTTCACCTTGTCATATTCAAATTTGCTAAAGGGGTTTTCCAAAAAACTTGAATAAAAAAATGTTGCATTGGACTGAAGTTAGAAACCAAATCAAATCAGCTGCAACCTCTTATCAATCAGAATATGTTTTTCTACTCTAATATGTAGTTGAAGTATTTGTGAAAAGTTACTCCAAATGAATATTTTTATTCCGATTCTAGCTCACCCTGTTCAAAATATATTTATAAATAGGTACTATTTATTAGCCCAACCTGGTTGTAGCACACAAATTGAGGCAAACCCTCAAATAAAAATTAAGTAACCTAAGTGAAATTGTTTTATTAAAATTGTTTTACTTTATTTTACGAAAGTAGCTAATTTATTCGATCTCTACATTTTTGGAGATTTATTTGTTTTGTCCACTGAGTCTGAAAAAGTGGGTTTCGAAATAGTGTCTGTCTGTCAAACAGTCTGTCAGTGTGTCAGTTTGCCAGTCTGTCAGTCTGTCAGTCTGTCAGTTTGACAGTCTGTCAGTTTGCCAGTCTGTCAGTTTGTCAGTCTGTCAGTTTGTCAGTCTGTCTGTCAGTCTGTCAGTTTGTGTGTGCTCTCTACAGCCCAGATGGTTTACCTATCGAACTGAAACTTCGTATTTAAGGTTAATTTTTCACTGGAAGGTCTCAGTGTAAATCGGCTAACCGGAAGTGGCCATTTTCTTGCGCCAGAAAATGCATTTTGCAAATATCTCAAAAATTAAAGTTAATTTTTCAAAGTACTATTTCCAAAAAAAGAATTCGACGCAAAATGCAGTTTTTGCAATAAGGTGCCCGAATGAAAGCTTTTGTATTTGCCAGATCAAAATTAATTAGGGTGATTTTTTTAACTTGATCCACTCAAATATCTCGAAAAATAAGCACTCTACGAAAAAAATGGTTAAGATGGGGGAAATACATTAGTGTTAAAGTTAGTTAATACCCCCTCCTCCTTGTAGGTGGGGCGGGGGTAACTGTGAAACTTAAATATGAACCCCTAATTTTTATTGCAGATTCCGATTCTACGGCTAAAAATACGAAGGATTTCACTGAAACATGTTTTTTCGACTCATGATAGATGGCGCTGTAATTGAAGATATTCAATTTTTTTTCAATTTCTCCTACTGAGAATCTACGCAAACGATTCTGCAATACGTCTGCAATAAAAATACCACGGTTTCATTGTAAATACTCAAACAATTTGTACTTCTTAAATTTACAATTACTGAAAATGGCTTCTCATTATCGTAACCCTATATCATCATAGTGATGAATTACGTCAATTAAACCGCCATCTATCATGAATAGAAAAAAATGTGTCAGTCAAATCGTAAGTATTTTTAGCCGTAGAATCCGAATCTGCCATAAAAATTAGGGGTTCATATTTTAGTTTCAATGTTACCCCCGACCCAACTACAAGGAGGAGGGGTGGTACTAATTTTAACACTAATGTGTTTCCCCCACGGAATAATTAAATTTTAATCTTAACCATTTTTTCGTAAAGTGCATTTTCCGAGATATTTGTGTGTATCAGGTTATAAAAATCACCCGGTATAAGCATGACTTAAACCTAATAAAGCAAGCATATTTTTGAACGTCAACCATGACTATTTGTACGAATGAAAGCTTTTAATTAGAATCAACTTTTCAACGATATGTTTTAAAAACGTTAGCTTTTGCATTTTCCAGCTTTTGCATTTTTCAGATCAGAATTATTTAAGTACAGTAGAGTTTTGGGGTTAAATGGTCTTTACTTAAATCTAATTTAACTTTAATTTAAACATTATATGATATTTTGATTTTAAAGTGACTTTAAATTAACTAAGAGATTTATTTATTATAAAATAAAGTTGGGAAGCCCCTAAAAATTCTAATTTGTAACGCAAACAAGTTTTTTAATTCTAACCGTGCTGTTTTGCAATCATGTGCTTGGAAGCAAGCTTTCCAGTTAAAAATAACCTTTTAATGATCAGCTTTAAAACGCGAGCTTTTGCATTTGTCAGATCAAAATTAATTATATAAATCTAACGACTGCTGCTTAAAGTAATTATTTAATTTTCTCTAGACGTTTTAACGGCATAATTTCACTAAAGCTAGAAAGATTTCAGAGAATGGATTAAGAGTTTTAACAATCAGAAATGAAATAAAGAAAGTTTCTCAAAATGCGGCTTAGGCTAATTAAAAACACTTTACATAAAATAAGTAATAAACATTAATAAAAACTTTTTAAATTGTTGTCTTACATTGCCACAAAAATCAGTATTAGAACTCAAGAAAGCTTTAAGTTTTACAAAATTTAGCTATTTTAAAACACCTAGTTTTAGCATTTTAGCATTATTATTTTACCAGCTTCCCAAAGTATTACAGGGGCTAAATACATATTAGAACTGTTGGAACATTTCAATGCTGGTCAGAATCGAGAGTAGCTATTAAAAGTTGAAAGTTTTATAAATTAAAACATAAACTTTTTACTTATGTTGAGTTTAAATTCATTTTAGATATACAGATTCAAATTTGAGAATATCAAACGAAATTGTAAATTGAATTTTATTTTATTTTTTCTTTGTCACCTCTTAGTTTTAACTTCAACAATGGAGCTCAACTTTGTCTACAAAAAGTAAAGCTCACTTTCACCGATGGATTTGACAAATTTGATCAATTCAAATAAATTCCTAACCGAAGCTTTAATTTTTTATTTAAAATGTTGAAATCTTACTAACCTACCACTCCTACCTACTAAATCAATATTTCTAAAAGCTTAAAGTTTTAAGTCCATTTATTAATTTTAAGTTTTGATACTCTTATCTAAAATAAAAAGCTCTAAAAATATTTATAGAAAAGCTTATGAATGATACTGTAGAGTATAAAGATATAATAAAACTTAAGAGTTTTTATTTATGTAAACTTTTACATTTACATTTTACTTTCTTTTACGTAAGTTAAATAAAATCATGAAAATTTTGAACCTTGAGATTTTTAGAGATTTATCTGTTTTGAGGTCCCCTCTCTACAAACCAGATATTTCAACCAATCGAACTGAACATAAATTTGTACGAAATTTACACAATAAGTTTCTCAAAATTCTCTTTTCGTTTAATAAAGTTGTGTGTTAATGCACATGGCTACACCTCCAATTTTTTAATTAGTGTTCCAGGCATATACCACATAATAGTTGAAATAAAAAGTATTGTGGTAAAGTATTGTCCCAATCAGCATTCAAGAGTCACAGTATATATCGTTTTGTCCAAATTATGCTTGATTCAGCTAACCGCACCTTAAACCCAAATACATCTAAGTCAGCGTGCCCCATAATGTCTAATGTTTTAATTGAAGCATCATCTTCAATTAGCTTTGGTATTGTTTTGGTTTCTTCTTTTGAAAATGATTGCACGAAGTAGGACGAATTTGACTTCCATTTTCGGAGATTAATAGCAAGTTGAGTTCTCCTAAAGTATCACAACCAGTTAAAAGATCATCCATGTAAAAGTGGTTATGGAATATTTCGCATGCCTTTAGATGTTAATTTTGGAAACCATCAGTTGATTTTTGAAGGATTTTCACTGCTAAATATTGTGCGCATGCTGTGCCATATGTCACCGTCTCGAGTTTGTATATTTGTATAATATCGTTGGGATCATAGCGCCATAATAACAGCTGATAATTTGAATCCAATAGGTTTACCTTCACTTGACGGTACATTTTTTCAATATTCGCCACCAGTGCAATCTTTGGTTTTCTAAATCGCACAACAATCGTCATCAAATCTCGTTGTAACTTTGGTCCAACGTGTAGAATATCGTTTAATGAAATTGAAGAATTGGATTTACACAATTTTTAGTTTGGTGGTGCTGCTCGTTGTTTTCATTACCGCATGATGTGGGATGAAATACTTGGAATTATCATCTGCGTGTAGATCTAACCATGTCCCGCAAGTCATATGATTAAGATTAGCGTACTCATGAATAAACTCCTTATACAATGCAAAAAACTCAGGCGCGCTTTGAATCTCCTTTCCATTGCTAGTAAAGCGACCATTTGCCTTCCTTTTTGTTGTCTGTTCATAACAGGATTCACAGTAATTTTCAGACGTCGTTACTTACTGTTGATATAGCATTTATTATAGCTCCCAAAATCGTTTCAAAAGCTGATTGGCATCGTCTTGAGTGTTTGTGATCGCGGTTGTGTCGTGAACTGCATGGCGATTTGGACCTTGTGATGAATTTGTAGTCAATGTGCCCGCGATTAACCAACCAAATTTTAAATTTTGTAGCATAGGTAAACCAACAAGAATATCGATCATGTTGTGTTTGTGGAAGTCTGGATCTGCCAATTCTAAGTTCCTAATTGCCAGATTTTGAACAAGGTGGTGCTGTTTTGTTGGTACTAAATTGGTGATGTTGATTTACACGCAAAACTAATGTCATATCGGGTTTTCCTTTTGTTCATCCAGCTGTTGTCGATGCTAGGCCGTGAATAGAGAAAGATACAAGCATGAGATCTTTGAAGACCTAGGTTCTGAATGCATGACTCGGTAATAAACGACATTTGGGAACCGGAGTCAAGTAGTATTCGTGCAACGTAAAGCTTGCCGGTGCATGAAATGACGTATACAATACAGTTGGCAGTATTGAATCATGTGCGGAGTATAATGTATGTAAACTTGTTCTTAATGGAAAGATGGAATCTGATTGTTTTGGAAGAACCTCTTCAGTATCAGTATCTGCTAATTCGTTTGAAAATGCATGATGACTTATTGAATTCGGCTTGGACACTATTGTTTATGGTTGTGTTTGATGTAATAATATGTGACGCCGTTTTTGACAGATAAGACAAGATGATTTGATAAAACAAGTGTTGCGTGTGTGTCCTTTCCTTAGCCAGTTATGACACAGCTCATTTTTAAAAACTGAATTCGTTCGAGCCTCCTGAGTCATATTTAAGAATGTGGGACGCATTTGTACAAAAAATGTGGATTTGTACAGATAATGCACTCAGTTGCCGAATTATTAGTGTTAGCAATAAATGTTTTGGTCATGGGTCTTCCGGAATTTGTTGATTTTTTAGAAGTGGCATCGCATACCTCTAAAGCATCACACCTTACATTCAGAAACTGTAGAAATTTGCTAAATGTCGGGAAATTCTTATTCACATTCATTTCCTTGGCCCATAAATGCTTTGATTCATCGTCAATTTTCGTAAGCAATGTATGAGCCATGCATTTCGGCTTCCTTGCTTAAAGCTCGAAGTCCTCTAATGACTTCATCAGAGTTCTCGGCGATGCGACGTAATTCCTTTCCATTTAGATTTAGACCAGGTTTCTGCTTAATAAAAGACTGAATATACGACCTTACAATTGAATTTAGCTTGTTGTAACGTTAACAGAGTTTATCCCACATCTCCGTATAATTCGCTTCAGTAATAGCTATGTGCCTAATTAATGATGCGTCTCCGATTAATAAGCCATGTATAAACTGAAGTTTATGAACATCACTCAAACTATGATTATTGTGCACAGTCGAAATATATAAATCACGAAACGAGGGCCAGTATTTATAATCCGCAGGAAATGGCTGTATGTTTATCTTTGGAAGGTGCAATTGCTGTGATGCATTGATACTTTCGTAAAACGTTCTTTGTTGCCCAATAAATTGTTCGAGAGCCGCGTTCAAATCTCGTCGCTTAAGACTCGAAAAATTCGATTTCATACTCATTAAACGCTTTGTACCCATCTTCCAGATTTTCTAAACGGGTCGTAATTGCTTCAAGAGACATAGCATCGGTAATTAGTTCAGCGAAGGTTAACATAAGTGTCATTTCTTTGATAGTACGATCGCACAAACGTTCTAATTTCGATATTATATATAAATTGTTTGTCTTACCTTATCAGGTTAATATGAGGGAATATTCCCGGGTTTCGGCACCAAAAAAATGTAAATGTTGATAATTATCCAAATATCTCAACGAGTAGTAATTTATTTATTGATGGTTCAATCATCAACAACGAATGGCTACTGAAATTCGAAAATCCATTTTCATACGCAAAAAATTTAAAAATAATCAATTTTGAATGATAAAGTTAAAATTCTTTCCAAACCAAATTGAGTTCTGAGGTTCCACAAAATTGTAAACATTTTTTTAGCCAAATGTTTACACAACAGATTAAAAGTAATAAACCTTTTATGCTCACAAAATGTAAAAAAAATGTTTCACTGAACACAATTGACTAAATTTGATTTTATGGCTGATTACTAACTTTTGTGGATTTAATGGATCTCAGGGCTAATTAGAAGGTAAGGAAACACTTTTATTTTATTTTTTTTATTTTTAAAAAATGGTGGGTGTATGTAGCCCAGAGTACTGCGACCATTGAGGCCTACTGTGCATCCCTAGATATTCCTACGTCAACTGTAGATCTGTATCCTTGATAAACGCCGCTACCTGATGCATATCGAGTGGGTCGGCGTTAGGCCTCTCCTTACCACAGTCGCAGAATCTGCACTGGCCCGTAAGAGACCTTCCAATTTTATGTAGACGGCCGCTAAAAGGGCCGTGCCCTGTTAAAAACAAGGTAAGGGATCTTAGACGTATAATATTATAACTGAATAATTTCTTGGTCTGTCTCATCCCAATGGAGGACTCTCAGACTAATTTCCTATAGTTCTGCTCCCAGCCCCTTATATCATATGCCAAATGGGTTTTGGAAAAAGTAATACTAGGACTGGGACCCAGGAAATCTCGGCTTGCTCCCATTTTTGCACATCGGTCTGCCGCTTCATTTCCTCTAATGTTGGAGTGGCCAGGAGACCACAAAAGGGTGGCTTTATTTGCTTTACCCGGTTCCAATAAATTACATCAGCAGCTCCAGATCAATTTCGAATAGAACACTGAAGCTCCTAAGGCTAGCAGAGCTGCCTGCCTGTCCGAGATTATATAGATCTCGGTCTTCTTATATTTCTTTTTGAGACATTGAAGCACACATACCTCAATTGCAAAGGTATCTGCCTGAAAAACTGTGGGGATGCTACCCAGTGGTAAGCATAGATCTAGGTCGGGCTCGACTATCCCTGCACCGGTACCCCCGTCTGTTTTTGACCCATCCGTATACCATACAGAAGCATGGCGGGGGAGGGAGGAGATAATATTCTCTACCAGTGCCCTATCCAGCAAACTAATAGTTAAATTCCTCCGACAGTCTATTGTCCTTACCATCAAATCCGATAGTTGGATCAATTCCTTCTTAAAGTTTAATTTATGTAGGATACTGTTGTGTCTTGGCCTTACAGTTTTAATTTTGGCTATAATTCTTTGGCTCAGACCTCTTAAACCGGCCATTTTTTTAATGTATAGGTGCAGTGGTGAGAGCCCCAATATTCTCTCAAGGGCAGATCCGTGCACCAGTCTGCTCCGTCTTTGGCCACCACACAAACGCCGCATAAGAGACCATAGGTCTAATGACGGTAGAGCCAAACCAACATTTGTGGGCTCAATCCCCACGTTTTTGCCAATCATTTTTTGACAGGTGAAGAAGGCCTTATTCGCCTTGTTGGTGATATAATTTAAGTGGGGATTCCATGTCAATTTCTGATCAAGTACGACATCCAGATATTTAACCTCCGTTGACAGTTAGAGGGTTACCCTTCCCCCCCCCCCCCCTCAAGGCTATCGGCGGGATGTCAGTTTTGTTTTGCTTCAGTTAGTAAAGAGAGTGCAGTTGAGCTTGTTGGGATTTACCGATTTACCGTAAGGCCCACCTCCGTGCACCAATCGTTTACTACCTCTAGGGCTTGTTGTATCCTTTCCCCTACTGTATTTGCGAATCTGCCCCTAACCTCAAGACTAGGTCGTCCGCATAGGTAATGTTCGAGAAGTCTAAATTTCTTAGTCTGGTAAGTAATTGAAACATCACGGTTAGCCACAATAAGGGAAAGAGAATACCTCCCTAGGGGCCAAGGAAACACCTTAAATGGCTTAAAACAGAAACGGTTAGACTTTTTGATTTGTAAGAAGAATTGATTTGTGGGAAGTCAAAATGACAAATCTTGACAAATGCATTTCGAAATCAAAATCATAATTCCCTTCGCATAGGATTAATATTTATGAATTGAAGTTGAGGGGAGAATTGATATAGCCTAAAGCACGTCTTCTTTACAAGTCGACTTTAGTACTACTTTTGGTTAGATTTTGTGTTAGGCGTTATTTTAATAAATCCTATAAACATCATAAGTCCTTAAGAGTTTAAACTAATAATGGAATGAAGAATTTCGTAAGTGTACTTAAATCTTCTTTCAAAGTTACTTATATACATTATAACCAACGTTGAACTGGATTAACATATTTTTACCGGAAACTTTTTAAAACTGCCCCAGGCAACAGATATAGAGATAGCGAATCATATTAAAGTTGACTGGTTTAAACTGCTTTCCGAATGTATCAAGCTAGTTAGGGTCACCCAAAAAGTACAGCCAAAACTTTGAAAAGGAAAAATTGAATGCTTCAACAACTATTATATGGTATCTGGAATAAATAAATAAATCCCTCATTCAAACTTCAAACTGAAGAAATATTTTAGTAGCCATAAAATATTCAGGCCATGAAATAAAAAATTGTTTATTAGGAACCATTTACAGGATCTACAAAATATTCTAGATATAAAATTTCACTAAAATCCATCAACAAATGTGCTTGTTCCATTTGATGCTAGAGATTGAGAAGGTGAAAATTAGTGAATATAATTTTTTGATTTATATCGACCAAAAAACATCATCTGCAATATAAATTGAATTTGAGCCATAGTTTAATTCTGAAATCCGACCTCAGGTGATATGGCCTAAGGAATTCTCTGGTGTAATAAATGTGTTCTGCAATATTTCTTGAATGCGGCTCTTTCTCTCGTGGCGGCCCCAAGAATTCTTCAGAGCGTGAAAAATCTGATTTTATATTAATAACTAAGATATAAAATTTCACTAAAATCGATCGATAAGTGTGCATGAATTTAGTGCTCGGAAAGTAGCCTGGATTGGTTGTGTATGGAACTTCTGCGATTAGGTACCAAATCCATTGAAATTTGGTATCTGGCTTACCCAACATATTTAGTGCAATGAATTAGTTGCAGTACATCCAAATTATAAATCAGAGTAGCGGGTTTTGAAACTTTTCTTGGATAGATTTCGAGACATAGCTATCTGTTTAACCACACACGTCTAAGCCTAAACAACTTTCAAATCAACTGAAACTACTTACGTTCTTTTACCACATCATGCGAGATTTTGTGCCTCAAATGTTGCATATAAATTCCAAAAAAGTTGATCGTTAAATCTGAAGTATGAAATATTGTATATTACGTTACTAGCTGAGTACACCTAGTACGCTAAATGACACAAGGTAGATCCAAGGGTCGGCGATATTAATAACAGGCAATGCGGCACAAATTTCAAGGACAACACCTATTCAACAAAAATCAAAAGATTGATGTTCGAATATGGTTTCTGAGATCTGTATTGAAAGGAAGGAGGAACCCAGAAACCATAATCGAATGTCAAATTTTTGAATTTTGGTTTAACAAATTTCTTAGTTTACATTGATGCAGCATGCCATAAATGTATTGCCTCCTATTTATATCGACGGCCCCTAGTCGACCATGTGGCATTTTACATAAAAGGTCTACACAATAGAGATCTCAGAAACCTTATTGGAATGACAATCTTTTAATAATTAAATTTAAAAATTATTTTTGTTGAACAGATTTCGAGGTTGAAATTTTGTACAACTGACTGTATGTAATACTACATAAGAACATGTCTTTAATTTATTTAACTTTACAGCAAATCAAAATGTAAAGCCGTGAACTGTTTTTGCTTTACTCTGTCTTACTAATAAAACGCACCGAAATGGGATGTTTTAAAGTTAAATATTGCATTTCCCCTAAAAGATGATAATCTAAAAATAACTTGGTAAAGGTCATTTAGGCCAATACATAAAATATTGTGACGGTGACACCTAGATTGCAATAGAACAAGTTAAATTAATAGCTTAATGTTCTAAATGTTTCTACACTATTCTTACTGGAAAAGTCATGAACTTTCTAGAAGCTTGGTTTGTGTATATAAAAAGGCGAACGAAGTCGAATTGAATTATTCGAATTTGGAACGCGATAGTGTAAACTTGTAAGATTATTATTAGTATTTTGTAAGCGATAGTGTGAAGATTAAAAAGGAAATAAAAAGTGTTTTAGTGCAAAATAAAAAGTAAAAGTGATCAGTAAAATTGTGCGAATAACTTATATAAAGTCATTTTGTGAATTAATTAATAAATTGTGTTGTAATAAATTTTGTGTGAAATAAATAAATTCGTTGGTAATATATTGAATTGTTTTGTTTTTATTTACAATCCAGTGATTCGAACATTGATTGACAAGGCAAAAACGTAACAATATATACGTATGAAAAGTATTTCACAGGCGTCATTCAGCTGCGAAATTCTAGAGCCTAGCCATTTAATTTTAGTCCTCATTGCGCTCGATGAAAAATGCTTTTCACCACGATTTTAAATATTAATTTGTAAGATCAACGGTTGACACTTTCAAACGATTGTGATCTAACAAAATGTCTTCAATATTACCGTATTAGGGTTACTTTTTAGATATTCTGAGTATATTTGCTATAAGTAATAGGAAATTACGAACTGTTCAAGATTTTCGAATTCTTTCTAGATTTACCAGAATTTTTGTTTTAATATTTTTCAGATTATTCTAAATTTTTGATATTTAAGTACATTGATGTAACATATAGAAATGAGTTTGCAATTAGAGTATTTTTTTAACATTGTTTAAATAAAACTAGGCAGAAAGCTAAATTTTAGTATGACGGGAATACCGCAGTCAAAATATTAAAGGTATTTAATAAAACTTAGAAGACAACCAATGCTTGTACCACTTCCAAACCAATGACTAAATATGTAACCAAAGAAAATGTATTCAACGCAATATTTTCAAAGCTTTCAAAATTTCCTTTTGAAGTGAACTTAGCGATTTCCTGTCTACGGCACATTTCATAGTCAACTAAACTTTGAGTGAGTCAAATTTCAAATAAAAGTGGGTATTTATATATCACAATATTTCACTGCTACCCTTGGTGGATATAAATATAAAAAAATAAAAGGGTTTATTGTATATAAATTGATTTATTGTTGGAACCAAACTAAAAATAACTCTCGTTCCGTATAGATAACAGCAAAGTATTAGTATCCCTGTCTATATTCGTTATATCAACTGTTCTCTTCGATATTAGCGTAAACATTAACCAAAACGAAATGTTGTTCGGATTAAAGCCTTCCGATTATTTGTGACACACGCAACAAATTTTCTCAAATTAAAAGCTCTTGGGAAATTTAGCGATTTTTCGTTTTTGTGATTTTTAACACACATATAAATTCGTAACTCAAAACGGTAAACAAAAAATGTTGACAAATTTTTTTTGTATTCTTTGAATTATGTACATACAAATTAATATAGTTACATGTTTGGTTAGAGCTTAAATATATTCTGAAAGTTCTACATAAATTAATTTGATTATTTAAATAAGAATACTAAAAGTAAATCAATTGGAACATATTTGTCTCAGTATTTGTCTTTATAGGGGATACAAATAAACAAACTGTATGCTTATACGAGTTTGAACTATCATCTGTCAAGAAGATGTTATATACATGTATACACAAATATACACACATACTTCAGAATATAATCAAAATTAAAAATTGAAAGCTTTTATGGAAATTATGATCCTTTTATCCTCTTCGTTTCACACATTTTTGCTGTACATCCAGATAAGAGATTTTCGTCGGTATACTGACAGTCACTGTTAACTCGAAATGATTACATCAACATAAAAAAGAAACGATTTTGTGTTCTGTGTGTGTGTGTGTTAAGATGAAAATGGTTTTCCTTTATAATATTCGTTCGTTTTTATTTTCAGCTATTGAAAATCCATAAGGGAATTTCCATCCTCATTGGAAACGTAATTTTTAATGCTGTTTTCATGGAAATATTTAAATTTAAATTTATTTGTTTATAGATGTACGTTAAAAGAAAATATTCGTTTCACCTTAGCACAATTTTTTATTGTAATACTTAACATTCTTTTTTGTATGCAAATACATACATGTTAAGCTGGAACCCTAGCTTTTACATAATTTAAAAAAATTAATTATAATGATTTAGATAAAAATAGGCAATATATTTTGTGTATGTCTAGACTAGAAGACAATACGAATGAAATATGTGTGTACCAAACTAAATAAAAAAAAAGCTTTTCTATTTCATGTTCTGTGTCTATATAGGCGTATTGATTTGTGGGATGTTGCGGCGCAGCTTGAATATGTAGCCTAAACAATAGCATATAAATAGAAAGCTAAATTGATTTTTTTTGTTGTGAGTGTGAATTAAAATTAAAATGGTATCCCACACAGAGCCATACACAAACACACAACAAAGATAAATGGTTGAGTTATGCGTTTATTTTTGAAATGGTGTACAATATTGGTTTTAGTGTCCACCCATTTGATTGATTATATTGATCGAACATTTATTTATGTTTGCCATTACATGTACAAGTTATTTTGTATACTCGATTACCATTTATATATTGGATATTTTACCAAAATTCTAACACTAAATATATTTACTTGCATATTAATGTTATTTTAATTTATTGCCGAATCATTATTCATCTAATTAAATTTAGTTTGTGAAACTAATTAATTTTTTGTGTATAAGTGTTTGTGTACATATTTCGAGAATATACAAATATAGATTTTGGTAAAATAACAACAATAAGCATCCGGCAGCAGGAGCAGCAGTAACCACAAATAGATTAACTAATTTATTTTGGGGTTTACCAGCGGCAACGAAATAAAATAATAAAACTTTCTAATCATGTTTAGCTTATGAAACTAATTGATTAGAAACAAAAGAAAAATGTGGAATTGAATTACGGGATACGTGTTGTTGTTGTTATTTTTTTTTGTGGGGGGGGGGGGGAAGGGGCCTGTAGAAATTTAATGCCGAGGAAATTATTAGGGAAATTAATTATATATATAGATTTTGGATTAAGTTTTTGCTGAATAGTTTTATTTGCAGTTTTTCTTTTTTTCTTTTTTTGAAATGATTTGAAATATTTAATCTAGCCTTGAACACAAGGAAACTGTAATCAATTTTTCTGCCACTTTTTCAATCATTTGTTGATTGTATGTATAGTGCAAAAAACCGGTTTAATCAAGTTAAAGGCCAAGATTACGAGTATCTGTTGGCTCCGTTATCATATATCTTTTTATTTTATTTTGCTGTATTTAAATGCGAAACGGGACCAATATTAGAATCAGTAATACTTTTTTTTTCTTCAGCAATTTTTGTCTTTAATGGTGCGAAATTGTAAATCCTGCAACTAAAGGTGGATTTGATTTTTCAAAGATTTTAAAAAAGCGGATCATTTCGGCAAGATCAATCAATAATTGAAAAGTCTTACCGGTGGTAGCGATGTTTTAGCGAGGTTGAAGAGAAACATTTTTCCGTTACCTGACGCGGAAGATGAAGTTATCGCATTGTGTGACGTGTTTATTAGCAACGCCTACTAAATAGATCAATAAGCTACTTTGCGCTGGTTTGTTGAGGCAAATTTGGCAACTTAATTCTTCTATTGGCTGTGGGCTAATGCTGAAGGTATATACACTAAATCCATTAAATGATAAAAGTGACTTTTATCGCAGTAATTGATTGATTCGATTTGGCACGCAGCCTTAAAAGTAAAAAAAGGTTTTCCGGCATTAAAATTAGTTTCAATCATTTGTCCATACGTATGTGAATGGTCTTGGTTAAATTAAAATCTGTTCATTCATTGTCGAGAAATAAATCATAATCAGCACGCCAACAATCTGAAATTTTTCTAATAATCGCTATGCAACATCTAAAAGAGCACAAAACTAAACTTGGATAAAAGTTTTAGATCTGATATACTCTTACCACTACGAGTGGTACACGAAGCCTTGTTATACTTCGACAAATTTGTGAAATTTTTATTTTCCATATTCCAAGAATTTGCTAAATTTTAATTTATTTAATTTGAAATTTTGTCTAAAAAAACCGAAATTCAAAACTGAAATGAAATTCTTCCCAAATAACAAAAAATATGTATGTATCTGTTTGTATGATATAAATAACAGGCAATGTATATAGGGCATGTTGCACTAAATTTCAACGACAAAATCTGGTTAACAAAAACCAAAAGATTGATATTCGATTATAGTTTCTGGAATCTCTATCACATAGGTCTTGTATGTAAAATATTTCATGGTCAATCCTAGGGGTTGGCGATATAAATAACATTCAATGTAAATACGGTAAAAATAATTCAACAAAAATCAAAAGGTTGACATAAGTATAGTTGCCCATCATTGGTTTAATGAGAACTGACCATAATTGATACCAACGTTGATATTTTGAATGAAGAACAAAAGCGCTAAAGTCATTATGAAATTGCCAATTACATCGATTGTAGATATGTAAATGCACCAGAAGCAATAATAAGATTATAAGTTCGTCATTCGTTTTTGTTTGCGATTGATTCTTCTTCACTTAGTGGAGCGACATCAGTTGAGTAGCTATGCAAACTGTCAATTATTTAATATTCAAACTTTCAAAAAGTAGCGTTGTATCGCAATTCATTTGGCTCAGAAGAAGAGTGGGAGAAATGTTTTGATGAAGTATTAGTTTTTCAAATGTCATACCAAATGAGGCAAGCTTTTAAATTCATTTGGGTTTTCTGCAATCCTATCAATGCTTTGGTTCTTTGGGATATATTGAAGTTGGATTTGGCTTTAAGTATTTTGCGAAATTATGACAGTGAAGCGACATGTAATTTAATGTGCTGCATCAACATGGTGCTGAGTGTGTTATAGTTGGTCTACCTCAACCAGCGGGAGCTCGGAATATTCCTAAACACTTCAATGTACTTGAGAAAGAAGAGCAGGCAGAACCTCGCATTCGAAAATTGAATCAGAAGATGTTGAGAGCCTTCACAAATACTTTTTTCTTCTTAGATGGCCTAGGAGGATCCAATATGATAAACCTTTACAATATGTTGATGGAATTTAATAAAGGTAATGGACCACAACAGCAATAGCAATAACCTTTGCAAAAAGTGTTCACAGCAAAAGCAGTTCACAGCGCCATAAATTACCATTACCTGGGTTGGAAACTTGATCATCTAGCATGAATAAATTAATCTGCAGTTTAAATCATTCGTGACATTTTATAAAATATTATACAACTGATACTATAAAATAGAGATTCCAGAAACTATAGTCGAATATCAATCTTTTGATTTTTGTTGAACAGATTTCGTCGTTGATATTTGATGCAACATACCGTATATACATTGCCTGTTATTTAAATCACCAACCCCTAGAATTGACCAGGTGATATTTTGTATACTAGGCCTATGTGATAGAGATCCCAAAAACTTTAGTCGAATATCAATCTTTTGATTTTTGTTGAACGGATTTCGACTTTGAATTTGTTGCAACTGACGGTATGTAATATGTTCCAATGGGCCTTTTGTTTATTTTATTTTACATAAAATGCCAAATGAACCATTTTTTAATAAGTTACCACCACATACATAAAATATATACGTATACGGAAAATTTGGGATATTATTTTGGGAAGTATTTCACAGGTATAATTCAAAAGATAGACAATTTTTGGATGGTTTTGAAATAAAATTTGAAAAAACTGTTGTAGCCTAAAATACTTGTTTTCTGTTAAATTGAAACAATAACATTTTGAATGAAGAATCAAATTACGAAACCAAAAAATTCAAATAAATGGTCACCTTAGTATAATGGTAAGATAACTACCAAAATAATTCACAATATAATGTAATCTGAGGTAAACAATACCAAAATTTGCGCTAGAACAATATATAAATTTAGTTTGAAAGGCTTAACTAAAAAAAGGTAATCAATTTTTATGTTCAACTTTGCAGAAAAAGAAAATTTTCACCAAAAGGTTCATTCAAAATTATTGTTAGTTGGCTTTTGTGATTATTACTACAACACTCTATACGAACTAGAACAAGGTCGACCTCAATTTGAAAGTCAAATCATTTTTTTAAACACAAATTACTAGCCACATCTACATTTGTCTTATATAAACCTATGCTGGTGGTACTATCTGCAGTTCAACTTAGCGTTGAAACAATTTCGTTTAACTTAGAGAAATAACTAAACTAACTTTCTAAACCTACTGGGATGTTTCTGACTAGATTTTGGAAGGTTATACCGAATAAGCTTTTATGGCCGTTCACAAAAGCATTGAGAAATAAAAATTCTAAATCTGAGACTAATAATTCTAGAATGGAGATGCTCACCTTCAATCATACATAAGCCACCATAATTAGGAGGCCTGTATACCAAGAGAAGAGGACATGATTAAAATTAAAATTTCGGTCTAAAGACGCAGGCGTTACTGATTTGCAACACTTACAAATAAAAGTAAAGACCACTTCATCGAGCTCTAAAACGAAAGTTGATTATCAGAAATCTAAAACGCGCAAGAAACAAAAGAGAATTCAAAACAATAAATACCTAAAACAAGTATACAGAATGGGTTGTTTAATACCTAAAACAAGTATGCAGAATCGGTTGTTGGTTTTCAGTTTTTAATAAATTAAACGATCAAAATTTTATATTTTTGTTTTAGTTTATAGTTTAACCAATGTATTAACTTCACGATATTCCTTGGTTGGTCGTGCATTAAAAGCTACTGTGGAACCAGAACTGTAACATAAGCGCTTTATTGATTGGAGATTTAGTTCTGATAAAAGGCGAATCGTTTCTCTTTAAAACTGGAGACTAGCGTGAGTAGTGAAAATTTACCCAGTTGCCGGCGGCCAAGTTCAAGTGGTATCTTTAAAACTTTCTACGAGCTTGCTCAAACCAGCTATGTTAAAGTTATGATCTCTACCTCAAACTGATGAAGCTGAATTGAAGAAATTCTCTTTAACGTGGGGAGGATATTTAAGCAACGCATATATTTTCGAGTCTATAGATTTAATAAATAAAACGCATCGAAATATTTGTTTTAATTTTTTTCCTCTATACCAGTGGTGGCCAAGCCAACTGAGTATTTTTGACGAATTTTGATAATAAGTAGAGCCAGTCAACTGGACAACGCGGAATTTATTTATGTATCCAGAGACACAGAATATATCACTTGGAAATGGATGTGAGGACCACCGCAATGGTTATTCCGTTGCGGTGGTCCTCACATCCAAATCAAAGTGATATATTCTGTGTCTCTGGATACATAAATAAATGCCGCGTTGTCCAGTTGACTTTTTTCTAATCGGAGTTTTATTGCTCTATTTATTATCAAAATTCGTCAAAAATACTCATTTGTCTTTGCCACCGTGGTAATATACTCTACATTATCATGTTTTCTACATATTAAAATCATCTAAACATTGATTAGTTCCTATAAAAATTATATATGGTGGAAAATACATCAAATCACGTTTTTTTGGAAGTCATGCTTTAATTTTATGATTTTTGTGTTTTCAATGTGTAGCACTAATAAAAAAAAAAAAATTGTGGACGTAATTTTGTTGTTGTTGTTGTATTTTTCTAAGGTACAGAGTGCCAAATATTTAAAAATTGCTGCTTGGTGTTGTATTTATTGCTATAGAAAAAAATAAAACGGTAGCGTCCGGAGCCACTCTCACCAACGAATACGATGGTATCATTACCAATGCGAAACAATTATTTAAATGGGCAAAAACCTTGAAAACTAACATGATTTTTGAATTATCTTCAGATTCTGAACAAACTACTAGTTTCGAAAAATTTAAAACAATAAAGGAAACTCGGACTTTCACGCAGTCATTCCTTCAACGCAATTCTACTTACATTTTAAGTAATATTCAAATGGTGAAGATTATGTAAAATTTTAATTGTTACTGTGAATATTTTCAAATGTTTGTCTTTATTTTCTAATAAAACCATTTTTATCAATAATTTTCGATTTAAATTTCATTTTAAGATACAAAAAATTTATAAAATTTGTTTTTATGTCATACTTAAAAGTATTTCCCAAGAAAACGAAATAAGATGATATTCTGATTTGTTAGTATGTCTAATAAAACTAATTGGATTGGATAAAAAAAAGTTGAATATGAAAAAAAAATTAAAAAGAACGTTTCGGCAGCTATTTTTAAAAAGAAGAAATTAAAGATGGTTCATTTATCTCTAAAATGGGCCCAATTTTAGAATTTTCGGATAAGTTTATTTTTCTAAAAAAACAACAACAATCATGAAACAAAAAAATTAAAAATCATGTTGCATGAATTAATTGTTTTACTCAGTGCTATTACATTCAAAACATAAAAATCATAAAAATAAAACATGACTTCCGATCCCGCATAAAGCATTTGTGATTTCACGTATTTTTCGCCTTTTATTTTTGTAATTTGCTAACATACCTAATTGTACATAACGTTAAAATTATAATTTAAAATCGGCAACATTTCTGCAGCACTATACCACTATAATAAATTATGGAATAATTGAGAGTAGTAAAAGCGATTCTGGCCAAGTGACTTGTTCAAAATGTCACAAAAAATATTGTGACAGTTTCAAAAGGATTGTCATTGATTTCTGATTACTTTTGCTCTGAATGTATTTTCGACCTTCTTAACTGATTTAAAGTAGTGCAAATATAAAAACTCATATTACATCAAAATCGCAAATTTCCAGTGGCAATATTTTGTACTACTAAAAAAGTAACGAACGATTTTTTGTCAGAACCTACCGCAGCGTGTATAATTGTTTAGCTAATTGTTCATGAATACTTCATTGCTTAAAAAAACAACAAAACCATTGCGTGACACTTTATCATTAGTGTCGTTACCGCGCCGCTACTAAGCCCTTTCAAACAAAACGTTGAATGTTAAATTAATTAATTAGATTCTATTTTTAGTACACATTTAGAAAATCTAATTGGTAGAAATTTTCTAATTGCAAAATTCTGAGTTCATGAAGCTTAATATTTTTGTTGAAAACTCGATAATTTCATATTTTATCTTTCAAGAAACTATCTAACGATAAACACATAAAAACCTTAATTTAAAAATCACCCACACTTATATAAGCACCTAAATATTAGATTTTGGGAAAGGCGGTTGAAAAATGTAATTTTCCAAAAACTGAAAATTGACCAATGACATATTCAGAATGTCGAAATTTACAATTTTTGAACTGTAAATACAAAAATTCGGAAATATTAATCGAATTTTACTGATAAATATTGGTATTGAGGTTAAAATTCAGTCCAAAATTTGGTTTAAAGTTCCCTTAATCTGTTCTACGGCTCCGAGGCACTTTGCTTTTGTGATCAGAATTCTGTATCTCCCGATCCAAACCACTGGGCTGTTTGTTCAGTAATATATCTGGGGTCGAAGTCCAAAAAAATGATAATCTCGATTTTTAAAAAATGAGTAAAGCATATCATTGAACGCGACTCTTCCAGTGGAATACGAATTTAAAGACAGAAAATCACACAAGGCTAAACATAATTCTCGTGTTATTTAATTCAAACTTTAAGATCAAATGCCAATTCTGATATCTTAAATCATGGTTAAGTCTTGACATATCATGGTTAAAATATTTCTCGGTCACGTCGGGTTACTTTAGAAGGTTACTCTTTGCCTTTCAAAATACTACAATATTTTGTTGCGGGTGATGCGTTATTAAATATAGCCTAACATATTACAATTGCAGAAAAAATCTTTCCGCACGGAAGCATAATCTACTAACGGCCATGTTTTTCAGTCGTACGTCGACCGCGGACAATATTTTGTATTACTAGGCCCGAGTAATACATTGGTAACCACGTTGAGAATATAGAACAGGTGATACATGTAGAGCCAACGCAAAGAAGAACCAACTTTCGTAGAAAATATATCGGTGAGAAATTTTGTTGAGTCTCTGACTTCTATTGAAAAACATTATGGTCTTTTCCAAACGAAAAGAAAATAGCTTCCGTGTCATCTTTGCACAAAAAAAATTATGTTGAATGTATATACCTATGTATAATGGAAATTTGGGTGGCCGCAAAAAATCAAGGAATGCTTTTTTCGAACAATTTTTAGTACCGAATGTCATATTGGATTTATTCACCAACGAATTGGTAAAATTTGATTTAAAGACCAAAATGGGAAACAACACAATTTGATGTTAGTGACGTTTTTCAACATATCGGTTAAATAGTTACTTATGTTTAACTAAAGTAAAAGCAACATTATGTAAAATAAACCAATATACAAAAGTTGATAATCGGTCAACAAAATCGGTTAAATAAAATTTTACTAATGGTCAGAATCTAACCAAAAGTTAGAAAATAGTTCGAAAATTACTTAAACTAAATCAACGTCGACCTGAACTTAAATAACGTTAAATTTTAACCGCATTACATCTGTAGTTTACTTTTAGTTAAAAATTAACTTAAAATTACCTACCTAAAAAGCCGTTAATACTTTTAAAACCAATGAGCCAGCCTCTGTAAAAACAGTTGAAGTAATTTTTCCGGTCAGCTTTTTGGTTTCAGGGCGTCAATTCTCTTTCTAAAATCTTTCACTTTTTTTCCATCAAATCTTTTCCATTTGTTTCACATTTCATGCAAAAAGCATCACGAAAAGCCAAACTGCAAATTTACATTTTATCTAGTTTCCTATAAATTTGCGCTAGGTGATACACTAAATATGTTTGTGAGAAAGCTTTTTCATATGAAAACATGTGGACGGCTTTCTCATTGAAAATACTTTTCATTATACAGTCAGTCAAGTAAGAGCGTGGTCGTCATTACCGACAGGTAATGAAAGATTTCGCTCTAATTCCTTTGCGAGCCGATAGAGGGAAGCTTTGTCCTTGATGCATTGTCAACAAAGATTCAGTTGTCGTTGATCTTTTGAAAGAGAATCACGTTAAGCGCCATGAGTGCTAAATACGCGTCGCGCTACGAGGCTGTGTTCCTTTGCACCCACCCGAAAGGTCCCAAAATGTCGCGGCTGCTAAATATATGAGAAAGTCGAAGGCATTTGTACATAAGTGGGTACAGCGATATAAAGTGGCTAAAAATGTCGATGATTTACCAGAACGTGGCTCGATAGGAAAAGTGGACAAAAAAGAGAAAAAAGAATAGTGAATCTGTTTTCGCGGAATCCTGGTTTAACACTGCGGCAAGGACAAGCAAAATTAAAGGCAAAAGGTTTACATATATCCTACGAAACTATCCGAACCCATCTCCGTACTCATGACCTGAAATGGCACAACACAATGAAGAAGCCTCTGTTGACTGGAAAACATATGAAAAAGCGACTCGCTTGGGCGCATGAGAATATCGATAGAGATTTTGCAAATGTCATTTTTACTGATGAATGTTCTGTATGGGCACGTTGTGTCCTCAAGCGAGCCTGGTCAACTTCCACCAATAGGCTTGTTCAGCGGACCGTAAAACACGGAATAAAGGTGCATCTTTGGGGCTGCTTCTCAAAGCAGGGATTCGGCACTTTGTACCTCTTTACCGACAACCTAAATGCCGAAAAAATGATTAAAATCTACAAAAAGGCTTTACTGTCATCTGCCAAACGTTGGTTCATCAGCAAAAATGAAGATTGGATTCTGCAAGAGGAGAAAGATCCTAAACACCTCAGCAAGCTCTGTACTGAGTGGAAAACTCAATCTGGCATCGTTACATTGGATTGGCCGTCGCAGTCGCCTGATGCAAACCCTATTGAAAATGTGTGGGCATATACTAAACAGAAACTTCGTGGAAGACGCACACACACTTTGAAGCAGCTATCTTGCGATCTGGAGATCGTTGCCACTAGAATACGCCGTCAAATTAGTAGAAAGCATGCCTCGGAGATGTCAGGCAATTATCGACGCCGATGGTGACTGGACACAATATTAACCGAATTGCATCATCGTTTGTAAGGTGTACAATATATTTATAAATATGAAAGTTTCACCAAATAAATTTTTTTATAAATTAACCCGACCACGCTCTTACTTGACTGACTGTATATTACACAGAACGATGATGCAGATACTGTAAACAAGCATTTTTCATCTCTTTAAGTTCTCGATTCGAAGTTGAATGCATCTAAAATTGAAATTTTGAAGAAGAAATCTGAAGAAATTCGTTTAGTGAATTTATTGAGGTTTTGCAAACAAGAATAAAATTATTGAAGGCTATTAAACCGATAATTACAACATCACCTAATTTTCAATGTGCCAATAGTAATAGTGCTCGTTATAACTCGAATCCAGGTTTTTGTAATAGTTCTAAATCAAATAAAACTTTTGTATTAAATATCAAATCGGGTTGCATCTTTTGTAAAGGTGACCATAAACTGAATAGTTGCCAACAATTTAAAAGGTCTAATGTAACAGCACAAAGGCGTTTCGAATTGGTGACAAAGTTTAATCTGTGCACAAATTGCATGAATGTATGATTGATCCGTGTAGTTTATGTGGGATGAAATACAATACGTTACTTCATTTTGGTAAGGCGATCAAAAATGTTGCTTCAAACTCACAGGCTACTGAAAACGTAACAAATCTGCAGAATGGTGCTTTGACGAATATTCAGGATGAAAGGACTCAGATAAGCAACCATGTTAGTGTTGATTCACAAGTATTGTTACCAACTGCAATTGTTTGGGTGGAATCGGAGAATAGTTTCCGAATGTCGTATCGAGCATTACTTGATACGGGTTCGCAATCACATTTCGTGACAGAAAATGTTTGTCAATTGTTGAAAATCAATAAAAACCCTACGTCGATCGTAAAAGAAAATAGTTCAACAACTAGGCTTCGGGTGGTTTTCAATGCATCTAATCGGTCATCATCAAGTATTTCGTTAAATGATTGTCTAATGACAGGACCTACCGTCCAACAAGATTTATTCTCAATTGTAATTCGGTTTCGTATATATCCCATTGTATTTGTACGTGACAAAGCAAAAATGTATCGCCAGATCTTTGTGTCTGAATCAGATCGTGAATTTCAACGCATTTGGTGGCGAGAAAATACAGAGTCTAAGATAAAATGTTATCGATTGAAAACCGTAACATATGGAGCTAGAACAGCTCCGTTTTTGGCAACTCGGTGTTTGATTAAGCTTGCAGAAGATGATGGTCATTTTTAAGTTGATGACGTACTCACAGGCGCTAATTCATTGGATGCTACACGTAAATTGAAAAATGATTTAGTTGAATTGTTAAAAAAGGGGGTTTTGAATTGCGAAAATTTGAGTCGAATGTAGAATGTTTAGGTTCAGTGCGAACAAATGATAATGACATTGTCAATGAAACTTTAAAATCCGTGTTGGGAATTTACTGAGACAACATTCAAGATAATACTTTCAGAAATTGCAAAACTGTTCGATCCGTTGGGGCTGTGTTCGCCAGTAATATTTCGTGCAAAGTTCTTCATTCAATCGTTGTGGAGTTTGAAAGATTTAGATTGGGATTCTGAAATACATTCACATATGTAAGTGGCTTGGCTTGAATTTAAACAATTGATCGATTTGAAGCATGTATCTATTACGCGGTGTGTGGCACCTCGTGATTATAGTGAAATTGAATTGCACGCATTTGGTGATCCGTCTGAAAGCGGCTATGGCTGTGCAATTTATATTCGGGTTGTGAATTTAAGTCAAGAGGTAAATGTAAGACTGCTTTGTTCCAAATCTAGAGTGGCTTCCCTAAAAGGACATACAATTCCACGTTTGGAACTGTGCGTCCAAATGCGCATTAAACATTCTCCATCAAAGTTCGTAACATGTATCGCGAATCGTATAGCATTGATCCAAGAACTAACGTCATCGGATGAGTGGCATTACGTCCCAAGTAAGAGCAACCCTGCCAACATAGTGTCAAGAGGTCTCTTGTCATCCGAGATTCCAAGATGCGATAATTGGTGGAACGGTCCACAGTTTTTATATTCAATTAATAAAGAATGTTGGCCTCAAACTTCAAATGAATCTATCAATGTGAAACTACTTGAGTTGAAAAAGAACGAAACGATGTTGGTTCGTGAAACATGTAACGATTGGAATGTCTTGGATCGGTATTCATCACTGAATAAATTAATTCATACTATAGCTTTATGTATTCGTTTTAGTCGTAATTGCAAAATCAAATCCAAAAAGCTTACGGAATTATTCAAGACTAAATGTTTCGGAAATTGATTATGCAACTGAATGTTTAATCAAACATATTCAAAATCCAGAATTTGCTGATGATATTAAAACCTTAAACCTTAAATCTTGGATAAAAAGGAATACCTACGAGTTGGCAGTAGGTTGCATTATGTAAATATTCCTTATGATGCTCGACACAAGTTGCTAATTCCGAGAACTGACCAATTTGCACGACTATTAGTTGAAAGGGAGCATATTCGTTTGTTGCATGCTGGTCCACAAGCACTAATATATAGTATGAGACTTCGGTATTGGATAGTGAATGGCCGTAGTTTGATTTCTGGCAAAGTGGGCAACCCTAATTATACATTAAAAAATAGTTGGTTTTATTTTTAGAAAAACAGAGTTTGATTTGTCAGTAAAGGCATCTCTTTTTATTTATTCGCGTTTTTGGTTTTTCGGCTTAAAAGGAACCAAAAAGTTTGTTGTATTGTAACAAGTATTGTCGAAATAAATAAAATAAAATAACCCAGTTGTGATCTCGACTAACTTTAATCAAATTGATTATAAAACTTTACCGGACATACGAAAGGATTTTCCACTGAAAATTATCGTACAAAATACAAAATCATATATGTCGCCGGAAAGCATTGTCTAGAAATTATTTATATTCTGTAATTTTTTGTGTCGCCATTATCGCTTGTTTTGTGGTCGAATAAATTTCGTTGTCGTCGAGAGTTGTAGCAACAACGAGAATTGACCCTTTATCGAATATTTGGTAACATAGATTATATTATTGAAGTCAGTGAGTACTTTAAGCTTTTTCAAAAATTTCAACAAAACTAGCAACCAGGAATATGACGTAAGCGACTGGCGCAAGCAACCGAAAAAACATAAATTAAATGTTGGCGAAAAGCACGATCCTGACTAGAGATGATAAAGTTGGTACAATTCTGATCAGGGGGGGAACCTAGGCCAACATGAATATTGGTAAATTAGTAATAAACTAGCAATGAATATCATTCGGCATCTTTAGTAAAAGCTCATTATGGAAGATTTTTAAATATGAGCTGAATTTTGAATAATATTTTTATTTTTGAAATGTTTATGTTTGTACTGTATTTAATAAATTGATGGCTTAAAAAAAGTTTGAGTTTTACATTAAAATGCAAAAAGCTTAATTACACGGTAAATTTCAAAAACTGATAACTACAAACTAAAAACTAGAATTTAAAAATATGGATTGACCCTACAACAAATCATCAAACTAGTAGATATCGGTTTTTGTAATTAGACCTCTCATATAAGCTTTTCTAATTCCTAACAGGAGAGTTCATAGTTTATCATTCCGAATTTAAAAATTAATGTAAAATATTCCATTAGGCCAATTTTAAAAAAAATTGTCTGAGAAATAGAACTCGTCCTAATAGGAACGCAATAATTATCAAACTGAACCCCTATAAAGTTCATTAAATTATTTAAAACCCTGTTAACTCGGAAATATTCACTTAAATATTATGTGCAGTACAAATATTGTACATATTACCGAAAAGCCTTTACTAAATTTTAAATTCCATTCTGTTAATTAGTAGCTCAAATCAACACAAGTAAGACTTCAAAGAATATTTTATAACCCTTTCAGATTCAATTAATTTTAATTTTTTGATTCCATTTGAGTGACTTCCTTTCAATTCACAAAATTCGTATTTATTAATTGACATTTTAATTAATTCCAGTAAAAACTTTATAATAAAATTAATTTACTGAGAATATTATTCAGAGAATATAGAATAGATAATCTTGAGTGAATAACAAAAAACGTATACATAAAGTAAATTGTACCCAAAAATGTCGATTCGAAGAAATAAAAGTGAAAATGTTTACCGATTACTAACCAAATTAAAACTGTCAACATTTATACATTAGTTAAAAGCAAAGATTATGCTTAATAGAATTTAAATATGGGGGATTCCAATTATATTGAAAAAGCTTTTATGGTATTCTAGCAACGGTACATAGATAAATAAATAATTTCAAGGAATAATCCCGTTGGTACACACAAATTTTGCAAGAATAATACAAAAGATCCGTGTATGTATATAGTTTGTATACTAAACAATGAGACATAATCCTTTCCGAATAAATATATTCAAGTCATTCGACATTTTTGTAATTTTACAAATACACACATAAGTGACAAAGGTTTTATATATTTTGTGTTTTTTGCCATTATTTTTCCGGAGCTTTTCGCCCGCTATGCGGTAACAAAGACTAAAATTCATCTCTAAGTAAAAAAAAAACAACAACATTAAATTGTCAATCAAATTCATGTCGAATTATTTATTTTACACAATTTGGTTGTATTCATTGTCTCTTACTCATTCTCCTGCCTCTCTTCAAATATTTATTCGAAAACAATGGATTCTGTATTTTTGGAAATGAAAAGCTCGAGAAAAAAGTTTTCAACATAGAAACAAAAATTACATAATAAAATGAAAGGAAGGAAACAACAAAATGACAAGTTCTTCTACTTCTTCTGCTTCCAATTCGTTTTCCACTTGTTCTTGCTTTTTAGAAATACATCTAAAGTATTATTTTTTGTTTATTCTGAAGTAAACAATAAAAAATTATTAAAAAGCTTTTCGAATTTTTATATTAGGAAAATAAAAAACTTTTTTGTTCGTTTTCTGATTTTCTATGGTTTGGTCGTGGAATAGAAATCGTCTTAAAAACAAAAAAAAAAAAAAAGTTTGGTGGTGACGCTCAATGTGTGCGCTAACCAACACAATCGTCCGAGATAGCAAGAAAATTTATACGAAAAATCAAAACAAACTGACGCGATTCATCCAAAAATTCACTTTCAATTCGGTGAAAACAAAATCACATTTTCCGTGTGCCGGAAATTACAAAAAAAAAAAAAAAAAATTATTTTTGTGTGGACCAATATGGTATATGAGGATGGCGGCAATCCAATTAAGCACACAAGTGTTGTTTATGCTTTAGTACATTGGCATATACCTAGCGAAGTATGTACGACAATATCTAGAGATTTTTGTTTATGTTTTTATTTTGAGTGGAACAAATAAGCTTTTCGTAATCCAATCCAATTAGAAGCGAAATTGACATTTATTTACTAGCATCGCTTTTGTGTAACAAACATATTGTGAAGAATATTTGTTGTTTATTCTTTTTGCGAGAATTTATTTTAAGTAAAAGCTTTGATTTGACAAAATAGAAATGGTGCTTATTGCTGTTTGGGTTATTTTTTGCTAATTTCTAATTAAAAAGACGGTCGAATAATTTTGTATATATCAGAAATAAATTTGTGATATTCCCGTGATTCGTCTTGGTTTGTTTTAACTTAATATTGTGACGTATACTTACATAAGTTGAAGTTTGTAAAAATTAGGGTTGTACTCGGTAAAAATTTCGTCTTACCTGAAAATAAAAAAAGAATTTTTTTATGTTAAATACTAAAATTATAATTAATTAATAATCATAATAAAAACCTAATAAAAATTGATTTAATCTATTTTGCTTAATAAGTTACTTAACCCTGAGTAATGTGAAAATCACATTTAAAAAACTTGAATGATATTTTCTTGTCGTCGTTTTGGTTTATTAAACAGAATATGATTTATCTAGATTATAGATTATTAAATGGAATAACGTACTTTAAGCAAATTTAATTGTTTTCCATCGCACAGAATTCACACATGTGATAAATGAAATAAAACAATACTTTTAGCGGTGAAAAAGAATAATTTCGTCTTTCTTTTCTCACTACCGTGGGTAACATATATAAACCCGCAAACAAACCAAGATACGTACCACAACGCTAATAAATATAAAAAGTCACTGGAGCATAGTAAAAAGGTTTACAAGGTTTATACCGCAGTTTTCGTCTGTACGGCAAAGAAGGCGGTACATTTAGAAATTGTTAGCAATTAAACAATATTTTCGTAACTGCAACATTTAATACCAAGAAGTTGAATAGCATCTGCCTATTAGACTCCTGGCATTTTAATGCTTAAATAAGTTTTTACTTCGGAGGATGTAGAAGCATGTGTAAAATAAACCAAATAGCATAGCATTTAAGATGATATGTAGAAAAGACTGAGGAGTTCTGGAGAATAAGGTAGTTAAAATATTTAACAACGTTAATCACTGGGAAAAGGGTAAAACCATAATATGGAAATTGGAAATAGCTATGGTTGTACAGTTATGTTTGTTAGGTTAAATGGAGGATGAGGAATTATGTCACGGAAGAGATTGTAACGTTTAGTCACGTTGGATTCAGATTAGACTATTAAGGGGCTGTAAGGCATACTAGATTTCTGTATAATGTCAAATCACAGCAACATCGTTTACAGAACCCTAATGAATCAGTCAAATTCTATTAAAATTCCAAAATTCAAAAATACGCCAGGTATATTTTTTGAAAATATATTGCAGTACCGACTAGAACTTGCAAAAATTCAAATTTGATAAGTTTTCCTTTAGGCTAACCGATTAATCGAGATTAATTTTCATTTATCCTGATGTCGATTTAAGCAAAGCTTATCAAAATTTGAAAGTTTGTATCAAAATTAAGTAATCCGTTTTCAGTCGACCCGTCTCCGAATTTTTCATTTTTTTAAATTATAGTGAAAATAATATCTCAGTGAACAGTGAATTCACTGAGATATTATTTTCACTATATGTTCATATCCAATAAGGAGTCATCGATTGAAGCATAACCTTGTCAATTTTGAGATATATTTACCGGGTCAGTTGCAGAATATCGACTGATATATATTGTAACGGTGACACCTAGTGTGTAATAGAATAAGTTAAAATAATAGTTCAATGTTTAACTGTACTAAAATGGAATTTTCCATGATAAAATTGTTCTAAATGTTTCTACGCAATTCTAACTGGAAAAGTCATGAGCTTTTTAGAAGTTTGGTTTGTGTATATGAAAAGGCGAACGAGATCGAATTGGATTAGTAGTATATGGTAAGCGATAGTATGAACATTAAAAAGGAATTAAAAAGTGATTTAAAAAGTGTTTTAGTGGAAATAAAAATTATAAGTGTACAGTAAAATTTGAGAATAGTTTATATAAAGTGATTTTGTGAATTTTTATTAATAAACTGTGTTGTAATAATTCTTGTGCTAAATAAATAAATTCGTTGGTGATAAATTAAATTGATTTTGTATTATTCACAATCCAGTGATACGAACCTTGATTAACAAGCAAAAAATTTAACAATATTGTTACGTTTTTGCCTGGTCAATTAAGGTTCGTATCACTGATTGTGAATAATACAAAATCAATTTAATTTATCACCAACGAATTTATTTATTTCACAAAATCTATTACAACACAGTTTATCAATAAAAATTCACAAAATCATTTTATATAAATTATTCTCAAATTTTACTGATCACTTTTACTTTTTATTTTACACTAAAACACTTTTTAAATCACTTTTTATTTCCTTTTAATATTTACACTATCGCTTACCAAATATTACTAATCATCTTACAAGTTTACTCTATCGCGTTCCAAATACTAAGTTTCTGGAAGTTTCGATTTGTCACAGTTAATGGCTGCTATGAAGCAGATGATGGCGCAACAAGCAATGCAGTGAAACCAAGAAATTAAAAATGAAATGAAACATCAAATGGAGAAAATTGAGCAGTGTCAAACCTAAAAATGGAACAACAAAATGTGCGACAGTTGGAGACTATAAACCAGTCAAACGAAGATATAAAACGACAGTTGGAACAACAAAATCAGTCTAACCAAGAAATGAAACAACAAGGAGAAGAAATTAAAGACCTATTGATGGTCAAAAGAGAATGGACGAGAAACTTTTTGAATTATCTACTAACATACACGGCGAAGTGGAGAAGCTGCAAATAGAGATTCAACAGGTTGGCCAAAAAATTTGAAACGGAAGTCCAAATAATCAAAACGGAGGTTCAGCAGGTTGAAGAAAAGTTACAAGCAGAGGTTCAACGTCTCGGGTAACAGCTAACTGATATTAAGGCAAGTGAAACAACAACACAAGTGGTACAAACCGTCCAATCAATCAAGTTAAAGCCACCAACATTCGACGGGACAACATCTTTCGTCATTTTCAAATTTCAATTTGAAGCGGCAGCCAATCAAAATCATTGGAAAGACGAACATCGTGTCGCGGCATTAATAGTGGCCCTCAAAGGCGAAGCAGCAGAAGCTTTACAAACCATCCCGGAACAAGAGCGAAGCAGCTATCTCGAAATTATGAAAGCGCTGGATAGAAAGTACGGCAGTGACCACAAGCGGGAAATCTATCGAATGGAATTGAAAAGCCGCTACCAAAAGGGAGGAGAATCACTTCAGGAATTTTCATCGGCAATCGAGCGACTAGTACATCTAGCACATACCAGTACGTCGGCCGATTATAAGGAAAAGCTTAAAATTGACGCATTCATTGACGGCATTCGAGATCCAGAAAAACACAGGGCGGTGATGTTGTCACCTAAAGCAAACTTTGCGGAAACCATCGCTTGTGCGTTAACAAATGAAACTGCACAAGCCATCACTAAACCGTCAATGCAAATACGCCGAGTGGAAATCGATACCAGCATAAACACAGAACGGTCAACACCAAGATACCGAGACGGAAGCGGCAAAATCAAATGTTTGGCATGTGATAAAATCTGTCACATCTCACGGGACTGCTGGGAATTAAGAAGAAAAAGGGGAAGATCACCATCTCCTATGCAGCGACGGCCAAGCGGGAAGCAGGCGTTGGCTAGGCAAGAAGGCCAAATGACGGCCGAGCCGTTAAACTACAAAGAGTCAGCTTAAAGGGGCAGAAGCTGACTCCCACAACCGATTGACCCATAACCTCCATCCGCGTTTCGAAAGTAGCAAGAGGCGGTGACAGCCTCACAATCAAAGGCGGCATTGATGGCACGGATTGCATCATAACTCTGGATACGGGAGCAAATCGCACGATTGTCTGTAAAGATCTGATCGATGGAGGTGTACAACCAGCTAATGGATTGAAGTTACAAACAGCAACTGGAGATAGTTCAATAATAAAAGGCAAAAAGATCGTGAAAATAAAAATCGGGAGAACTCTTTTCCAACAAGAAGTGCTGATTGTAGATATTGTGGATGAAGTCATAATGGGAATGGACTTCATGAGGGCAAATGGCTTCGTGGTGGATGTTGGACGAGGAGTTTCAAGTTACGATAACATCGAGTTGCCTATGGGGAGAGACGATCCTATGGGGAAAATTGGAGGGAGGTTCTGGGTCACCCAGGTTGTGGGTTGTTGAAGCTAACAAAGAGGAGAACAGAGCCAAGGACATTATAATCGGAAAAGCCCTAGTTAAACCAGATAACGACCATAGAGTACCAATTAGGACTCTAAATCTCTCGGATAAGACGAAAACCATCAAGAAAGGGACAGTCATCGGCAAATGTAATGAGGTTTCAACTATAGTGAAGTGTGAACAAAAAAGTCCGATTGAAAAAGCCGACATGAAGAGCAGAAAGAAATGGTAGACCGAAGATCTTACTGAGGCACAGAAAGATTCTGCACATCAACAACTCAAACAGTACACGTTCATATTCTGCAGTACATCGGATAATAACGGAAGGACCTCAATGGTAAAGCATCGAATTGATACGGGAACGGAGAAGCCGATTCGTCAACCACCCAGGAGGCTACCTTTGGCAAAACAAGAAGAAGTCAATCGAATGGTAACAGATATACAGGCAGCAAGAGTAATCGAACCATCTAACAGCCCATGGAGCTCACTGGTGGTATTGGTCGAGAAGAAGGACGGTAGCATGAAATTCTGCGTTGATTACCGAAAACTCAATGCTGTGACTAAAAAAGATAGCTACCCATTGCCAAGGATCGACGATACATTAGACACATTATCGGGTGCTCGAATATTTTCGACATTAGATCTACAAAGCGGCTATTGGCAGGTGGAGGCCTATGAGGAAGATCGCGAGAAAACAGCGTTCAGTGTGGGTAACGGACTTTGGCAATTTAATGTTATGCCGTTCGGATTATGTATTGCCCCTGCGACTTTTGAACGATTAATGAAGCGTGTGTTAAAGGGATTACATTGGAAGACTTGCCTAATATATCTGAACGACATCATCGTTATGGAGAAGGATTTCGACGAGCATCTAAGGAGCTTGGCAGAAGTTTTAGATCAGATACAGGCCGCCGGATTAAAGTTAATTCAAAGAAGTGTAAGTTGTTCAGAACTGAAGTAAAATATTTAGGTCGTCCGGTAACGACCAATGGAATTCACACCGACGAAGAAAATATCGCAGCGATAAAGGATTGGCCAATACCTAAAAATATACACGAATTACGGAACTTTCTGGGATTATAGACGCTTCGTGACAGGATTCGCCAACATCGCCAAGACGAGTTGACCAGGAAGAACAAGGCATTCGAATGGAAGAATGACCAGGAGGAAGCATTCGTGAAACTAAGGAGACGGTTATGTGTCGCGCCAATCCTCGCGTACCCTATACCCAACGTGAAATTTATTTTGGACACCGATGTAAGTAATGACGGTATAGGAGGTGTGCTATCACAGGAAATTAATGGTCAAGAAAAAGTTATTGCGTACTACTCCAAAACTTTATCGAAACCGGAGCATAATTACTGCATGACACGGAAAGAATTGTTGGCTATAGTGGAGTGTGTCAAGCATTTCCATAAGTATCTTTATGGCCGAAAATTCCATTTACGGACAGATCACGCTGCTTTACAGTGGCTGTTACAATTTAAGAATCCAGAGGGACAAGTAGCACGCTGGATCGAACGTCTTCAAAGCTACGATTTTCAAATCGAACATCGGAATGGAAGTGCCCACAGAAATGCCGACGCATTATCAAGACGGCCGTGTCCAGTAAAATGTAAACATTGTGGCCATGTTGAAGCAAAAAAAAACACCGGCCAACTGGGAGCGAGATCGCGGACAAAACTTCCATTGTCAAGGCTTATTGGGCTCATTGGAATAGCCTCCGTCTTGAGAATGGCTGTTTAAAACGATTGTGGGAAAGCACGGATGGCAAAGTGAAGCAATTGTTGCTGGTGATACCAAAGTGCCACATTGCAGAAATCCTGAATGAGTATCATGGAGGAGTAAGTGGGGGCCACCTTGGAATTAATAAAACTCTAGCAAAGATACGTCAACCATTCTACTGGGCAGGATGTAGGCAGTCAGTGATAGAATGGTGCCAAAAATGTGACCAATGTGCGGCGGTGATGGGACCCGCACGCAAAAGTCGTGGAATCATGAAACAAATGTAGCGGGGCCATTTCCCACTACCGAGAGCGGCAACAAATATGTGCTAGTAATAATGGATTATTTCAGCAAATGGCCGGAGGTGTACCCCATTCCCAATCAGAAGACGACAACAATAGCTGATGCCGTAGTAAACAACTGGATTAGCAGATTTGGAGTGCCGATGGAGATTCATACCGATCAAGGACGGAATTTTGAATCGGTGTTGTTTCAAGAAATATGCCAGGTGCTCGGTATAAATAAAATGACAACAACGCCTTTGCATCCACAGTCTGATGGTATGGTGGAAAGATTCAATGGTACATTGGAGGAATATCTAGCAAAGGTCGTTGAGAAAAACCAACGCAACTGGGATCGACATATACCGATGTTTCTGATTGCCTATCGATCAGCAATACATGACACAACCGGTATGACACCAGCTAAAACGTTATTTGGAGATAATCTACGGTTACCTGGAGATCTAAAGTTTGGGACTGTACCATCATCAGCTTTATGTGGACAGGATTACGTAGACCGAATAAAAAAGGAACTTATTGAGATTCATCAATTTGTACGGGAGAAAATACGGATGTCAAGTGACCGGATGAAGGCTCGATATGACATACGAGCAAATAATCAGGGCTTCCAGGAAGGGAAATCAGTATGGCTTTACAACCCGCAACGGAAAAAGGGATTATCAGCGAAGCTACAACCAGCATGGGAAGGACCTTACACAGTCATCACAAGGATGAACGACATGGTTTATCGGAAACGGAAGGGACATCGAGGTTAACCAAAGGTGGTGCATTTGGAGAGGCTGGCCCTGTACAGAGGAGGTGATTTGGGTCCTATTCGGGATAACCAGGCTTAGGTGGGGGGTAGTGTGACGGTGACACCTATTGTGTAATAGAATAAGTTAAAATTAATAGCTCAATGTTAAACTGTTCTACACTATTCTAACTAGAAAAATCATGAGCTTTCTAGAAGTTTGGTTTGTGTATATAAAAAGGCGAACGAAATCGAATTGGATCAGTAATATTTGGTAAGCGATAGTGTAAATATTAAAAGGAATTAAAAAGTGAATTAAAAAGTGTTTTTGTGGAAATAAAAATTATAAGTTAACAGTAAAATTTAAGAATAATTTATATAAAGTGATTTTGTGAATTTTTATTGATAAACTTAAATTTTGTGAAATAAATAAATTCGTTGGTGATAAGTTGAATTATTTTGTATTATTCACAATCCAGTGATACGAACCTTGATTGACAAGGCAAAAACGTAACAATATCTATCTTAAAGATTGATCGAATTATCATCTTCAAGACGACGACCAATCGTTAGGTTTGCTGACTTCTTCTCGAATCTTGCTAAATACTTTATTAAATCTAAACAATTATTAAGAAGGGTGTACTATTGAGAAGGGTGTGCTCACGTACGTTACCCCATTTTATTGAATTATCTGTAGCAATCTCGCTTAGGTATACCAATACTAATGATTTTTAATAATCGAGTTAGATTTCCCCTTTTTTGAAAACTCTTAAAATAAATACCCCAAAACTAACAATCCGCTGTTTAATCCTGCATAGTTGAAAATTTTTTATGATATACGATGCTGTTAGCAAGGGATATCGATCCAACTTAAGCTTACATCTCTTTATGATACAAAGATTCAGTGAAATTATCCATAAAGTCCACGTTTAAAGAGCAGATGAAACTTTTCAAATTGTTTCTACGAATAATCCATATTAATTGACAGGTGTATCCATTTGTGGGTATAAATACATAAATCAACACTTACTGCAGTCAAAACATCAACTATGTTTTAAATAATGATTATTTTATTGAACCTTGTGGGTGTACGTACATTGATTAAGATATACTTTTCGAGAATATTTATTTCCCAACTTTTTCATTAGGTACATGTAAAGCAAGCAAAATAAAGTAAACAAAAAATTTTCAAATATATTATATTTTCATTAGACATTTCCATAAATTTTTACAAACACAAGCCCACATAAAAACACACAAAAAAAAATGAAAATCGATTTTCATTAATTTTATCCCGAACCCCGAATTAAAATAAATAAATCAAAAAAAATTTTAAACTTTTCTATTAAAAAGCGAAATCCTATAAATATATAAACGAGTAGTATACATAGTAAGAAGATATAAGCATATCGAAATCTGCCTAAACTCCCCCAACTTACCAACAAATTTTATCGACAGCCAAAATCAAACAATAAAACATTCAATATTCAACACTATGTATTTAAATTGAATACTATGTGAGATCACTGACTTCAGGGAATGTGAGTTTATGACTAAAAAGTACTCTTTACTTATTTTATTGCTTTTGAGACAATACAATTTTTGGTTTTTCCATTCCAGCCCTTTAAGAAATCATTCCAATCGATTAAGAAATAGTCACGTGCCGTCCTATATCTCAGAATTTCATCTAAAATTGTTTTCCATTGAAAACAACTTTTTTTAACACTTTTAAAACTCTGCCGGAAGCACCTGTATAACGATTGGGCACTAAAGCGTCGTTTTTTGCTATATTTAGGTGTAAAGGAAACCCTTTTCGGAGGAGTACTTCTTGGAAGAACCTTTTTGAGGAAAGCCATTTTTGGAACAGGGCAATTTGGATTAATCCTATTTGGAAACTTTTTTTGGAGAAAAATCCGTTTTTTTGGAGAAGGAACCCTTTTTGGAGGAGGGCCCTTTTTTGAAGGAACCTGTTTGGATGAATCTGTTTTGGAGGAGAAACAAGTTTCGAAGGAGCTTACCCCTATTTGAGCCATATTAACCTCTTAGAAAAAATCTCATGGACTACTCAGGAATGCACGGAGTTATAAGGAATTATAACCCAAACTCTCCTGATATTTTGTGGAAATTTTTTTTGGAAGAAGTACCCTTCTTGGAGGTACCCTTTTGCAGGAACATTTTTAGGGAACTATTTTTTGGAGGAAATCATTTAGGAGGAAAAATTTTTGAAAAATCACTTTTTGAAGACATCATTTTTGAAGGCACTATTTTTGGAGGAACAAATTCTTTTTTGCGGAACTCTTCTTCCGAGGAACCCTTTTAGGAGAAACACTTTTTGGAAGACCACTTTTTTAAGGTAATCTTTTTTAATCTCTACTTCCTATTAATCATCATCTTTTAAGCTTAAAGCTCAACAATAATTTTGAAATCAAATATCCCCCGACTTGGGCTATTAACCCACATATCCCCTGAACCTAAGCTAATAAGCACAAGAACAGATTTAAATATTTTGTATAGCTAATGTCTTGACTGTTTTCGTTTGTATATTTTAGAAAGCTATGACGCGTCAATTACTTTTAATACTGAAAAAGTACTTTAACGCTCATGATTTAAAGTGTAGCCTAGCACCACGTATATTTCTAAAATCATAACAAAAAAGGCAACTTTAATACCCTTTAATGGTATTGTGACTTACAAGACGTTTAGAGACAATTTTTTTTTGAAAGGGTACAGCCATATGTCTCACAAGTGTAAGTACGCACAAGTATGTTGAAGTTATTTTTACAATATTTCAGATGAAGAAGATGCCCCTTCACCAAATAAGAAATTACGCCTTTCCAGATAAGAAGAGTTACAAGAGAAGCTAGATGGACTGAAATCTCCATTTTTAGGTTTACCTTTGAATGATCCATTGCGCATAATGATCCTCACGGGGCTACTGATTGCTGGTCAATAAGGAAAACCGCAAGAGACCTTGAAAAGACAAAAAAGTTGGAAAAGAAAAAAAATTAAAGAAACCTGCAGGAATTTTGGCAACATCAATTTGAATCAAGTTTTAACAATTAAACTGTATAGCACAAAAGAGATGAAGCAAAAACGCTTACAACTTTCTGATGTAGAGAGACTTCATGTTCAGTTCAAAGAAAAATATCCCCAATATTCAATAGGCTCGACCAAATTTGTTGACCTCCGACCAAAATGGTCCGTCCTTGCTGGATCAAGTGGGACACATTCTGTCTGCGTTTGTAGCAAAAGAACAACTTCTTACCATTCTGCTAAGTTTGCTTATGGAAGATTAAGAATTTCCCGAAGTTCGATATAAATTCGGTTAAAATTTTTTTTTTCTGCAATAACGACTGTAAATCTTGTGACCCGAAACGTCAAAGTGAATTATTCCATTGACGATTCACAAAATTTTTTGAATTTTGAGGTTAGTATCGAATCCTGAGGTAATACTTGGAGCTCCCTTTAGAATCTAGAACACTGACACCCAGAAACTATACTAAGTAGTAATTTTGATGTGAATGAGGACTTTGAATTCCCAATCAGCGACCTTGAGAATATACAAAACGAGAATTTCTAGATTATTCAGAATCCGCCATCTTGAATTATTCAAAAGTATGTATATGCTTCTAAGAGCAATTTAAGCCGAAAACAAATTTTTTGTGTTACGTCAATTTTTGGACAAAGGTGGTCCAGTGACGTGAAACGTCCAATATTTTTTCCCTAAAGATTTCTATCAATATTCGATAGGTCAATAAACATTGAAATATTTAAATCAACCATCTACATCTCGTACAATAAATAAAGAAACGCATCTACCTTAGGGTATTCATTGGCAAAGGAATATTTTAGAAGACAACCAGTTAAATCATGAAAATTTGATGTGTTTCCATCCGTATGATGAGTGTTTTTCAATTTAAATGTTAAAGGCTACGTTTTGACAGTATATTTTATTAAATCTAGTTGCATATCTAAACAGTCCTATAAGTTACAAACCACATAACTTATCCTTCTGGATTTCATTAAAATTGGTTAAGTACCAGTTTTAGCGTGAAACCCGAACAACGTCTAATGTGCAGCCAGATGGACAAATATTTTTAAATAGTTGTTTATATTTAGGCATCCTATAACTGAGGACAAAAAAGCATTTATCACAAAATAGTAGATAGGCAAGAAAAATTATAGGAAAACCATATTTTACTAACATCCTTTTTTGCAAACCCAAAAACCAAGAATATCCCAAACCAAAAAACAGATTTATGAAATATAAATTCCATAACCATAAATTAATCATCCTTTAGAAATAAGAAAACAAATTTAAATTCTTTTCCACATCATATGCGCCTCATAAAAATTAATAAATCGATTATTTTTATATGGATGATCGATGGATAACACACACACAGGATTTTTTTTTTAAGGATATGGAAATTATTTAAAGACAGGAAAATTTGTTCACAATACCAACAATACAAAAAAAAAAAAAAAAAAATCTCGTATAATCTCCTTACATTGGATTAACAAAATTGTGTCGTTTGTGCGTGTGCGGTCACTTGAAATAAACTTTATTTACAAATCATGTGAGAGGATGAATAATCTAGTACTAGTAGGTGGAACTACCCTAAAATATACGTATTGTATGTACAAAAAAATAAATTATTCAGCAATGTCTTTAATATCTGCATGAAGAATAACCATAAATTTATAAATAAGACATCAAGTATAATAGAGGGGATGACAAAATCAGAACAAGTAACTTTTTGTAAATGATACAAACACAAATTTTAGTTATCTAAAATTATATAAAAAAAATCCAAGAGACAAAAATTATTTCAAGCTTACACTTGACTGAGACAATATGTTTTTGGTTTAACAATTGTTTTTGGTTGTTTTATTCGGTCAACATAAAGTTTTTTGTGGGCTAAATCATATTCTTTACATCTAATTAGAAATTTCATAAAACTTATATGCGCAAGAAAAATGGTGAATTTGCAATCCCAATTCCTTTCCTACATCCTTGTTTTAAAAATTACCTTTTCATCTAATCCTAAAACAATTTCCAGCTTCAACCATACCTCCTATATAAACTTGTTTGATCTTAGCAGTTTGAAATTGCATTCTACCCTATACGTGTCTTACTGCCGCCAATATTTAAAAAATCCATCAAATTAGAAAATCCGCATAATGATTATTTTAATATGAAAAAGATAAGTGTAGTGAAATATTAGCTGCATTTTTTGAGGCATAGTGATCCAAAAATTAGTTCAGCTATTAAAATGTAGGTGAAAAATAATTTTTTATAAAGTGGTTGGTAATAGTGAAATCAACAATAAAATTAAATACTGAACTCATTGTACCTGTTTACTCGAGTATTGTATTCATCATATTCTTTGTAGAGGAACAAACGGCACAGTGGTTAAAGTTCCAAAATTTCTTGTAACCGTAATTAAAAGCGATTCCAATTTTAATTCAATATTAGAAACTTGTAATTATTTAAATTACGAATTTCGCAAATAGTACATCTTTTAAATTTTTAAGAATCATGTTCATGTTCGTGTTTATGTTAAGAATTATATTAATTAAGTTAATTCTAATTAAGAAAACAAACTTTAATTTTATATGTGAATTTAATCAAAATAATGAATCAAATAACAAAATTAATAAATAATAGTGTTAAAAGTGATTAACGTTTTTAGAAGAAAGAAGTGTTAAAAAAATAAATAAAAGCTGTAAGTAATAGATGAATTAATTTAAATATTTAGTGGTTAATTGTTATTTGTTTAAAAATTAATAAATTATTACATAAATAGTAAAAAAGTGACCATGTGACATTCATGAGTGTTGAATTTACAGTAATATATACTGGTGATTAAAAACATTACAAAATTACGGTACACATACATATACTTACATATACGTATATGGACTATTAAAATCTTAATCTAGTGCCTAAAATATCACAGCCTAATAATCAACCTAACTATTATTATTTCTATTACAAAAAAACTATCAATAATAATAATAAATCAATAGTAAATAAACTAACAGTGTAATGACTATGAATGATTAGAAAATAAAACAATTCATTAACATCTTTTCATTATATAATGGTGCATACAGTTTGTCGATATGTCACAAACGTGTTCGGTTGTCACTAATTTCTACAGATTAATTTTATTGCAGATAAAGTAAAAATTTACTTTGTATGCAATTGAATACAATTATATTCTCCAGTATGGACAAACCGTAAAATTAAATGCAACCATATACAAATATACCATATATGCACAAAATTTCCGTTGAAATTAAAAAAATAGCGCAACACACAATAACGAAGGATGCAACAATACATCATGCAACATACAACACAAGCACAGCTAAGTTTAAAGTTTCAATCATTTTTTTTTCTTCTTAATTAAATATATATAATAAATAAATAAATAACCACTACAATTATTAAAATAAATAATTAAAAATTGAATTACGTAATATAAAAATAATAATTAATTGGTAATTAAGGATAGGATTAGCTTAGGGTGTAGTTCTATTAGTATTATAAATATTTTTCTCTATTTTTCTTAAATTTTGGTTATTGTTGTTACTAAATGAATTCCGTTAAATCTAAAAATTTTTCTAATTAAATTAAATAATTATGTTTTTAAAATGCTAAATTACATTTATGGTTTTGCTAATTAACGAAAAAGAATAAGATAAAAGAGAAACGCAAAGCAGACATGTAGGGGCTCAGGTAGGTACAGCTTTGCATCACAGTTCATTGTAAGGAAATACGTATACTACACCCTATAGTTAATGACTGCTTTCAAATTCATATCATATTAGTTCCAGTATATTCGGGCTCAATTTAATCATATCATAATTACTCTTCCATTTAACTCCGTTTTATATAACATCACTGCGGTCTAGCAAAGCTGTACTCAGTAAAAAAAATTTTTGAAAACAAAAAGGCGTTCACAAGTGCCATCATGGTCTGATTAAAAATTAATCAAATCATGATAGGATAACCTACGTCCACACAATTTTTGTTACAGTGGCGCCCAACGTGGGGCTGCTATTAACGATTAATAATTTTTTTTTCATACAATGTGAACATCACGTAGCTACCCCTTAGCCTACAATTTTTGTGACCGTATATTTTGCACCGCCGTTTTACAGTGGCGGCTTAATTTACGGTTATATTTTCCATACCACTTTCAGTATTGACCTGACCAACTTTCGTATTTCAACTTCTAAAAATTTTTGTTGGTAGTATATATTTTTTTTTATTATTATTTTACATTCACGCACTGTGTTTTCCTAAGTTTTTTAGTCGCAACCAGTGTTCGCTTTAAACGTAATTCAATTGTCTCACAACTTATTTTTATTTTTTTTTTAATATCGCAAGCATACTTCCATATTTATGTTGATTTGCTTGTCAGTTTATTAAGCTATCATATTTCTCTTGTTCCCTAAATCATAAGATTTACTCGCAATTGCTTCCATATTTCGGTATGTTGAATTTATTGTTAGGTTGATAAATCTTAATCCTGTCAATTTTTTCCTTAAAATCTTCAACTATAGGTATCCCGCAATTTTATCTTAATTTTTCAAACGTGTTCCTTTTTTCTTAAGTGATGTGAAGCGATATCTGCCTGAAAACATGCATGTCTGCTCTCTGATCAGTATATCAAATTAGTAACGAAATTATTTAGTGAAATTTTATTCATTGTATATACGAATATATATTACAATTATAATTACAAAATAAAATTAAAAGTCAAAAATATCAGGAATGGAACCTTCAAGTTTACGATTGATTTCAGAAAATCTGGAAAACGATGAATTCCTGATTGAATGTGAAATTCGTGAAATATTTGGTACAGTTATAGAACGATTTACGAAACTAGATGCGCAATTAGCAAACGAAAACCAAAATCCAAATTTAGTTCCAGTAGAACCACATGGAAGAGCTACAAATCTGCCACAAGCTGAATTGTCAATTTGCATTTTAAAGCTTAAACACTTGCATTTCAAAATCATAACATTTATTAGTTCAAACAAACTTCAAAAAGATGAAGAAAATATTTTTACATCAAGACTCTTACATATTTTTGGTCGTGTTCAAAAAATTTCTTCAAATGATTCTATTAAAGAAACTACCACAAAACTCTCTGGTTTTATAAATAGTTTACTTTAAATTTGTTTGCAAAATTATTAATAATAGACAGTCTCAGGATGACACATTCACTTTACCGGAAATTACCACATTGAAAGAACTGTGGCGGTTCACGCATTTGTACATGCGTTCGCCGCCACACGGTCAGAATAAACGCGAACACAAACGGAAACACCTAATATATAAAAGGGCAATTAAACTACTGTCTCTTCCATGTGAAGAGACAATGAAGCGACAAAGTCTTGTCTCAGATTTAGTGGCAGTCACACGCGCGCTCTTGGCGGTGCTTAATTAATTGTAACAAATGGTGGTGAAAAATAAATTAATTTATGTTTACTCTTACAAAATTAATATAAAATAAAATAAATTAGTTAAACAAATAAATTTTATAACTAATTGGTGTCGTGTATATTTTAAAATGTTAATGAATTCTTACAGAACCTTCATTAACTGATCCTGTTGAAATATCGTCACCGGGAAACGAGAAATATCAACAAATTAATTTACTTCAGGATTACTTTTGAACCTTCAAACAAGCAAAAAGTACTCTAATAGGAATAGAAACTCTACAAGCACCTGTTACTTCGCGAGAATACTCAAGGCGGCACTCAGTAAAAAAAATTCTGAAAACAAAAGACATTCACAAGTGCCATCATGATCTGATTAAAAATTATTCAAATCATGATACACTGAAAATTTTTTTGTGCATTTTATTTATGAATGGCACTCGTTAACCACAATTCGTACTATTATTGTAAAAATTACTATATTTACGAAACAAACTAAATTTAGAAAAAAATTAATAAACATTTGTGCGTTAATAGTACAAATCATAGTTCATAAACTAAAAAATGGTTTAGTTTATTGTGCTGTAGATATAATTCATTCACATGTTATTTGCGTATTAGTGCCACTTGCATAATTTTATTAAAAAAACACATTTATGAACAATTCATAATATTTATGAATAAGACGAGTGCGAAAATATTTGTTAAATACTTATTGTTCGTTATATTAATGAATGTGGCACTACAATATATGAATATTATAATTCGAATTTTAAATGTATGTATGGGTGGCTGCTTATGTTTGAAGATATCCTACTTTTATGACATCTATTGAATAAACATTTTCTTTTGCCATTTCCACCTCCCGAACAGAAAGTGCTACAGAAGTATGCATACCGAAATATGCCTTATATCCAAGTAAAAGAAATCGAAAAAAAACATCTAGTAGACATAAAATTTCATCAACCGTCTTTTTCAATTTGATTTTGATGAAAATATTCATACAATTAAATTGTAAATTTCACGTTTTTTTCACGTATTATTGATAAATTCCTTCATTAAATTAATAACACGAACAAATTCATATATTGTACATAAGAGGTCCATTGCATTTCTAATTATGCGAAAAGATCAAGTTTCATCATTACGTAATGTATATGAATTTGTTCGTACTATTAATTATTGGACGAATCTATTCGTAGCATCTATGAAAATCAAGTAAAGTTGAATAATATTCGGAACAAAGAAAGTAAATAAATTGCTTTCCCTCCTTTATTAACAATTGCGTGCTTGAAAGGAACAAATGTAATAAACTACATTGTACAATTTTTAATGTAACAGATTTTTATATGCTGAAAAACAGATAAATATAATATTTTTTGCCAGTGTTGTACAAGTGTTTTCATTTTCCACGTATTCTTATTAAAATAGAGCCAATTTTCATTCGGTGAAATTAAAATAAGAACACTTTTCTGTGGAAAAAATTTATTTCTTTTAGACTATAAATAATGTGTAAATAAATAATACAGGACTAAATTTTAATGTGTTAATTATACTGCAGCATTAAGTTGTTGGAAAGAAAATGTCGTACTTATATAGATTCAAATATGATCTTGGTTGACGATTCGGAACTCGATCCACCTTATACGGTATCAACCATTCCAAATTTTGCCGCTCTTGTAAATCAAAATGTATCAGCAGCACAAGAAGGAGGCCATAGATTAAAATCGTTTTAGCAGTAGTGGGATCAAACGAATTTATTGAATGTTTTAAAAGGTAACAAAATACGCAATTAAAAGTACTGTGTGATTGTAATTCAATTTATTTAATTTACAGAAGGGCAATAAAATGAACCATGGCGCATTGTAAATATTTTGGATTTAATTACCTCTTATCAAATTTGTTCTTAAAATTTTATCAATTTATTCTTCTAAAAATAAGGTAAAATTTAAAAAATTAATAGGGGTAGTAAGCGCCATGTTGACTAACAAAATAAGTTAAATAGTTTTTTATTTCTCTACAATTGGGTGTATAGATTTTATGAATTTATTTATCAATCGACCCAAAAATTTACATTCTTGCTACGAACCATACATAAATATTATGTAGTTTTTTGTATCAATTATCGTTCCTACACATTATGAATTATTTTCAGTATATTTATGAAAATAATCATCATATTTGTGAATTATTTGTAACTGCTGAGTATTCCATTCTTCCTATACACGAATAATTTCGTAAATACAAATAATGAATTTCTAAATTTAAATGTATGAATTTATTCGTTAATGTGATTTAACATTTCATTAGTATTATGAAAAAATGCATGGAATCTTTAATTTCTTACGTTAATAATAAGAAGTTGTTCATCCAAAACTGTTTTTAACTGCTTTAAAATAATAACATTTATCATGTCTTATAGGAATCGATTCATAAATTCTTACAACGTAAGTAGTTAAGATTAAAATAAAAAAATTTGTGTATTTCACACATTAATGCAGTTTTTGTCTACATTGATGTAGGATTTTTTTTAGTGTAGGATAACCTACGTCGACACAATTTTTGTTACAACGGCATGAACTCTTTATACAGCTATAGTGCTCCACGACACGAAAAAGAGGTTTGCGGTGAGAGTCACAATAGGAGAAGGCTAAAAACGAACTCTCAAAACCAAATTTACTAGCTATGCCACACGAAAGGATGTATTATCTGAATCGGCTAAGTCCTACTTTTTACGATGTAAGGAATGTCAGGACTATACTAATATAAGCTAATATAACTCATCAAGCCACCACCTTCATTCCAAAGCCGTAAAGATCTTTTATGCGTACCTAAAATAGACGGAAAATCGGGAGATTTTATGTTGTAATTTACTAAAACAACCTCTAAGCGTTCTTTATATTTATAAAGCACAAAATGTTTGTAGGGATATTCTTAGAAACCACCAAACCGATTTTCATAGGACTTTCGCCAATAGACATGGTGTTGTCTCCCTAAGGTCTTAAGCTACAGAATTCAAAATTGGTTTCGTTGTTTTGGAGATTTGGTACAATTTGTAAGTGCTGGTGGTTTATTTTCTAAAAAAAAACTAAGGCAACTTCTTAGTGGTTAACGTACATAAAAGGACGTACTCTTTGCAGCTGCTTTTTCAGGTAGGAAAATTTAGTATTGATTTGCAAAAGAAAGTCACAAGCCAAAGCTAATGAAGCGCAAATATTTTAATTGCAGCAATATCAGATGTTCGCAAAGGTAAAAAATCTCTTAGAGAATCTGCAAAATCTATTGATTTAAAAAAAAGTTCCTTTGGACCAAGCTGTAGATTAGGAGAGGCAAATTAGGCTAAAATTGTCATTCAAATAATAAAACCACAAAAGCCAAGGTTTGCTCCCACAAGAGACACCGTCAGAAAAATGTTATATAATTTGGCTGAACAACTCCAAATTAACCACGGGCATGACATGATTTCCATGGCTCCAATCATTTTTAAAGCATAATCCCGTAATCGTTTTCAGAAAGTCGATTTCAAAAGTTTCAATTAATCGAGCTGCAGGTATTAATTAAAGTGATGCAAAGAGTTATTTTGATGTCTTGAAATACATTTTTACAGAAAATGAGTTCTTTGTTAAGCCAGGCCACATTTTTAACGTAAAGGGTTCAAAAAATGTAGCGGCAATTACATCGGCTGAAAAGTGGGAAATAATTTCTATAATAGCCTGTTGCAACGCTGAAGGAGTTTTTATTCCACCTAGTAATGTCTCAAAAATCAGCATATGTAACCTCAGAAATTTAAAAGTAAAAATTAGTAAAATTAGTTTGTGCCCAGATAGCCTCCAGGCACTGGAGCTATTATGATTAAAGGCCATTCATCACAAAGCAATTTAGAAAGGCTTGAGTATGCATCAGAGCAATGCAATTCCTACAACTTCGTGATCGTTGCTTTTTTAAATCTTTAAAAACCAATTAATATGTATGTTGTGTTAATATGTCTAAATTTAATTTTTACAGCAAAGATGCAATAATACCGGATGCCACACCCGAAACATCTGTTAGGTAGGTATACCTATACATTTAACGATATAGCTATGACATATTCCAATACCTACATAGGTACACATTTTTCCAGTACTGAAATATCATCACCATTAAATGAAGATCATCAGAATTACAGTTCCCTAAATACTACAGATTTAACAGACGCTGTACCAGGAATATCTTAAAAAATGATAAACGTTTTCCAAGTAACAGCAGTTCATACGTAGTGAGAGCTACTGAAAACGTTTTGATAACACCAGGAAAAAATGTTGATCAACTTCTTTCTCCTGTACCTAATGTATAGGTTAAAACAACTAGAAGACAATTGGTTTCCGCTCTTACGTCTCCAGAAATGATTGCAAATAAAAAATGCAGAAACTTGCAGAAGTCGGAGAAGCATAAAAATACAATCCGTCCCAATCAAAAAAAAAAAAAAATTGGAAATAACTCGTACGAAAAAACAAAAACGCATCGGAGAGTGATGATGAATCCCTACAGAAGAGGAATTTTAGACTACCACCAAAAAAAAAAATATGTGTGTTGGGATGCAGCCGAAGGATTTGTATTTGCTCCAAACTGTTTTCCTTAGAGCTGCACAATTTTCCCAAGTTGTAATTGAAGTAATAAAATGCTCGGGTTTTATTTTGATGAACTGCTGGTTTATAATATTTTTGATAAAAAAAGACTGATGCGTTAAGCTCAAGAGAATAATTGTAATTAAATTTTTATTGTATACAAAAGTTTTGTGACGGTGACACCTAGGGTGTGATAGAATAAGTTAAATTAATAGCTCAATATTTTACTGTACTAATTGGAATTTTCCATGATAAACAGTTCTAAATGTTTCTACACTATTAGTACTGGAAAAGTCATGAGCTTTGTAGAAATTTGGTTTGTGTATATAAAAAGGCGAACGAGATCGAATTGGATTAGTAATATTTGGTAAGCGATAGTGTAAAGATTAAAAAGTGAAGTAAATTAAAAAGTGATTTAAAAAGTGTTTTAGTGTAAAATAAAAAGTAAAAGTGATCAGTAAAATTTGAGAATAATTAATATAAAGTGATTTTGTGAATTTTTATTAATAAACTGTGTAAACTGATTTTGTTTTATTCACAATCCAGTGATACCAACTTTGAGTGACAAGGCAAAAACGTAACAATCTATTATATTTAGTACAGTTGATAGTACTTTGGCTTTTAGTACATTTGATTTAGTAATTATTTTAGTTACAATTATTAGTACAAATAATAGAACTTAGATAGAATGTTGATTCATAGATGTCATCGCTAATAATTTAGGAGAAAAACAGAAACCTCAAACATTTTTGATATGACAGTTAGTAAAATTTAAATTTGTGATTGTAGTGTGAACTGTGAATTAGAATAAACATTTTATCGTATCGTAGCTTGAGTTAAGTATAATTAAATCTATAAATATTTATAAAATATTAATACATGCTTAAATTAATTTTCAGATTATAACCAGTGACAGCGGATTTTGTAAAACATTATGTAACGATTAGTAATTAAAATTATGCAAATAAATGCAATACATTCAACTGGATGGTTTTCTTTTGGTCTGAAATTCGATGATGTTTTTATGTATGTTTTTCAGCAACTGAACAGAGTGAATATTGGATCCTGAGTTTTGCTTTGCATTTGAAAATATCTGCTTCAGAAGAAAAAAAAAACGTGACTAAGTGACTAGTCACATCTCTCCTTTTATACTGTAACATCTCATCTACAAAGACGAGCCGGATATTGGAATCGTTTCAAGCATTTTGAAATATGTTTAAATACGTATGTTTAAACATAAGAAACTTATTATTAAATTGGCCCAAATGACAATAACTTGTAATCTTGTAAATATTACTTATTTTGCCATAAAATCCTTGAATACTCCCAACAGTAAAGTAAACATGCTATCGTAATGGGTTGAATATACTCACTGTATGAAATGATAAATGTTAAATCATATCCGATACTACATATGTAGATAACATAACAATTTTGTACCGTTATCATCTCAAAATTTATACGCTGTTGATTTTTTATTCACGCAGAAATCGCCTGATACGATTCTTGTTGCCAAACCTTTCATGTTGAATTTGATTAACACGAAAAACTACTTCACTCTCGAATATATTTTGTAATACAATATATTGACTTAGGGAAAATCGTTGTACACTCATATATCTATATAGAGATAGGTAGAGAGAGACACATATTTTTCGATTTACCAAAAAAATAGATTTTCGGTTTATTATAAAATAAAACGAAAAAAAATCAATTTTCTTTTACCACAACTACCCACTCTTCAATTTATATTTCATTCCCATATTGTATCATTTCGATATAAAAGTACTTTCCGTTTTCTTTTTCAGTTTTGTTGCCTCATCGTTTTCATAACGCCCAACCACCTCCTTTTTTTTTTTTTGAAACAAATTAGACTTTTTTGTTGATGATACAGTGAAGCAACTTCGTAATCTAAAATATTTCCGATATTGCTAACATGTTAAAACACAAAACTAAATAAATTTATGGGTATAAACTGTATCTGATTCTGTATTGTCCTTATATATAATATACGATTATGAAGTGCTTTAGATTTTCTACTTTTCTGAATAACATCTTTATTGAGATGTCTTCTCTGTATTTATTTATACTGTGACAAGGTTGCCAACAAGGGTTAAAATCTAATGATATGTATCGTGTGCTGTGTGTTGGATATGGACCAAACGTTAAATTATATAGTTAAAAGTCTTATCTGGTCGTACATGGCAACATGAGATGTGGTACCTCAGGGGTGGTAACTATCCAAAAAAAAAAGGATAAAATAATTTTGTGTATTTTTCAGAATATTTTTTGTTGTTTGTTTAGAAGCTAAACTCTCCAGTAAATTATATTTAGATGGCCTTTTTTATGTTTAATATATTATGTATTATGCTGCGTTGCCATATACAATTTTGCTAAAGGTATAAAGTTAATATTTAAATTATGAGGCTGTTAAATTTATACTGTCATTAAGATTGATACAATTTAAGCATAATGTATAGATATACATCATAGACGATGGTTAAAGTTGTTGTTTTTGTTGTTTCGATATTATATTTATTTACAAAACTTAATCCATATATAACATATAAATTTTATATATGAAATAAACAAGATGATGCTATACATTTTATGTAATATGTTGTTGCCTTTTTTATGGCATACGTACAGGAAATTATAGAGATTTTTTTTTTGTTCTCTCCTATTCCTATGTCATATCGATAATTTACGGGCGATATGAAAATTTATGAGGCCTCTCGATTAAATCGATTGGAATTTTATTTTTTGCTGGTTTTTATGGTATTTCAATGCTTGTTGTATGAGAATGGTTAAATTTTAGTGCACATATAATGTGAGTTCGTGTACAGAAATTGTAAGGTGCGGCTATAAAAGATCATATTATTTTGAACGGTATCTATATAATTTAAGTTTTAGCTCTCATCTCAATGTAGTCTCGTACCCAGTTTTATAAAGATAAACTAATAATTTAGTTGCTAGCTATATATTTCCAAATATTACTCTAATATTACCTTGTTTGATTTATATTGGTGATAAATAACAACTGGTCACAAATCATTAGTTTAGGACCCATCAACGTACTACAGCCTTAATAAACTGAAGGAGTCCAATAAAACCTGATTTGCCAGTTTTTAATATAAAAAAAACTTACTGTGGCTCCAAAATTGTGGGATTATGCTTCTATTCCAGTATAAATTTGATCAATATCTATGATAAATCAATCCCAATGGTGCCGTAAAACTTGTATTCATACAGAGAAAATTGGAAGAGCAAGGAGGAAAGTTCATGGTACTAGGTAGCATACTGCAAAATCCTGCCTAAAAATGATAAAAACTTGTTTATAACTTGCGAGAAGATGTTGTCCATCTAATCAAGAAAATTCAAAAATGGTCCGACCTTTGAAACCCCATACATGTAAGTGGATTATGCAGGACCATTTTTCCACTATATGTGGCTACATTCTCGCCACATCCGTCAAAATGTAGTCCTGAATTCGTAAAACCTATAATAACAAATCAAAAATAATAAAACCCTTCTGGTTACGGTCACCATTGGTTTACGCCTGCTGGTATCTTGTGAACTGGCATGGCAATGCAGCCTGATATTGTGGTGGTTACTTTACGGCTAGTTAACTTAGTTAATTAAATAAATTTGTCTCCTGTAATCTATTCGTCATAAATCAGTTAAATTCCAATAAATTTGCAAGCAAGGATTTTGGTCGTAAAATGGGGTCAATGAGAGTTCCGATTTAATTCTACGCACTAAATGTAAAATATTAACAAAATAAAATCAAAAAAGAATACAATTTACGGTCATACATCTAGGAAGTAACTCTCAAATCTTTACTCAGGAGGGAGCCAAAAAAGTTCAACAAACCGGAAATAATTGAAATTGATTAAATTTTTTCAACTTGTCGGCATAATTATTTATAAAGTAAAAACAAAATTTAATTTTGAGTGAACGTGTTGATTGTTACAACAACATTTCTGATCGAATTTCCAGAAAATTTTCTTTTGAGCATATATCCGAGTTATTCGAAATTATATTCGAGTACATCGGACAATCCAATGACAGGAAAATCTAATGACCATTTGGACCAACGTGTGACCAATTTGGCTGGGTCTTGAAAAATCTGATGAATCCAAAAAATATTTAAAATTTGTAAAAAATTCAACCCCTAAAGCAGTGTTTCTCAACCAATGATTCGCAGACCAATAGTGGTCGGTGAGATATTTCCACTGATCCACGGAAAGCCCACAAATGTTCGAACCCAAAATTTAAATGTACTTTTTGTGAAATTTTGGACATTTTGAAATCTATGCGAATGCTAACATTGTCAGTGAGCCATGAGTGGTATAAATCTGGACCGCTAGAAAAATGGACAAGGTAATAAGAAAGTAGCCTATTTATATAAAAAACCGAACATTTCAAATAATTCGCATTTACACTTTTCTTGAAAAATTTTTTCTATCAACGGTTTTTCATATACGGCAAACATCATTACTATAGATTCGATGAGATTGCCTATAAGACACTTGTTGGATTTTTGTGGCCTACTTTAAAATGGGAATCACCTGGTAAAGTTTTTTAGAACAAACATTTACGTTCAAATCTAAAAAAGTGAACAGTGCAAAAGACATTTTAGAATGAATAAATGTGAGCCCTAGAAAGCCTTGGAATATGTAGATTTAAGAGTTTTAATGGCCTGTTTTTCCAGAAATTCCAGAATATTTGGGTATAAGATCGATTACGACCAATATTCATACTAAATCAGTTTCAATAGTCAGTTTAAGGTTTAGGTTTTTGGCACACGTTTAATCACAACCCGATTATATTTTTGAACTGTAAATAAAAATTTAGATAATCAATGATGAGATTGCGCTAGTGGAGAAGATTTTTTAGGCGACAACAGCCAATGAATTCTATTGTTGATTAAGATTGTCATCCAAAAATAATGTACTTAAATCAAGACAACATCTTAACCAGAAATCCATCTCTTTAAATTAAAAAAAATGGTTTAGGAAGGCCATATGTATACGGGAGTACCACTCTTTCCAATGAATGATAGGCGAAAAATAAAACGTTCATGTTTCTTACTTGGCTACCTGCTCGAATCACAACTGCCCACATGCCGTATTAGAAATCGTTTGCTTGATGCTGGTTGCAGTTTATATATTACGGCAGCTTGCATATATTGTACCAATGATGTGTACCTTAATTGACTAAACTAAATAACCAAAATTAAGTACGATTAAATGAAGATGACGTTGATGAGTATAAAAATAATTAACTGTGCCTCAAAAGGAACTATGTGGATTTTTGGTATCTCTTTGAGACGAATCACAAAATCGAAGAGTTGATTTGTTACACAGGTTTGTCTATAGAAACCGACCGCTGCGGCACGATTACCTGACAACGACCTTTAAAATTCCATCTAATTTCTGAATTTAAAAATTTCTTCGACAATCACAGGTTTTGCGAAAATAGAAAAGTAATATCAGAAAGAAACGCGTTTCCCTAACACAATGGACCAGTCTATAAAGCCGAATTTCCTTAAGCTGTTGCTTTGAAAACGTACCTCATCCGTCCTATAATCCAGCTTTGGAGCCTTCTTATTTCCAAATTTGAATAAATTTTTAAGGAATCAAGTAATTCTGAAGTACCGAATACTGTAGATGACTATTTTTTAATAAACCCGAAAACATATGGATTACGTAGATTATTAGAAAGATGTGATAAACGCATTTATGTTTTTGTTTTTAGCAATTGGATTGTTGTCGTGAATTATCTTTTGAACGAGTACGTGCAGATCCAATCACGCATAAAACTTTTAAAAATACTTAATAGACGATTATATAACCTTTAGCGTTACTCCAAGTAAGAACTTACTCTACAATTACTACTATTGCCAAACGTTTCATATTGGGGGCATATGCTTTATTACAGTTGAAAAAATTTCTGGTGAGTTTCATTGGTGTATGGTGACCGTATACATTTAAGACTATTCAAATAGACATAACGACACTTTCAGTCTGAAAGAGACCAGTTCATCGATGAAGATCAAGTCCAAGATCCGTTGTAAATCATTTTTGATACTAGAGGTTCGGCTATATGAAAAAAAATCTCCTGTACAAAAAATGATGTCAGGCTTGTCATGTCAACGCACTCGGTTGTTGAATTAAAATATGTATTCTAGCGACATTTATGGACACATAATTTTACATGGTGGTATTGAAATATTCGCTTATTCAAATATTTCAGTCAATACTAATCTCAGTGGCGTAGGGAAGGGTAGATTGCGGGGTTAAAACCCCTTCCTCATGAGCTTCATATATGGGTATAGCATATACAGGTAACCTATATTTGACAAAGCGGCATAATATTAGCAAAGTTTTTTATATGTATAGACCTTTTATCCAATTGGGCAATTCCAGGGCACTCAGGCCCCCTCAGAATCTCTTACAAAAAACAATCGGCGAGAAGCGACTAAATGGATTGGCCTTAGTGTCACATACTGAATTGGTTTAAAAAATTTTCTACATTTAAAGCGAATTTCTCAACAAGCTATTCCAAGTTTTCCTTAATGAATCTGATTAATCCGATGAATCTTATGAATCTTAAGGATCTTATAAATCTTATGAACCTTATGAATTTTAAAAATCTTATAAATCTTATGAATCCGATGAATCTGATAAATTTAATGAATCTGATGAATCTGATGAATCTGATGAATCTCATCAATCCGATGAATCTGATGAATCTTATGAATCTGATGAATCTGATTCATCCTATGAATCTTATGAATCTTATGAATCTTATGAATCTTATGAATCTTATGAATCTTATGAATCTTATGAATCTTATGAATCTTATGAATCTTATGAATCTTATGAATCTTATGAATCTTATGAATCTTATGAATCTTATGAATCTTATGAATCTTATGAATCCTATGAATCTTAAGGATCTTATAAATCTTATAAATCTGATGAATCTGATAAATCTTATGAATCTTATGAATCTGATGAATTTGATGAGTCTGATAAATCTTATGAATCTGATGAATCTGATGAATCTTATGAATCTTATGAATCTGATGAATTTTAAGGATCTTATAAACCTTATGAATGTGATGAATCTGGTAAATCTTATGAATCTTATGAATCTGGTGAATCTGATGAATCTGGTGAATCTGATGAATCTTATGAATCTTATGAATCTGATAAATATTATGAATCTTGTGAATCTTGTGAATCTGATGAATCTGATGAATTTGACGAATCTGATGAATCTTATAAATCTTATGATTCTTATGAATTTAATGAATCTTATGAATCTGATAAATATTTTAAATCTGATAAATCTGATGATTCTTATGATTCTTATGAATCTTAAGAATCTTGTGAGTCCTATGAATCTTAAGGATCTTATAAATCTTATGAATCATATGAATCTGATGAATCTGATGAATCTGATCAATCTGATAAATCTGATTAATCTGATGAATCTTATGAATCTTATGAATCTGATGATCTGATGAATCTGATTAATCCGATGAATCTTATGAATCTTAAGGATCTTAAAATTCTTATGAATCTGATGAATCTTAAGAATCTGTTGAATCTTATGAATCCGATGAATCTGATAAATCTTATGAATCTGATGAATCTGATGAATCTCATCAATCCGATGAATCTGATGAATCTTATGAATCTGATTCATCATATGAATCTTATGAATCTTATGAATCTTATGAATCTTATGAATCTTATGAATCTTATGAATCTTATGAATCTTATGAATCATATGAATCTTAAGGATCTTATAAATCTTATAAATCTGATGAATCGGATAAATCTTATGAATCATATGAATCTGATGAATCTGATGAGTCTGATGAATCTTATGCATCTTCTGAATTTTATGAATCTGATGAATCTAATGAATCTAATGAGTCTGATGAATATAATGAATCTTATGATTCTTATAAATCTTATGAATCTTATAAATATTATGAATCTTGTGAATCTTGTGAATCTGATGAATCTGATGAATTTGACGAATCTGATGAATCTTATAAATCTTATGATTCTTATGAATTTAATGAATCTTATGAATCTGATGAATTTTTTAAATCTGATGAATCTTATGATTCTTATGAATCTTGTGAATATTATGAATCTGATGAATTTTATTAATCTGATGAATCTGATAAATCTTATGAATCTTATGGATCTTATTAATCTTATAAATCTTAAGAATCTTATAAATCCTATGAATCCCATGAAGCTGATGAATTTGATTAATCTTATGAATCTTATGAATCTTATGAATCTGATGAATCTTATTATTCTTATGAATCCTATGAATCTTATGAATCTTATGAATCATAGTAACCCTTCGCTACTAACTGAGATATCGACAGCTATAAGAAGACCAGCGCCAGTTTCTAAGTAATCTCTCTACACTACATATTGGTTTGTAAAATAATGGGATCATTGGCTATTTTTAATGTTCCTCGACAGCATAAATTTCATCTGGATCTTAATTGGCTCATCTTCTGTGTTGATCGAACACATTCAACGTATTGCCCAATCAAAAATTAGCACCCTTTTCTAAACGGGCGCTGCTCGATTGAGCGTGAATTCTGCTTCTTGATAAATATAGCAATAATAATGAAAATGAGTATAACGCAGACTAACGACTTATTAATTTGTTTCGATAATTCCAAAATGGTTAATTAATACACTAATCACTCTCAATTTCTATGACTTTTATACTGTTATAGTAAGTTGGACAATAGTAAAGAAAATAATTCCAAACAGACCAGCAAAGTGAAATTTGATGTATGAAGTCAAGAAAAATCCTAAGATAACCAAATTAAATTTTACGAATTAGTCGAATGAAAAATTCAAACTCCTTTAAACATGTTATAGAAAAAAATCGTGCACCTACAGCAATAATTATCGATTGAATTTGCTAACGAAAAACACAAACTCCAAAAATTTAATATCGTTAGGTTATAAAAAAAAAAACAAACCCCCACAATAATATTGTATTAATACATATTTAAAACCAAAACCTAATCACTTATTTAAAATAACATAAAAGTACTTTACCAATATTCTCTCTATATATAAATGTAAATGTTCATATGTGGTGGGCGATTTAAAAAAAAAAAAAAGGGAAACCCTCTTAATCCGAAAAATGATTTTCTAATGTTAAAATTAAAAAAAAAAAACACTTCGCAAAGTAACATTAGCAACACTTTCTATACCGCATACGGTTTACATACAAACTAAGGGGGGGATGATTGTGGTGATTATATACGTTTTGTGTTTTATCGAAATGAAAAACAATATTTGTTAGGAAAGAAAACTTTCTGGTACATGTATCGTTCGTAACTGCCTACGTACTAATACTTAAATGAATTAACGATATAATATATACAAACACACACCAATACATAAATACGACAAAACCCTCATTATCATTTTGTATATATTTTCGCATGAGTTTTCATCATTTTCCTATATATACATTTAATCGGCATCCAAACCAAAAAGAAAAATCAGGAAAATATCCTTTTGCTTATATTCGGCTTACATCCTCCATTTACTCTTATATAGGTTTCATGTGCTCGTATAAACGAATTTGAAACATTCAGAATTTTTTTTCGTAATTAAAGGGAAATAAACTGCGCGTAAAATAAAATTTATGATAATCTTTTCCGAGCTTTTTCACACTGCTTGTTTGCGTGTGCTTTTTTTTTAATAAATATTTACAATTTTTTTTTTGTTTTTCTTTGTTATTGTGTCTCTCATATTCCGCTTGTGCTGAATGTGTAAAGTGCGGATGAATATAAGCACCACACACAAAAATATTATAATTTAGATTGCATCGTTTATACAAAGGCCAACACTTAATTTGTTTTTGTTTTTTGTTTCAGCAAAATTATGATAAAACCGTTGTCTTAAGCGGACAATTTTGATAAAACTTTTGATTATGATTTAATTTCAGGGTTTTTATCCCCTTTTAACAAACAAAGCGTACATATATACCTATTTACAAGAGAAAAAAAACAAAGTTCCTTTTAAATCATGTTAAAGCTTTTGTAATGCTACAAATTTGTAATATAAATTATGCTAATACGTATTAATATAGTGAGAGCTTTTTGTCTGTAGAATATTAACGCGATACACAGACAAAATTTTGACTGATGATCTAGAATTTTTATTTTTTTTGGGAAGAGCACATGCGTCAGATGTTAACGAACAAAAGCTTAATGGATATGATGAGCTTTTATTTGTGTTTCTATTACAAAATAAATTTTATGCTTGTTTATGTTTTTCACTTTAAAAAAAGGTCACACGTTTTGGGAATTAAATGGTGTATTAAGGTTCAGTGTTATGTTTTACTTGTTTTCGCTATTAGAAAATTAATATTTTTTGAAGATATTCAACACGATTCATTATTAAATTTAAAAACATTAATAACTTCATAACTTAAGAAGATTACTGTAGCTCCAGTATGATGCTTTAATATTTAGAAGCTGACAATAGCGACTAAAATGCGATGAAATAAAAAACTTGTTCAAATGTTTTTTCTCCACCAGCTGAAAACTATATCCTTGTGAAGCCCAAGGTCCTATGCAGAGAAATCCACTTACTAATGGGCACTAGAAAGCAGTTTGTTGGTGATCTAGTCAAAATTCTTCGGTAAAAACGGAAACCGAAAAAGCGGCATTTCCGGCTACTTAATTTTCTACTCTCCACGTTTGGGCGAGGAAATTACACGGCGTAATTACAACAGTGTAATTTACATAAGACATAAGACACCTTTAATATATTGTGTTTGTATACCATTCGGTTTCTTTTTTAGGATGTAAAGAGATCAAAATCAATTTTTTCAGCGAAGTTTTGTATTATTCGTTCCCTATCCTTTACGCTACACATGCTTTTAAAAAGCCTAACTTTTAGGCCACTTAAACTTTTTGTTATATTTTCATACATCAAAAACTTATATTCGCTCTTAAAATGAAACAAAGAATAAAATAAAACAGCAAATTATTGTTTATACCTTGTCGCAGCAATATGTAAGCTCTCTTTCAAGTCGAGTGCTTTTTTAAATGAACAAGTCAATTGTTTCGACAACAATTTTTTTTCTTGGTTTATTTTTGTGGAGGTAGCAGAATCTAGAATCAATTAACTTGATAATTGTTCACCACACTTTTAAAAATGTTTCCCATTATTTAAAAAAAATTAGTGTAAAGAGTTCAAGAGCCAGAGAGTAAAAACCAACCCAATTAAGCTCATCAAGTGAGTCGACACCTTAGAAAGTCGAAAAATTGATTAGCAAACACTCGAAATGTCAGAATTAGTACAAGCTTCGATCCAATTGGCTCAAGCTTCGGAACAACTTAAGCATATTTCACAAAAACAGGATGGGCATGAACAGGCGCTGGTGTATATGAAGACTACAGAACAAAAAAAAGGTCCCAGCTCCACAACCACCCACCCTTTTCACTCACTCTTCAATACAAAATTGAAGAGCAAAAAATATTCTTTGCTTAGGCGGAAACCATAAACTTTTGGGGAAATCAAACAGATATTAACGGAAACTCTTGATCATAAAACCTTGTTTACAAGTCCTAATTTTACGCAACACAACAAATGGACTTATGTATTCAGGTGTCTTACAATAAAACAAAAGAAATTTTACAGAGGATTAAAACCTTGTCGTATTCATTGCAGGCTTAAAAAAAACATATTTCGGCTAAACTCAAGTAGAAAGGCCAAACAATCTCAAATAGGCAAACATATTTTTGTGCAAGTTTAGCACAAACAAGAAAATTTCGAACAATTCCAAGAAATGTCTGAAATAAAATCTCACAATCAAAATAGGGTTCCACAAAAGTCGAAACAATTAAGTTTTAGAAAAGAGCAATACCTGTTACCAGGACCGACACAATATGATAGTAAGCCGTTCCCAATGGAGATAGAGCCCTCACTTAGATCTAGAAAAACCTAATAACAAATACCCAAGAAATCCCAGAAAATATCTAAGAACCAACCAATACCAATTAAGAAAATAAATTTCTAGGAGGAGCAGGAATCAGATACAGAAGGCTAAATTTCTTGTCTTAACAATTACCTAAAACAATTACATTATTAATAGACACTGAGACCAACAAAAATATAACAAAGTCTAATATTATTCCAAAAATTCTTTTAGAATCTGAAACAGCAACAGTAAAAAGTGTTTTAGGAACACAAAATCTATCAACAGAAAGATAGATTAATTGTCTTGGGGTTCAATTTACCCAAACAAACCAATTATGAAATAAATTTCTACAAATTTTTTCATGATATCTTAGGATCCCAATCAATGGCCTCAATCATATAATTTAAACACAACAGTAGATCAAAAGATAATTGAAAATCTCATCCGAACCATATACTTAAATAAAATCGAAAAGGAAATGCTAATAAAAACCATCCACATCGCTCGGAAATTCTTGAGAGTTTCGGGAAATTTGTATATTTCTCAATGATATAAAATCAGGATTTCATTAAATCGCGATGGACAAAAATACCAAGCAAAAACTGCATTTTCCACAGGCAATGGCCACTCCGAATTTACTCGTATATACCCCTTGGGCTATAAAGAGTGGCCCAGCAAATGTTCAACGGGCAATGTATCACGTATTAAACGGCTTAATGAGAGAAGTTAGCGATGTATATCTAGACGATATATTAATTTTGGGTTGCAATTTGGAAAACCATATTGAAAATCTTTGCAAGTCAAACAATTCCTCGGACTTCAGGTTATTGCCTCATTAAAGATAACTGAAAAATTACAAAACCACTGACCACATTTTTGAAAAAAGATGAAGATGTCGATGTACGAGACCATGACTATATTATAAAAGCGTTCGAAACAGTAAAAGAAATATTGTCTACACATACAATGAAAAATTCGACTGCTTTTGTATCGAGGATCCTAAATTTCACCGAAAAATGTACACTTGTCACTGATCACAAATCCTTAACTTTTAACGAAACTTCAAAACTTCTAGAATTAGAAAACAGTGACTACGACATCGTACATAGAAAAAAGAAAAACTAAGTTATCGCGGATTCATTAAGCAGAATACTCAACGTCGATAAAAAAACGGAAATAAGCTTCAATCAATTTAGATAATTTTAGTTAGGACATAGAGAAAATTTTCACAAAATGTTCAATTCGTAACTAATGAAGATAGGCAGGATGCTCTGATCATAAAAGAGCACAATAGAGCATTTAGAGGGATTAAAGAAGTTGAGAACTAAATTAAACGATCCTATTATTTTCTAAAAATGATAAAAAAAATCAAGAGTTGCATTAATAATTGTAATACTTGCAACATTCATAATACGAAAGAAAGCCTTATAACATCCCGAAGGCTAAGTACGAAAAAACCTCAAGAATGAATCTTTATCGATATAATCATAATGAATAAAACTATTTTTTTAACCGTAATAGATGGATTTTCAAAACATTTGCAAATGATAAATACCGGTACGAAATATTTAAATGATATCAGAAGCTATTATGAAATATTTCTCTATTTTTAGAATACTTAATCCAATTATTTCAGACCACGAAACTACATTTGTAGTTACTTAGCTGTATTGATTAAGTTCAAAGAAAATCTAAGAACCCATTCAACAATAATCGAAATTTATAACACTGTTGTGTATAAACATAAAACTCCAAATAGTAATACCCGAACCATTGTAGAACTCGCAGTACCGTACTTTTTAATAACTCGATACATTCCTCAAACGAATTTACTCCTAATAAAATCATTTTCAATCAGTCTGATAAGCAGCTGTTTTCTTCACGGCAAGTCTTTTTGGGGTAAACCTGCTCATCAAGATTAGTCCCGAAAAAATTATGTGCCGATGAAACAATGGCACCAAGTGTGTTTAGCATCTTTAAACTTCCTCGTACAAATACGGCCAAATATCTAGGCAAACCCCTGGGTAGAACTGGAGGCTAATATCACTATAACGAAATATTTTCAAAATATCAGCAAATGCAAAAATTTTTATGAATCGGCGGTGTTCCGATTTGGCGGTGGGCCAAGAAAAGCATTAAAAAATTTTACAAGTGTTTCAAAAATTAAAATGAAGTCCTTAATAGCATAGATCGTAATTATCGCAATCGAAAATTTCCAACAATATTCTTCGTACTTTCATACATCATTCAAAATTACAAAAGGAATGTAGAATGATCACTAAAATAACTTAATTTGACAGAATTAGCAGGGACTTGTGGGAGTTTAATGTAGAAATTAAAGATTAATTTTCTAGGATTTAGAAAATTTTGAAATTTTGGAAAGTGGAAATTTTGTTTTTTAGGGGTAAGGATTTGGTCGAAAAACACAAATCTATCGGAACTAACAATTTAAGATAATATAGCTAACCCTATTAGGAAATTAATAAAAAGTTATCGTGATTTTGAAATTAAAGGATTTAGAAGTACTGGAATTTAAGAATATTTGAAATAAGGAAGTTATAAAATCATAATATTTCGAGATGAAACACATCACTATAATTTCACACTTAAAACTGGTCGAAAATTCAATAAAAATTTGTAAAATTATGTATTGATGTGTTTTAACTCTGAATTGTACGGCTTTTAATGGTGTGAAAAACTTCAAGAGGCTGAAAATATTAAAATTGGGGATTTTATAAAATTGATTAAACGTAAATTCTTCGAATTCTGAAACTTGTACACGAAATTATAAATTATAGTTATTTAGAAAATTTAAATTTCAAAAATAGACAATTTGTTAATAACTTTAGAATTTTAAAAATCGCAGAAAAATAATTGAATTTTGAATATAAAATTCATAAATGTTTAAAATTTTGATTAATTGAAATTTTGCAAATTTTGGAATTAGCCTATTTGTAAAATATGTTTTTTTTTGCTCGATAGTTTTACCAATTACAAAATATTAGGAATTTGGAATTTTAAAAATTTTGGACTCCTTTCGGTACAATGAATTGAAAAATTGAATCCTATTCAAGATCAAATAATGCGAGATTTTTCGTGGTTTTTGAGATTTTCGAGTGTTGAATTGACAAAAGAAGATTAACCAAAATTCTTGGAGTCGACATTTTCCAGATTATTTTCGAGATCATTGAATTTGAGTCGTGCCTTGTTAAAGATTATTTTGCTATTATTCAAGATTTTCGATATTATTCGCGTTTATTCAAAATTATCGGGATGTTGAAGATTTTTAAGATTTTTGTGATTGCCGATTTGCCGAGATTTTTGTGAGTTTCTAACATTTTAATATAGAGTTAAATTTAAGATTTTCGGAAATTTTCCAGATTTTTCGAATAGTTGGATGTTATTGTGATACATTATGGTAACATTTTTCGAGTTGATTTTTCTACATTATTAAATGGATATAAAAAAGCCTAAGTAAGTAAAGAAAACATAAGTCAATGTGTTTGGGTTTTAAAAATTGTTGATTCCAATTTTACAAAACTATAGCTAGCTTCAAAGAGAAAGAGAAATTTAAAAAAAACACGTTTTTAGTAAATTAAGTATATACATACACCAATACCCCGCTTTACGATATTATTATTTTCCGACAAATTGGACGTAAATCGAAATTTCTTGTCGTTTTATTGGAAAATTTCCTAAATCGAGGGATTAGTGTACATGTCACCAATCCCTCAATTTTCGAAATTTTCCAATAAAACGACAAGAAATTTCGATTTACGCCCAATTTGTCGGAAAATAATAATATCGTAAAGCGGGGTATTGGTGTATTAGTAAATTGGTAAATTAAGTAATTAATAAATTAATTGATGAAAATGTTCAATGGCAGTGTTGTGAACTGAAATTTATTTAGAAACCGAATAAATATTTTGTGAAAACTAATTTATCGGGCTACAAATTTTGTGATACTCGGAATATCTCACACCATCTAATGAGTAGTGCTTATTTGCCGTTTATTTAAAGAAAGAAAATCCCCAAATCCTTCGTAAAGAATTTTATCATTTGTAGTTTAACAGTACTTTTCCAATATTATTGGTAATGTATGGAATTACTGCAGACAAAAATATTTATTTCTATTGGGTACTGTATAGGGTCGTGCTCTACAGTTCCCCATGACGGAGCAAATGCCAAATCGAGCAATCGAGTGACGCTTGAAATATCAGTGATCTGGTCACTAATATAATTTATTTCGACAGAATTAGCAAAAATTTATGGGAGTTTAATGTAAGAAATATAAACTTTTAGAAATCAGAAGTTTAAGATTCCATTTTTATGATTTAGAATATTCTGAAAGTTGGAAATTTTATTTTTTAATGATAATGGTAAGGTAATTTTGGATTTGGCGAGAACAGAAAAATCTCGAAACTAGCAATATTATATTTCTGGTTCAATTCAGAAATTGTTTAAAAATGTGAAATTTTAGACTTGCGGATTACTGGAATTTACTAACATTACACTTAAATTTTATTCACCTGTTTTTGAGCACATACTCGAAAAAAAACCCAAGTTAACTCACTTAGTTGTTTCTATTCACTCTACCGATTGGTGTGTTTCAACTATGAATTATCAGTATATCTGGTAATGGTACTGAAAATGGTACTAAATTCTAAAGAATGTACACGAAATTTTAGAAGAGAGTAATTTAGAAAATTAGCATATAAAAAATTTGATAAAATTGTACAATATTTAATTAGGAAAACAAAAAAATTAGAAGAACAGTTTTTAATTCATTTAGTACAGTTGGTAAACTTTAAAATTTTAAAAATGCAGAAAAGCAATCGAATTTTGAATATAAAATTCATAAAATTTATCTTGAAAATCCTCGAAATTTAAAAATTTATAATGATAGGAGTTTACAAATTTTGATTAATTAAAAATTAGCAAAATTTGAAATTAGCCTATTTAAATTCGTTTGAGAAGGACCCATATTCTCGAAATTCACCGAAAAAAGTCTCCGGTGACTTTAGAATAAAGCAATTCAAATTTTCGACTGAAATGACGAATTTAATTAGAAAGTGACTTTTAATTCAGGTGAATTTTAAGAATACGGGCCCCCTGGCTCGAATTATACAAAATTTTTCGGGATTAACCAAGATTTTGGAGTTTCTCGAGATTTTGGAGTTTTAGGATTGAATTGGATGATATTAAAAATTATTCGATTTTTGATATAACAAATATTAAAAAAATTTCTGGAGTTTTCAAATATTTTTGAAAATATTCGACATTTGTAAGATTATCTTAGAGATTAAATTTGGCTCGCAATTGTTACAGACTATTTCAATATTATTCGAGATATTATTGGTGATAATTGAAAATTATCGAGATGTTAAAGCTTTCTAAGATTTTTGTGATTGCCGATATGTTCAAAGTACATATACCTTGCATACATTTGAAATGCTTGGTGCCTAAAATAATCCAGATTATTCGAGATTCTCTAGTAATTTTTACACATTTTGCTTATCTCTAAGTTTATAAAATTTTAATATACAGTTAAATTTTGAGATTTTTGGAAATTTTCGAAATTATTCGGGTAGTTTGTATTTACAGAGTTCGTTGAGAAAACATTTCAAATTTCGATAAATCATAAAATCCTTCGTGATTTGATTAAGGTTGAGATGCTTAGCATTCAATTGATTCCTATTGAATAGTTGAATGTTATTGTGATATATTTGATCAGATAATTTGGGTTCCACAGTTCAAAATTGAATTATCGATCATGCGATGCAATAACTTCGATTAATTGGTCTAGAAAATGGTGTATAAAAAATTATTTGGTTAAGCTTCGTTCGGGTGATGATAATCAAAATTGAACAGCATAAGATAGGTTCGTATGAATCACTAATTTGTACTAAAAACCAATGTTTATTGTTTACCTTCATTAATATGGTAATTGTATTTTGTGTGATGCGTTTAATATACAAATTGGGCTTTGTTCTACTGTGTGCATCCAAATTTATATTTAAGTACTTAAAGTTCAATAAAAGTGTTGTCAAATATACGCAGGTTATAAAAATGGTAAAAATCCATTTTTATGTTGCTGCACTGTGGCTTTTATCACTTTTTTATACACTTTTTTAATTTTATTTTCATTAATCAACAACAAATGACCCCACAAAAGCTTACCTTAAAGAAAACTACAGAGTTATCAACAAATCTACTGTCATTCAAAATATTCATAAAATATTTTTTAACAAAATGATCAAACCATCAGCTCTTGTAACAACCGGATTACCCAAAATTCATAAAGTAAATATACCAATTCGTCCATTACTCAATTTCACAACCTCACCATCATATAAAATTGCTAAGTTTCTCAATTATTGGCTAACCTGCAACATAAAATTAAAAAACGATATGACCATCAATTCCACGCTGTCTCTATTAAACATTCCACTGCATAGAAAATCATCACCATCCGTCATTCATTATTGAAAAATCATGTTGATATCAACACAATTATGGAAGTTATCGATCTTTTAGAAATTATAACGCAACAGAATTGTTTCTAACACAGTCGGTTATTTTACACACAAACCAATAGCTTACCGATGCAAAACCCACTCTCAGGTTTATTGACCAACATTTACTTAAATTATTTTTAATGAGCATTCGTCAACAACGAAAGAAATCCCTTTTGAAATAATATCATGTGCTGACACAGATATGTCGATGATATTTTGTTGTTGTAGATAATTTTCTTGGCCTTAAATTTATAAGACTTAACAATTCGTAATATCAATAACACACACAATTTCAAGACATACCGTGAACCAACATAAACAAAACACACGATCAACATTTCTTCAAACCATCCACCTCAACATATAAAAGCAGCATATAGTCTTATTTATGTTGAATAGGCTAAATAACATCCTGATGAGCATTGAAAATTACATAGAAGAATTTAACACTATGTCCGAGATCGCAACATAAAATGGATTCGCAATCGATTTGATGAGCAGACTTTACAAGAAGAATATAAACAGAAATCAATTACAACATTACAAGAATGAGTCACATTACGAGAGACCATCGCTAACACAACCAGTCACAAAATACAACATTAATTACGATTACAACACAACAACATCGAGCATGACAGTGGCATTTATAAACTAACATGTAATGATTGTGAAAAAATTTATATCGGACAGACTGGCTAGCCGATCATTCACAACAAGAATTTGCTGAACACACGCCCTCCACATTAACAACGAAAAACATACATATACTGATATAAGCAACAATATGCAAATTTTACAAAAATTCCATAAAGGCAATAAAATAGACCATCTAGAGGAATTAGAAATATAAAGGAATCCTAACAATCCGTTATTACTTAGGCTCGTATTTTTAAACATAAGAATAAAGCGACGGATTAATTCACAGTTTTCGAAAATCCACTGATTTAGCCGAGGTAACTTTTGGTAATTTTAAACGTAGATAGATCCGTGGATTTTTTGTGTTATAATTTTGAACGAAGCTAAAACCGGCGATTTTCGAAATCAATTTTTTGATTTGTTTTCTAATGTCGTTTTCGATTGATTATTTTCCCTTCTATGGAAAAGCAATCGAACAAGAACAACTCATTGCTCTTTTATGTTTGTAGGTTATCTGTCAAAATATAAGAAACTAGAAAATTGCAAATCTAAAATCTAAAAAATTCAAATTCAAATTTAATGACACTTCTAAATAAACAATAACCATAATAAGTTTTCAAACTGAAAACGTCACTCAATCAGCCAAATAATAGAACCACAATAAACCTACGAATCAGTGGCGAAACTACAAATCCCGGCACCCCGCCAAATATTTCTTGGGCCCCAAAAATAATCCTTGTACTTATGAGGAATAAAGCTTTTAGATAAAAACTTATTTCTTTCTGCTGTCGAGCCTCGCATTATTTAGAAGTGACTAGACGAAAGAGAACGTGATTCAGCAACTATCAGTGTTATGATGTTTTCTAAATATATCGATGAAGCATCACAAATTTTAAATATAATTGAAAAATATCAAGAATATCGAAATAATCTGAAAAATGTCAAATTTTCAAAGTACATCGAATTATCCGTAAGTATGTATGTAAAACGAAAGAAGATCCTCGCCTAGGGAGAAATATCGACATTTTGGCATAATCTCGAAAAATGACCAAATATTGCGATTCAGATTTATGTATATGTGTAATTCTGGCAGTTTTCAAACACAAAGTTAATCGCAGAACATTCTCTTGTCCGATTCCGCAAGCATACGAGTAGATTTGTTCTATCGGCTGACATCGAAAAGAAGTTCCGCCAAATCCTTATCCATCCAAGTGATCGAGATTACCAGAGGATCATTTGGCGTCAAAAAACCCAACCTCCAAAATCCAGCACTTCCGCCTGACTACAGTCACCTATGGTACTAGTCCTGCCCCGTTCCTGGCTACTCAGCTACTCAGTTACTCTTTTATCTTGCAGATAGACTTGCGACCGAATTTTGGATTCCAGAACAATTTTCTAACTTGGTCGACCCTTGATGTTAGCTTCCGTTTCTCAGAGCTGGCACTAAAAGCAGCACAATTAGTGACAATTGTAAACTGTATGACCTTCAATGCTTAACTGCTATAATGCACTTTTACGAATCTTGTCTCTTTATTACGGGGTGAAACTTCTCATCCTTGTCAAACGTTTGAAGTTAAATTGCGCCTATTTCGATCTGTATAGCAATCTGTACGTAGATCGATTTCCAAACCATCACATTTGCAGAAAATCTTTTTACAGTTTTTACATTTTTCGAACCCCCAATCTTGAAGGTTGATGGTCGGTGTTCACCAGTATTCTTTATACTGTGGCACCATCAGCTTTCCCCAAACTTTGTCTCTGAATCTCCCTATTCAAGCTAGCTTTACTTGTTATTAAATATTACTTGATTTTTTGCCCATTTCTTATTATATCGAAATGGGGAGTCAAATTAATTTTAGTTTCAAACCCATTTCGTAAACATAAAAAATTACATTTTAATTATTGTAATATTTAAAAACGTGTCAACAGCAACCAATTTGTGAATGAAATTATGTGTTTGAAAGAAGAAGAAGAAAAAAAGCTCGCTGTGATTTTACCACCAAATTTTTCTTCAAATCCAACTAAATCTTTATAATATTTTCCGCTTCGTTAAACGTCACAACAACAAAAACGACAACACCATAATAAAGGACGTTAAGCTATTTTAAAAATTAAAATTATCATATAAATTACATTCATAAGGATTCAAATTTTATGGGTAACCAACCAACCAACATCGCACAATAAAAAATGAGAAAAAAAAAGAAAATGTTGGAAAAAGGCAACAAGAACAACCCAAAACAGCAAAAAGTTCATCATGTATTCAAATCACATTGAAGTTTACGAGTATATTTGACATTAAAAAAATAAAAGTTATGCTTTCCTTGTGTTATGTGTGTCATAATTCATCCTTAATTATTATTTTTTGTTTTTTTATTTGGTTTATAACGTATTTAATAAGACAGTAAAAGGACACAATATTCAATTATTTATGTTTCTGGGATCGTAAAAAAACCAGACACATTGCTCCTACTACGCAAAAAAAAAAAAATTTGGTTTTGGTAGAAAATTTATGACATATATACAAATAATAATTATGACGTTTTTGTGTTGTTGCCTTAATCAACTAAACAAAATGTTTGTAATAAAACAGAAATTAGCATAATTTTAAATTGTTAAATATACTAAAAAAATACAAATGACAATTTTATAGTCGGTTGACATCTATAAGAAACCAAACCTTTTCCTTTACATTACACCATGATGTTCCCGTTTCGAAATATGTACATTTATATGCTAGTATTATATACAGCAAAACATTAAATGTAATGTGAACGCATATATTTGATCTACCTTGAAAGTTTGTAATATACAGCCGAGCTATAACCAAATCAAGAAACATAACGAATCATCGTAACCAGTGTGCTATGTTTTGGGTATTTCAAGAACCCTACATACAAAAAATTTAAATAATGTTTCGCTAAACATTTTTTTTTTTTTTGTTGTAGCGCTAAGACTGTGCGAGATGTGCCCATTAAAATGAACGGAATGTGAAATTAACAATATTTTTCTTTTTTTTACCATGTACTCGTATATGTACAAGAAAATTATGTTCTTGTTTTTCCTCCATTGCTTTCAATTTTCCACAACAACACAAAAAAAAACTAAAGAAAAATTCTGTTTTTTATGATGTTCCTTAGGTGGTGGTATATTAAAATAAATGTCAAATCTCATTAAAATTCATATTGCGTTAAGTTTTTTATTTTTATTTTTCCTTTGATGCTCGACGTATGTACGTAAGGAAAATTATAATATTTTAACACGGAATAAACATAAAATGGCAACTCCGAAAAAGAAGGAGAAAATACTTTGCGGGGTTTTTTTTTTTTGTGTTATGTCAAATTTATTTGATTAAATAATGACAATACAATAAATAAGACGAATAAATGTCTTTATGTGTCTTTATGTATGTTGTGGTTAGTTCAAAATATTTCATGTCAACGGTCCTCATTCATCATAAATTAAATTATCATGTGGAAAATGTTGCTATTTTCGCGATGCTACACTAAATAAAAATGGGACTGGACAAGACTTGCCATTTAATTTTAAAAGGTTTGGTAATTCTCTAGAATTGGGAGACACTAAGTACTAACCTAAGAAGTGCTGTTAATCTATTAAACTATGGGGTGAGCTATTTCCGAGGCATCGAGGTTTCGAGCCTATGAAAATGTGTAGCCCGAAAATTGTTTACCAGGAAAGATCTATCGGCTTCTAAATAAATTCCATTTTAAATTATAATTTAATCCCTAAGCTTTTATCACATATTGATCTAATAAATTCTGACGAATTATCACGGTGTATAGTAAAGTACAAAACACGAACGAAATGATTTTCAAATTAAAAACTGAATTTGACATAAACTTGAAGAATTTTCTTATAGTGATAATTTTTAAAAAATTTTATAATTTATGGAAAACCTGGTGTCGGAAATTCTTCCTTCATCAGTTCCTTCAACTAAACTATTTTACACGAATTAGTTGCATATATTTCTGTCCCCATCACCGTATAATTTCGTTTCAAAAACTTTATTGGTTTTAAAGTTGATTTTGTGATTAAGGCCCGTAATTTTAACGTGGATAGTGATAAATCGCCGAGGATAGAGACGAGGATAGTGATATATCGCATATTACGTGCACCACTCGCTTTCCATTTTAATTATTTCTTGTACAGGAATGCCACAAATCATGATATTTACTAAAGACTAACTCCAACAGGCTCAAACAATACAGATCCTGAAGCCTATTGATAGAGCTATTGACCATCGTAATCGGAGCATTTTAGATTTTTGCCGTCCAAAATCTGTGGGCTATAGCCCAGTTGATTTTCAATAAATCGAATTTTCCATGAAATGATTAGAAATATTCAAGCAATCTAAAGGCATGTTGGCTAAATAAATACAGATCCTGAAGCCTATTGATAGAGTTATTGACCAACGTAAACGCAGCATTTTAGATTTTTGCCGCCTAAAATCTGTGGGCTATAGCCCAGTTGAGTTTCAATACAATCGAATTTTCTATGAAATGTTTAGAAATATTCGAGCAATCCAAATGCTAATTGGCTAAATAAATACAGATCCTGAAGCCTATTGATAGAGCTATTGACCAACGTAATCGGAGCATTTTAGATTTTTGCCGTCTTATATCTGTGGGCTATAGCCCAGTTGATTTTCAATAAATCGAATTTTCCATGAAATTTTAGAAATATTCGAGCAATCCAAATGCAAGTTGGCAAAATAGATACAGATCCTGAAGCCTATTGATAGAGCTATTGACCAACGTAATCGGAGCATTTTAGATTTTTGCTGTCCAAAATCTGTGGGCTATAGCCCAGTTGATTTTCAATAAATCGAATTTTCCATGAAATATTTAGAAATATTCGAGCAATCCAAATGCAAGTTGGCCAAATAGATACAGATCCTGAAGCCTATTGATAGAGCTATTGACCATCGTAATCGGAGCATTTTAGATTTTTGCCGTCCAAAATCTGTGGGCTATAGCCCAGTTGATTTTCAATAAAGTCGAATTTTCTATGAAATGTTTAGAAATATTCGAGCAATCTAAATGCAAGTTGGCAAAATAAATACAGATATTGAAGCCTATTGATAGAGCTATTGACCAACGTAATCGGAGCATTTTAGATTTTTGCCGTCCAAAATCTGTGGGCTATAGCCCAGTTGATTTTCAATACAATCGAATTTTCTATGAAATGTTTAGAAATATTCGAGCGATCTAAATGCAAGTTGTCAAAATAAATACAGATCCTGAAGCCTATTGATAGAGCTATTGACCAACGTAATCGGAGCATTTTAGATTTTTGCCGTCCAAAATCTGTGGGCTATAGCCCAGTTGATTTTCAATACAATCGAATTTTCTATGAAATGTTTAGAAATATTCGAGCAATCTAAATGCAAGTTAGCAAAATAAATACAGATCCTGAAGCCTATTGATAGAGCTATTGACCAACGTAATCGGAGCATTTTAGATTTTTGCCGTCAAAAATCTGTGGGCTATAGCCCAGTTGATTTTCAATAAATGGAATTTTCCATGAAATGTTTAGAAATATTCGAGCAATCTTTTAAAGGCAAGTTGGCTAAATAAATACAGATCCTGAAGCCTATTAATAGAGCTATTGACCAACGTAATCGGAGCATTTTAGATTTTTGCCGTCCAAAATCTGTGGGCTATAGCCCAGTTGATTTTCAATACAATCGAATTTTCTATGAAATGTTTAGAAATATTCGAGCAATCTAAATTCAAGTTAGCAAAATAAATACAGATCCTGAAGCCTATTGATAGAGCTATTGACCAACGTAATCGGAGCATTTTAGATGTTTGCTGTCCAAAATCTGTGGGCTATAGCCTAGTTGATTTTCAATAAATGGAATTTTCCATGAAATGTTTAGAAATATTCGAGCAATCTAAAGGCAAGTTGGCTAAATAAATACAGATCCTGAAGCCTATTAATAGAGCTATTGACCAACGTAATCGGAGCATTTTAGATTTTTGCCGTCCAAAATCTGTGGGCTATAGCCCAGTTGATTTTCAATAAATCGAATTTTCTATGAAATGTTTAGAAATATGTGAGCAATCTAAATGCAAGTTGGCAAAATAAATACAGATCCTGAAGCCTATTGATAGAGCTATTGACCAACGTAATCGGAGCATTTTAGATTTTTGCCGTCTAAAATCTGTGGGCTATAGCCCAGTTGATTTTCAATAAATCGAATTTTCCATGAAATATTTAGAAATATTCTAGCAATCCAAATGCAAGTTGGCAAAATAAATACCGATCCTAAAGCCTATTGATAGAGCTATTGACCATCGTAATCGGAGCATTTTAGATTTTTGCCGTCCAAAATCTGTGGGCTATAGCCCAGTTGATTTTCAATACAATCGAATTTTCTATGAAATGTTTAGAAATATTCGAGCGATCTAAATGCAAGTTGGCAAAATAAATACAGATCCTGAAGCCTATTGATAGAGCTATTGACCAACGTAATCGGAGCATTTTAGATTTTTGCCGTCCAAAATCTGTGGGCTATAGCCCAGTTGATTTTCAATACAATCGAATTTTCTATGAAATGTTTAGAAATATTCGAGCAATCTAAATGCAAGTTGGCAAAATAAATACAGATCCTGAAGCCTATTGATAGAGCTATTGACCAACGTAATCGGAGCATTTTAGATTTTTGCTGTCCAAAATCTGTGAGCTATAGCCCAGTTGATTAATAAATGGAATTTTCCATGAAATTTTAGAAATATTCGAGCAATCTAAAGGCAAGTTGGCTAAATAAATACAGATCCTGAAGCCTATTAATAGAGCTATTGACCAACGTAATCGGAGCATTTTAGATTTGTGCCGTCTAAAATCTGTGGGCTATAGCACAGTTGAGTTTCAATACAATCGAATTTTCTATGAAATGTTTAGAAATATTCAAGCAATCCAAATGCAAGTTGGCAAAATAAATACAGATCCTGAAGCCTATTGATAGAGCTATTGACCAACGTAATCGGAGCATTTTAGATTTTTGCCGTCTTATATCTGTGGGCTATAGCCCAGTTGATTTTCAATAAATCGAATTTTCCATGAAATTTTAGAAATATTCTAGCAATCCAAATGCAAGTTGGCAAAATAAATACCGATCCTGAAGCCTATTGATAGAGCTATTGACCATCGTAATCGGAGCATTTTAGATTTTTGCCGTCCAAAATCTGTGGGCTATAGCCCAGTTGATTTTCAATAAATCGAATTTTGCATGAAATTTTAGAAATATTCGAGCAATCCAAATGCAAGTTGGCAAAATAGATACAGATCCTGAAGCCTATTGATAGAGCTATTGACCATCGTAATCGGAGCATTTTAGATTTTTGCCGTCCAAAATCTGTGGGCTATAGCCCAGTTGATTTTCAATAAAATCGAATTTTCTATGAAATGTTTAGAAATATTCGAGCAATCTAAATGCAAGTTGGCAAAATAAATACAGATATTGAAGCCTATTGATAGAGCTATTGACCAACGTAATCGGAGCATTTTAGATTTTTGCCGTCCAAAATCTGTGGGCTATAGCCCAGTTGATTTTCAATAAATGGAATTTTCCATGAAATGTTTAGAAATATTCGAGCAATCTAAAGGCAAGTTGGCTAAATAAATACAGATCCTGAAGCCTATTAATAGAGCTATTGACCATCGTAATCGGAGCATTTTAGATTTTTGCCGTCCAAAATCTGTGGGCTATAGCCCAGTTGATTTTCAATACAATCGAATTTTCTATGAAATGTTTAGAAATATTCGAGCGATCTAAATGCAAGTTGGCAAAATAAATACAGATCCTGAAGCCTATTGATAGAGCTATTGACCAACGTAATCGGAGCATTTTAGATTTTTGCCGTCCAAAATCTGTGGGCTATAGCCCAGTTGATTTTCAATACAATCGAATTTTCTTTGAAATGTTTAGAAATATTCGAGCAATCTAAATGCAAGTTAGCAAAATAAATACAGATCCTGAAGCCTATTGATAGAGCTATTGACCAACGTAATCGGAGCATTTTAGATTTTTGCTGTCCAAAATCTGTGGGCTATAGCCCAGTTGATTTTCAATAAATGGAATTTTCCATGAAATGTTTAGAAATATTCGAGCAATCTAAAGGCAAGTTGGCTAAATAAATACAGATCCTGAAGCCTATTAATAGAGCTATTGACCAACGTAATCGGAGCATTTTAGATTTTTGCCGTCCAAAATCTGTGGGCTATAGCCCAGTTGATTTTCAATAAATCGAATTTTCTATGAAATACTTAGAAATATTCGAGCAATCTAAATGCAAGTTGGCAAAATAAATACAGATCCTGAAGCCTATTGATAGAGCTATTGACCAACGTAATCGGAGCATTTTAGATTTTTGCCGTCCAAAATCTGTGGGCTATAGCCCAGTTGATTTGCAATACAATCGAATTTTCTATGAAATGTTTAGAAATATTCGAGCAATCTAAATGCAAGTTAGCAAAATAAATACAGATCCTGAAGCCTATTGATAGAGCTATTGACCAACGTAATCGGAGCATTTTAGATTTTTGCTGTCCAAAATCTGTGGGCTATAGCCCAGTTGATTTTCAATAAATGGAATTTTCCATGAAATGTTTAGAAATATTCGAGCAATCTAAAGGCAAGTTGGCTAAATAAATACAGATCCTGAAGCCTATTAATAGAGCTATTGACCAACGTAATCGGAGCATTTTAGATTTTTGCCGTCCAAAATCTGTGGGCTATAGCCCAGTTGATTTTCAATAAATCGAATTTTCTATGAAATGTTTAGAAATATTCGAGCAATCTAAATGCAAGTTGGCAAAATAAATACAGATCCTGAAGCCTATTGATAGAGCTATTGACCAACGTAAACGGAGCATTTTAGATTTTTGCCGTCTAAAATCTGTGGGCTATAGCCCAGTTGATTTTCAATAAATCGAATTTTCCATGAAATATTTAGAAATATTCTAGCAATCCAAATGCAAGTTGGCAAAATAAATACCGATCCTGAAGCCTATTGATAGAGCTATTGACCATCGTAATCGGAGCATTTTAGATTTTTGCCGTCCAAAATCTGTGGGAAATAGCCCAGTTGATTTTCAATACAATCGAATTTTCTATGAAATGTTTAGAAATATTCGAGCGATCTAAATGCAAGTTGGCAAAATAAATACAGATCCTGAAGCCTATTGATAGAGCTATTGACCAACGTAATCGGAGCATTTTAGATTTTTGCCGTCCAAAATCTGTGGGCTATAGCCCAGTTGATTTTCAATACAATCGAATTTTCTATGAAATGTTTAGAAATATTCGAGCAATCTAAATGCAAGTTGGCAAAATAAATACAGATCCTGAAGCCTATTGATAGAGCTATTGACCAACGTAATCGGAGCATTTTAGATTTTTGCTGTCCAAAATCTGTGGGCTATAGCCCAGTTGATTTTCAATAAATGGAATTTTCCATGAAATGTTTAGAAATATTCGAGCAATCTAAAGGCAAGTTGGCTAAATAAATACAGATCCTGAAGCCTATTAATAGAGCTATTGACCAACGTAATCGGAGCATTTTAGATTTTTGCCGTCCAAAATCTGTGGGCTATAGCCCAGTTGATTTTCAATAAATGGAATTTTGCATGAAATTTTAGAAATATTCGAGCAATCTAAAGGCAAGTTGGCTAAATAAATACAGATCCTGAAGCCTATTAATAGAGCTATTGGCCAACGTAATCGGAGCATTTTAGATTTTTGCCGTCCAAAATCTGTGGGCTATAGCCCAGTTGATTTTCAATAAATGGAATTTTCCATGAAATGTTTAGAAATATTCGAGCAATCTAAAGGCAAGTTGGCTAAATAAATACAGATCCTGAAGCCTATTAATACAGCTATTGACCAACGTAATCGGAGCATTTTAGATTTGTGCCGTCCAAAATCTGTGGGCTATAGCACAGTTGATTTCCAATAAATCGAATTTTCTATGAAATGTTTAGAAATATTCGAGCAATCTAAATGCAAGCTGGCTAAATAAATACAGATCCTGAAGCCTATTAATAGAGCTATTGACCAACGTAATCGGAGCATTTTAGATTTTTGCCGTCTAAAATCTGTGGGCTATAGCACAGTTGAGTTTCAATACAATCGAATTTTCTATGAAATGTTTAGAAATATTCAAGCAATCCAAATGCAAGTTGGCAAAATAAATACAGATCCTGAAGCCTATTGATAGAGCTATTGACCAACGTAATCGGAGCATTTTAGATTTTTGCCGTCTTATATCTGTGGGCTATAGCCCAGTTGATTTTCAATAAATCGAAATTTCCATGAAATTTTAGAAATATTCTAGCAATCCAAATGCAAGTTGGCAAAATAAATACCGATCCTGAAGCCTATTGATAGAGCTATTGACCATCGTAATCGGAGCATTTTAGATTTTTGCCGTCCAAAATCTGTGGGCTATAGCCCAGTTGATTTTCAATAAATCGAATTTTGCATGAAATTTTAGAAATATTCGAGCAATCCAAATGCAAGTTGGCAAAATAGATACAGATCCTGAAGCCTATTGATAGAGCTATTGACCATCGTAATCGGATCATTTTAGATTTTTGCCGTCCAAAATCTGTGGGCTATAGCCCAGTTGATTTTCAATAAAATCGAATTTTCTATGAAATGTTTAGAAATATTCGAGCAATCTAAATGCAAGTTGGCAAAATAAATACAGATATTGAAGCCTATTGATAGAGCTATTGACCAACGTAATCGGAGCATTTTAGATTTTTGCCGTCCAAAATCTGTGGGCTATAGCCCAGTTGATTTTCAATAAATGGAATTTTCTATGAAATGTTTAGAAATATTCGAGCAATCTAAAGGCAAGTTGGCTAAATAAATACAGATCCTGAAGCCTATTAATAGAGCTATTGACCAACGTAATCGGAGCATTTTAGATTTTTGCCGTCCAAAATCTGTGGGCTATAGCCCAGTTGATTTTCAATAAATCGAATTTTCTATGAAATGTTTAGAAATATTCGAGCAATCTAAATGCAAGTTGGCAAAATAAATACAGATCCTGAAGCCTATTGATAGAGCTATTGACCAACGTAATCGGAGCATTTTAGATTTTTGCCGTCCAAAATCTGTGGGCTATAGCCCAGTTGATTTTCAATAAATGGAATTTTCCATGAAATGTTTAGAAATATTCGAGCAATCTAAAGGCAAGTTGGCTAAATAAATACAGATCCTGAAGCCTATTAATAGAGCTATTGACCAACGTAATCGGAGCATTTTAGATTTTTGCCGTCCAAAATCTGTGGGCTATAGCCCAGTTGATTTTCAATAAATCGAATTTTCTATGAAATGTTTAGAAATATTCGAGCAATCTAAAGGCAAGTTGGGAAAATAAATACAGATCCTGAAGCCTATTGATAGAGCTATTGACCAACGTAATCGGAGCATTTTAGATTTTTGCCGTCTAAAATCTGTGGGCTATAGCCCAGTTGATTTTCAATAAATCGAATTTTCCATGAAATTTTAGAAATATTCTAGCAATCCAAATGCAAGTTGGCAAAATAGATACAGATCCTGAAGCCTATTGATAGAGCTATTGACCATCGTAATCGGAGCATTTTAGATTTGTGCTGTCCAAAATCTGTGGGCTATAGCACAGTTGATTTTCAATAAATCGAATTTTCTATGAAATGATTAGAAATATTCGAGCAATCTAAATGCAAGTTGGCTAAATAAATACAGATCCTGAAGCCTATTGATAGAGCTATTGACCAACGTAATCGGAGCATTTTAGATTTTTGCTGTCTAAAATCTGTGGGCTATAGCCCAGTTGATTTTCAATAAATCGAATTTTCCATGAAATGTTTAGAAATATTCGAGCAATCTAAAGGCAAGTTGGCTAAATAAATACAGATCCTGAAGCCCATTGATAGAGCTATTGACCAACGTAATCAGAGCATTTTAGATTTTTGCCGTCCAAAATCTGTGGGCTATCCCAGTTGATTTTCAATAAATCGAATTTTCCATGAAATGTTTAGAAATATTCGAGCAATCTAAAGGCAAGTTGGCTAAATAAATACAGATCCTGAAGCCTATTGATAGAGCTATTGACCAACGTAATCGGAGCATTTTAGATTTGTGCCGTCCAAAATCTGTGGGCTATAGCACAGTTGATTTTCAATAAATCGAATTTTCTATGAAATGTTTAGAAATATTCGAGCAATCTAAATGCAAGTTGGCTAAATAAATACAGATCCTGAAGCCTATTGATAGAGCTATTGACCAACGTAATCGGAGCATTTTAGATTTTTGCCGTCCAAAATCTGTGGGCTATAGCCCAGTTGATTTTCAATAAATCGAATTTTCCATGAAATGTTTAGAAATATTCGAGCAATCTAAAGGCAAGCCTATTGATAGAGCTATTGACCAACGTAATCGGAGCATTTTAGATTTGTGCCGTCCAAAATCTGTGGGCTATAGCACAGTTGATTTTCAATAAATCGAATTTTCTATGAAATGATTAGAAATATTCGAGCAATCTAAATGCAAGTTGGCTAAATAAATACAGATCCTGAAGCCTATTGATAGAGCTATTGACCAACGTAATCGGAGCATTTTAGATTTTTGCCGTCTAGCCCAGTTGATTTTCAATAAATCGAATTTTCCATGAAATGTTTAGAAATATTCGAGCAATCTAAAGGCAAGTTGGCTAAATAAATACAGATCCTGAAGCCTATTGATAGAGCTATTGACCAACGTAATCGGAGCATTTTAGATTTGTGCCGTCCAAAATCTGTGGGCTATAGCACAGTTGATTTTCAATAAATCGAATTTTCTATGAAATGATTAGAAATATTCGAGCAATCTAAATGCAAGTTGGCTAAATAAATACAGATCCTGAAGCCTATTGATAGAGCTATTGACCAACGTAATCGGAGCATTTTAGATTTTTGCCGTCTAAAATCTGTGGGCTGTAGCCCAGTTGATTTTCAATACAATCGAATTTTCCATGAAATGTTTAGAAATATTCGAGCAATCTAAATGCAAGTTGGCAAAATAAATACAGATCCTGAAGCCTATTGATAGAGCTATTGACCAACGTAATCGGAGCATTTTAGATTTTTGCCGTCTAAAATCTGTGGGCTGTAGCCCAGTTGATTTTCAATACAATCGAATTTTCCATGAAATGTTTAGAAATATTCGAGCAATCTAAATGCAAGTTAGCAAAATAAATACAGATCCTGAAGCCTATTGATAGAGCTATTGACTTCAATTTTCCGTCCAAAATCTGTGGGCTATAGCCCGAAAAATCGTGTTTAAATGCTTTTAGGCTTGTTGCGTTTCGTGCATAGCATGATTATCGTAATCTAGTATTTGAAACTGGATGAATATGAAATTCAAGAAAAGACGGAAAACTTAAGGGAGAAAGTATTATTTTATGTCGTTTTCGATTGAGCCGAGAAAAGCATTCTGAAGGTGAAAAACTAGGTTTTTTTTGCTTTTAGTTTAAAAAATGTTGTTCGTTTCGTTGAAACGAGAGCACTTTTTAGAAATATCGAGTTTTCCGTAGATTTACATCTCTTTTACATAAAAATGTTTGAAGCAGTGGCGTAGCTAGGTACCCGCAGCACCTGTAGCTGCCGGAGCCCATTGCACATTACAAAACGAAATTTTTAAGATAAGGTGGTCGTCTAATTTTTAAAGAAAGAAATACAATAATTTCTTTACGATTGCAGAAGGTGAAAAAGTTCAGAATAGAACCGTATATGACTCCATATAGAAATAAAAATGCCTTTAGATTTTGAGAGATACGTAGATTTAGAAGACAATTTACTAAACTCGTTTGAAATTAAAGCTTTCGCCATCAGAGGATAACGATTTTAGTGTTTGGGTTAATTTGTTTGTAAAATACGTTTTGTACTCCAAGCACTTCAAATTTAACCTTTTATAAATCAAATTAAGCATTTAGCAAAACAAATTGAAACTTTTACAAATCAAGTTTTGATTAGAAAATATTGAATTTGATTTGTAAAAGGAAGCAATACTGCTAAGCAGATTGCGATGTACCATTTTGAAAAATATCTAATTACACGTTTCCTTAATTAGGAGTGCTTTTGTCTTTAGAAAGGGAATTAACAAATAATTGAGCCAAACCAGTCAGTCTCTATAGTCAATTAGCGTTGCAATTTTGCAATTAGTGCTGGTGTTCTTTTTTTGGTTGTTTTTGGCGGAGTTCTCCCGATTTTGTAAATTTCCGCCGCTTCCCAACTTCATACCTTTCGTACCATCTATATTTTTAAATTTCGCGAGATTTTTGAGGTTTAGCATGAAAATTAAACGTTTGATGTTCGAGCCTTAGTTGGTGACTTTTTGTTTCGAAACTGTCAGGTTAATCGAAATGTTTTGAGATTATTCGAGTGTGGTTCGATGTTACTCAAGAATCTTGGAGTATATTCTAAGAATATGTTTCTTCGATATTTAACGAATTATCCGGTACTATTTTAGGGTTCGATTCTTTTTTGTGGCATGCCGTTTTGTCGAGCTTAGCCATAACTTCCTTGGTAGCATTTTGCTTAGTAGTATTAGTAACGTTAAGTTATATTTACCTGAATTTTCGGAATATTTCGAAATTTTCGTGGATTTTCTAAATTTTGACAGGCTTTCCGAATTTATTCATTAATATCCAGATTTTTCGGTATTATGAAATTGTTCGAGATCAATCGAGATTCACAAAATAAAGAGATTATTCCAATTTTTCTGTGATTGTTCTGCGTTATATTCTAGAATTTTTAAGTTTTCCGACATTTCTAGGATTAATTGAGATTGTTAAGGATTTTCAAATTTATTCGAATTATGTATGTAATGTATGTCTTGCACCGTAGGGCCTACTACAAGATTGTTATTCAATGATTTTCCGGAAGTGGACTTGGCGGACGCATCGAACACTACCCGGACCTTGGTAGTGCTACTGGATGTTTTGAAAACTGATGCCGATTTCTCGGTCAGGAATAATTTCCATATGCCCTAAAGTTAGGTGTTCATTCATAAAATGTATGTACGCTTCTCTGAGCAGAGGATCTGCAATTTATCTTTTCTCAAACAAATAAAACCTTCGGAGTGCTTGCGGAAAGCTGTCACCAAGGTTTGGTGGACGCTGGATGAATGGTAGCGGAATTGATACACGATTATCTGTATATATTACGTTTTAATTGAAAAAGTTCACAGACTTCATCTCCTTATCATCCATGGTTGGCTTGGTGGTTAATTCCTCAGTTTCCCAAAACCTCTGGAGCGAGTGATCTATATTGGACCATTCTAACAAGTCGTCCTTTAACTGAACATGTAACGAACTTAAGTGATTATTGGTAGGGGTGGTTGGATCAGACAATTTAAAGCTTCCTGCAATAATCCAGCCAAATTTTCTGTTTCGCGCGACAAAGGTATTCTCCATATGTGCTACTTTACCATCAGTCAATGCGTGGAATAGGTGTTCGCAGCCAAGTAAGATATCGATGTGGGACAGAGCGTTAAAGTTGGGATCAGCTAACGGTTTAAGATAATTGAAGTATGACTGATCATCATCAATAATTTCCATTGGTTATTTAGAGCAATTGTAGGAAGGATATACGCTGTTGTTCTGATGACGTAGTATGATCTACTCATGAACGAATTTTCAAATTTGATACCTCTTTTGACAATCCAGCACTTGAATTATTCAACGTTTCAACTGAAATTTTAGCTTTCGATCTTGGCATATTTAAATGGTTAAGGCACGTTTCTGTAACAAATGAATGTGTTGACCCTGAGTCAAGTAATGCTCGAAGTTTCGTCCTTTTCCCGAACCCATCTTTAATCTCAATTTCGGCTGTAGGAAGGACGGCTATCATACGTCGTTTTTGTTCAATATAATTGACTACCATGGATTGAGAATTAGTCGGTTCAACAGAGATATTCAGCATCGGACGCTCTGTTCCATGTTGTGTGATTGATTCGGAGAAGGCAGGTTGTAAAACCAGGCATGAGGTTCCGGAACTCTGGGGCGAATTGTTTTGAGTAATGTCTAATAAGGAATTATGTCTCTTATTACACTTAAAACAGCTTTTACTATTTTTACAGCTGATTACGATATGTTCATGGCTTAAGCAATTAAAACAACGATTCAATCTTTGATCAGTTCTCGTCGTTCGGTAACATTCTGGTTCCGGATATTAGGACAAGTGAATAACTTGTGGTAGTCGTTAACGAATATCGGACTACGGGGTTCTGGGTTTACGTGGAATGATTTAAATGTGCTAGGTAAGCTCGGCGGGTTGTGGCTACGTTTCGAATCAGATTCTCCTATTGTATCAATTTTCTTTTTGATAAGAATGTCAACAGTTCGTCTGTACAGAAATAGAGCTGTGTGAATGTCGTGAAGAAGAAAAATTGTAAGAGAATTTATCTGTATTAGTACGATTCGCTAGTACATAAAGCACAGCACATTCTGTATATATAGAATGTTAATTGTGGTATAAGCAGTCCAGCCGCCGCGGCCTGATGAGAAGATTGATTTTTTCATAATCATAAACTCATCAGTTCGAAACTGGATTGAATTCTCTTACAATCTTCGAAACATATTAAAATCATATAAATTAAAAACGATTATAGCTAGTTTGAAAATATTTTAACACAGGTGATTTAATCAGTGTGATTTCATATCAATTTGAATGTAGAAACCATTGACAAAAAAAATCAATCAATTTCCAATGGGTTCCAATCGTTGATCACATAACGTAAGTAATATCAACACATGCGACCATCCGTATGTCTTCAAGTTGAGTCATCTCGATATTACGCAAAATTAAATGATTTTCGATAATTTCGTTTTATTACAGTATCACAACACAAGCTTAATATCGTAAATATTTTTAATCTACTCTGATTTCGTATTAGTGTTTTGTGTAAAGCCGTTCCTACTCCTAACTACTCAACTCTATTTTTCGATATGTACTTTAATAGTATTTATTTTAACTAAAAGAGGCAATTTAATTTTATTGGAAATGGTTTTAATAACACGCAACAGTAAGAGTATATTGAGTAAAGTTTAGCGAAACGATGAAGAAAATGGAATATAAGAAAATTAAAGAAAAACAATTTATAATTTCCTTGGTGAATTTTCGGTGCGTGTATATAGGAGGTAGGGTGGAAAACATTTTGTTGAATTTATTTTACTCCGCATCAATTTGGGGCGTTCATCACACACACACATAGATACAAAAATTATTTTTCTTCTTGGGAAATCGCATCGTATAATACTCGTGTTTGAAGAACGCAACTGGGAATATTGCAGCACAAGAAATGAAATAAACTAATACAAAAGGATATTTATGTACTAAACAGGAAACTGAGACATCTTGCGTTTCGTGATTCTATAAATGATAATCAAGATGTATTTTGGGAGGAACTTTAAATCCTAGTTTATTTGTAAATATTTCTTTAGTAAAAGCTTGCTTACAAGATTTCTCCATAAAACTAACAAGGAAACCTCAACGTGACATACCGATTTCCTTGAAACATTGATATGTTGTAGTACATCAAAAAATAAGAGATACATATTTTTTTTATGTGTCAACATCCACTTTTAGGGGTTAAAAGCACACCTAAAATTCACCCCCAGAAACCGATTTTTAATATTTCCAAACAAAACAAAATACAGATGAGTCATCTTGAAAATTAGACGCGATTGATGTATGTTAAGCTCTTTTATTTATTAATTATAACTCGAGTTATAAAGAAAAGTCGAATTTTGGGGTGAACTTTAGGGATGCTTTTCACACTCACATAAAAAAAAATACGTGTTCCTTATTTTTTTGATGTACTACAACATATCAAAGTTTGAAGGAAATCAAGCACAGTTTTGTTTTTGTCCTTTTGGAGAAAGTTGCTGTTATGACCGCTTGAGAGCGAAAATGACAGTGAAATAATACTGCGATTTATCGTAATGGAACCGAAAACAAATAATGACTTTTTAATGGAATTTTTTACTCGTTTTTCTATTCTTTTAAGTAGCCCCATTTTGGGAAAAGCTTCCAATCTAACAGAAGTAAAAAAAGCCAACATCAACAATTATACATCTTAAGACCTGAATGAGTTGGATCAGCGAGGTCTACCTAAAGAAGAAAATTAAACTAACGAACTAATGAAGACCTTAAACCTTGACTGTATACTAGAAGTTCAGTAAGAGTAATACTTAATACAGCGGTACTTAACGCCATACTGTTGCAAATAAAGCTACCCTACTCTAATGTGACCAGCAAAACTCTATATTTGATCAACCGAACTTTATAGAATTAAACAACGAAACTTCTCATTCTGCTATGATAGAAAGAAAGCAAGAGTTGGATTACCTATCTGACAAAAAGAATGCCAGAATTTAAGATTTGCAGATTTTCTACAAACAGCATTTTCGTCAAACTTGGAGTCAAAACGAATTCTTCATTGCCTTCATTTCGTTCATTTATTCGGTTTTTATATGAGTGGATTGTCAATTTGGAAGTTACTGCTCAAATATAAGCCGTATTACAGGCAAAGGTAAAACCAGTTAAAGTCTTCGAAAACAGCAGGCGCCAAAGGTTCCGTTCTTAGTCGAGTTACTCTAATTGTCAGCACTTACTCATTACAATTTATAACAGAGGTTATATATTCCAGAAGAAGAAATGAGATTGCGGCACATTGGTTTACTGCCGAAAGATGCTTAGGATTGAAATAAGATCACTATTGTACTACTAAGCAAATACTGTGCACATTTCTCTGGATTCCGGAGTTTCCAGATCAATTATTTTGTCGAGACATGGTGCTACATGAGCGAATGTAAAAAGTGGTTTGTTACAATATGAGACCGGCCCCTGACGACCAGTTTTTTTTGCCATTAAAAAGAGAGTTCGCTTTTTAACTATCGGTTTATTACTGGCAGGTACACCTATTCAATAAAACATGTGCCTAGACAGAGCATCAATTGTCCAAGTATGGTAACGACCAATGAGGCAGATGAAATTGCCAAAATGCCTTGTGCTTTCAATGTAAGCAACAGAAATAGATGAGTTACTCTGCAAGGAGATTGCTGGACAAAAGAACAGCCACAAGAGGAACGAAAGATATCATAAATCGTTAATGAGAAAGGCGATACAGATAGGTAGAAAGCCACAGTGGTAAGAAAATCCAACCGAGAGTACCTCTGTATAAAGCTATTCGGCTCAGTGAGAGTAGCCAACAGCAACAGAACCAACAAATAGAACGTGCTACTAGTGAACTGGGTAAAGAACAACTGAACAAGAAGTCGGTTCTACTGGGTCAAACGAGGAAGAATGCTGAACAATGGTAGAGAAAGTGTGAGGTTTGCGCTGCAGTAAAGGAATATAAACAAGAATAAGGGTAAATGTGGAGCATAATAACAAGCTTTGAGCGGCATTCAAGCGGATTTCAATGGATATTGCTAAATATTTCTAATAATAAAAAACGGGAATAGACACACAAACGGATGGAAGCGTATCAGACAGTTAATGAAGAAGTTTGTGAATAAATATTTGTATTTTTACGTAAATATCGAAACTGCTTGTCCGAAATTGATTAGTATTTTCCGCTTCGTTTAATTTCAGCTTACCACGACCTATACTGCCGTGCTAAATAAGAAAGCATTAACTCAAAAAAAATCAATTTTTTGTTTTTAAATAACAGTGGTAACTTTTCAATCCTGTGAGATGCGCTTTCTCGCTAAGACAAACTTACTTACCGCTCGAATCAACATTAATTTCAACAATACTTAAATAGTACTACCAAGCAATACAGCGGTAACTTTTCTGAGCGAAGAAAATTTGTGCTTATATGTGCCGTTTTCGCTTAGTTAAACCTAGATATGGCTCAATTCGTTACTTTTATTTGAGCTATGAGATGAACCCTTTTCGATAAGCAAATGATACCCCTCGTATTAATTTCTCATTTCAAAATCTTCACCAATTGAATTGGCATTGGTACCAATTGAATTGGTATCGGTACCAATTGACACAATGAAAGAAACTTTGACAAATGATAATCAACCAATTGTTATAGAAGTGCCAAACACACAGCCTTTTGAAAATATCTCTGATATAAGGCGAAATTATATTAATTCACCGACGTTAATGGAATTGGCATCAATATCAACTATAGAAATTGAAAACAAAACATTGACAACAAGCACTATTCAATCGAGAATATTAGAAGAAAAAACAGCACATCATTTTGAGGAAATCTGTGATATTCGGCAAAATAACAAATCATCATCAACATACCATGAACTCAAAACGATACCAATGGCACCACTAAACAGAAACCAACTAAATGTTTAAATGTAGATCCTACATAGGAAACAAGTATTAAGATGACCGAAAATGATATATTGCCGGGGTTGGACCATTTAGGGGAATTGGAAGCAAACGAGTTAATGGCATTGGAGAAAAACTTGAATTTGGATAATATCGAAAAAACAGCAATAGATTATACCAAAACGGGGACAGTAAGGAAAAGGAAGAAGTATGACACATCCGAATGATTTAACAGAGGACTGTCAAAAAGCAACTATAGAATTTTCTCAAATAAAATATTAGACAAAATCGTCAGAAACGGAGATTTTTTGCAGCAATTTGTTTGTCAATGGATGGTTTTCATACTGCTCATGTATTTTTGTATATGTATGATTTCAGAATACAAATCTTGAGAGTGACGTATTTGATGGTAGCATGTAATCTAATTTTTGTAGCGGCGAGCTTTGGTGCAAAACGGCTATATATCTTATTTTAAAACGGTTCACTATTAGTATACAAGGAAATTATGAATCTATTCGAACCAGCAATAAAAATAAAAACGTCCCCAAAGAAAAAGTAACGCTTCGATAAACGATAACTAAATATCAAATGAAAAAACTAAGAGGACATACGGAGTAAAGAAAAAAATATTTTAAAAATTTTTAAATTAAAACCTGTAATTATAGGACGCTCTAAGCTTAAATAAAAAGTTTTAAACAAAAGTACGTTACTATTACACGACCACAATGGTCTAAGTTCAAGTAAAAAGTTTTAAAAAGTTTTTACTAAAAGTCTGTAATTATTAATCGACCACAACGGTCTATGTTCGAGTAAAAAGTTTTAAACAAAAGTCTGTTATTATTATACGACCATAACGGCCTAAGTTCAAGTAAACAGTTTAAAAAAGCTTTAATAAAATACTGTAATTATTAAACGACCATTAAGGTCTAAGTTGAAGTAAAAAGTTTAAAAAAGCTTTAATAAAAGCCTTTAATTTATAATCGACCACAACTGTCTACTTTCAAGTAAAAAGTTTTAAAAAGCTTAAATAAAAGTCTGTAAATATTAAACGATCACAACGGTCTAAGTTCAAGTTAAAAGTTAAAAACATAAGTCTGTTATTATTAAACGACCACAAGGGCCTAAGTTCAAGTAAAAAGTTTAAAAAAGCTTTAATAAAAGTCTGTAATTATTAAATAACCATTAAGGTCTAAGTTCAAGTAAAAAGTTTTCAAAAGTTTTAAATAAAAGTCTGTAACTATTAAACGACCACAACCGTCTAAGTTCAAATAAAAAGTTTTAAACAACCGCCTGTAATTTTTAAACGACCACAACGGTCTAATTTCAAGTAAAAAGTTTAAAAAAGCTTTAATAAAAGTCTTTAATTATTAAACGACCACAACGGTCTAAGTTCAAGTAAAAAGTTTTAAACAATAGTCTGTTATTATTAAACGACCATAACGGTCTAAGTTGAAAAGCTTTAATAAAAGTGTGTAATTATTAAACGACCATAAAGGTCTAAGTTCAAGTTAAAAAGTTTAAAACAAAAGTCTGTTATTATTAAACGACCATAACGGTCTAAGTTAAAAAGCTTTATTAAAAGTCTGTAATTATTAAACAACCATTAAGGTCTAACTTCAAGTAAAAAGTTTAAAAAAGCTTTAATAAAAGTCTGTAATTTATAAACGACCACAACAGTCTAATTACAAGTAAAAAGTTTTAAAAAGCTTTAATAAAAGTCTGTAATTATTAAACGATCACAACGGTCTAAGTTGAAGTTAAAAGTTTAAAACAAAAGTATGTTATTATTAAACGACCATAACGGCCTATATCAGAGCACCCTGTATTTTATAGAGCCATAATCAAAAAATCTTAGCTTTTATAAGGGATTTAGAAACGACGAAAAAACGAAACTTTTCATAGTAAAACACACAAAACATATGGGAAATCACTTTTTTTCCTAAGACAAATTTTTAAATGAAAGCGTTACAAATTCTTAATTATGATTTCTGAAATACTTTCATAAATGTTTGAATTTCAACACACATGAATATCGTTTAAGTAAATCGTTTTCATTTTTTTGTAATAATTGATTTATTTAAACCAAAATATAAAAAAAAATTTATAACAACTGAATTCTGGTCAAATTGAAATAAAAGCTTACTACGATTCGTTTGGTCAATAAGTCAATATACATTACATAGATGGCAGTGATTGCCGTAAAAATTTGGAAAAATCGTATCAAAAATTACCACCTGGGGAAATTTCAAGTTCAAAAATTGTAGGAAAAGCAAAACAAATTCACAAAATATAGGAACATGTGATAATTTTGCGATTAAATAATTTTTTTTCGTATTTTTCTTTTACCATTTTAGACATCTTACGTACGGTAGTAAAACTAAAGATAAATTTAGCAAGTATTATTTTAATTTGTCAAGGCCAACTTTGATGTATTTTTCAAAATGAAAGTTCGAAAAAATATATTTTAGAAATAATTTAATTTTAATATTTCTGCTATTAATATTTACTTAATACCAATATGGCCTTCTTGTATATTGTTCTTAAAGATATGTAGAAAACTTTTATATAAACATTTTATGACATTTTTGTTTTTTTCATTGAAAAACTTGAAGCTAAAAAACACCATTTTTACTATGGATTCCTATGGAAATCAGTGAAAAGTTATACCACTAAAAAAGCTTCTAAAAATACGTCATTAAGATTATGGCTCTATACTCTAGAAGGCTCTGCCTATATTCAAGTAAAAAGTTTAAAAAAGTTTTAGTAAAAGTCTGTAATTTTTAAACGACCATTTAGGTCTAATTTCAAGTAAAAAGTTTAAAAAAGCTTTAATAAAAGTCTTTAATTATTAAACCACCACAACGGTCTAAGTTCAAGTAAAAAGTTTTAAACAAAAGTCTATTATTATTAAACGACCATAACGGTCTAAGTTGAAAAGCTTTAATAAAAGTCTGTAATTATTAAACAACCATGAAGGTCTAAGTTCAAGTAAAAAAGTTTAAAAAAGCATTAATAAAAGTCTGTAATTTATAAACGACCACAAGGGTCTTATTTCAAGTAAAAAGTTTGAAAAAGCTTAAATAAAAGTCTGTAATTATTAAACGACCACAACGGCCTAAGTTCAAGTAAAAAGTTTTAAACAAAAGTCTGTTATTACTTAACGACCATAACGGTCTAAGTTGAAAAGCTTTATTAGAAGTCTGTAATTATTAAACGAATATAATAATCAAAGTTCAAGTAAAAAATTTTCAAAAGTTATTAATAAAAGTCTGTAACTATTAAACGACCACAACCGTCTTTCTTCAAATAAAAAGTTTTAAACAACAGTTTGACGATCACAACGGTCTAATTTCAAGTAAAAAGTTTTAAGATGCTTTAATAAAAGTCTGTAATTATTAAACGATCACACCCTTTCAGCACCGACAAAAAAAATTTTTTTGTACTAGTTACAAACCGATTGTCACAATTGTGTTAGTAAACATAACTTTTCATATAAAACCATAGGAACTAAATTTATTGTGGTCAGATAGAACCAATTCAGACAATTGTGTAGGTAGAATATAACTGACTCATATTACCAATGATTTTTATATTTAAATCAGCATTGGAATCCATGTAGCACAATTGTGTAAGTAAAATTATACGCAAATAAAACGTGAAATTAGTTGCATTTCTAATTGTTTCTTCTTTCTTAATGGTGATGTCATCTAAATTTGAATATTCAAAGTTATTATTTCAATTGTCAAATTAAAAAATAAATTGGCGGGAAAATTATTGCTATGTCAAAAAGTGAACAATGTCGTCGCAAAGCAATCCCGGAAAAAGTAAGTATTTATTTTTATTATTTCTAAATTAGTAATTGATAAGTAAAAGTGAAAATAGTGTTCTTTAGATATTGAAATTTCTGTTTATTAAATAAAAAACACAAATAAATTATTCGAAATAACTTTCAAATTAAAAACAAAAGTGACTTACATAATTGTGTAAGTTGGGCTTATATATAATAAGAAGAAAATTATTATGGTGATAAATTTCGAACTAAATTCAAAGTGTACCAATTTATGAATTGATATGTACAATAATACTTAATTTTTTTTATTTTTGCCTTTATAAATATATAATTATAGTATTCTGTATCTATATTATTTTCTAATTACATATGATGTGTGTCAATTATTTTAGTTGTGTTCGAAAACGGGCAATGGTTAATCGACCAAGAAGAAATAATAAAGCTGCTCGAAAATTCGGATGATTCTGAAGATGATGACTATGAGCTACCAATCCAGCAAAATCGTCAACAACCCTCATCTGATTCTGATGAATGTAGCGATGCGGCCGATTCGGCTGAAATTCCAAAGGAAAAACGGCTAAACACTCCATTCCGGTCTGGAACGAAGAATCTTTGCCAAGAAGAATTTTACCGATTCAACACACATGTTCACCTAAAATTGAAATACTGAACCCGATCGAGTATTTTTACAAATATTTCAAAGATCAGCATTTTAAAGGCACCGCCTTGTACACTAATATGTATTATTTAAAAACAACCGGTAAAGAATCAAAAACCAACGAATGTGAGATTAAAAAGCTTTACGGGGTTTTTATGTATATGGGATGTATTCGTTATCCCAGAATACATTTATTTTGGAGCCAAAATATCGGATTCGCTAAAATTAAAAATTGCATGTCGAGACAAAGATTTCAGGCTTTACGGACATCCATTCATTTTGTGGATACATCAAATGTACCGGAAACCGGAACAAACCTGTTTTGGAAGGCACAACCGATAATTGACTCAGTCAGGCAAAGATGTCCTGAAATCGAACGAAAAATCGAGCATTTTTCGATTGATGAACAAATGATTCCATTCACTGGTCGCATGCCCGCTCGACAATTTGTTAAAGGAAAACCTCGCCCAGTTGGCCTCAAAAATTTTGTAGTAACTACGTCGTCGGGTTTAGTCATGGACTTCGAGCTCTACCAAGGCGTCAACACTAATTTAAAATTCCGGGAGCTTGGTTTAGGGCCAAGCGTTGTTCTGCGTTTAATTGGTACGTTGCCCGCTAGAAGCTTCCTTTATTTTGACAGATATTTTTCGACGGTCGGATTATTTAGGCAGTTAGAAAAAATGAACTTCCATGCTACAGCAAATATTATGTTAAATCGGCTAAAACAGGTGGATTTTAAAAACGACCGACAGCTGAAAAGAGGCGAATCGCAAGAATTTGTTCTGACCGAGCAAGACTTAAATATTTCTGCAGTCAAATGGAAGGATACAAAATGCGTTACGACAATTTCAACTATCAGTGGCATTAATCCTGCTTGCAATGTAGATAGGTGGTGCAAACAGAGCAAAACGACCCTGAAAATTAATTGTTCCAATGTAATTGAGGATTACAACAGTCACATGGGTGGGGTCGACATTTGCGATCAGCAATTGGAGTACTATAGGACATTTATTAAAACTAAGAAATGGCCGGTTAAAATCGCACATCATTTTATTGACTTAGCTGTTGTAAATGGATGAATGGAATACAAACGCGATTGTGTGGCCTTAAGCATACCAAAGGCAAAAAGGCTTGATTTGCTGGGGTTTAAAATGGATGTGGCAGACACCTAAATATGTGAGGATTCACTAGCTGATAGAACCGATTCTACCGATACGGATGGGGAATATGATCAGCAAGGACCTGTGCGAAAAAAAAAGAAAATGGAAGCCCTTCCATCTTTGGGGAGACGGTACTCATCGTCAGGTCATTGGGCAGTGTGGGATGACATGCCGACAGCGAAGATGTGCCGCCTTAAAACATGCAAATGTCGCACTAGATGTAGATGCGAGAAATGTAATGTATATTTATGCTCATCAAAGACGAACAATTGTTTTAAAATTTTTCATACAATGAAAGACTGTAGTATGTAAATATTTTTATAATTTTAAGTTAATTGTTTTAATTTTTGATTTCACCGAATTTGAATTGTGATATGTATCATTATGAATTGTGATATTATTTATTAATAAAGTTTTGTTTTGTACCAATTCTGTACTCTTGAAATAAATATAAAATGTTTTACTATGAATCCAATCCACACAATTGTGTAGGTGCTACAACGGCCAAACTGGATATTTTTTTGAAACAAAAAATGGAAAATTGGAATATTCCATTATCAAATAACTTCATTCTAACAAAATTTAGGAGTTAATTCCAGATTGAATTCAGCCAGCTCTAAAGGCCACTTGAAATTTACCTACACAAATGTAGCATTTGGTCGCCAACTCATAAAATATTTTTCTCATTTTTGGATAATATGGCACCAACAATTTTCTTACACAATTGTGTTAGATGGTTGTATTTTAATAAAAAAAGTTTGATTTTAATGGATTTTAATGATGGTTGAAATTTACCTACACAATTGTATCAGATCGTGCTGAAAGGGATAACGGTCTACGTTCAAGTAAAAAATTTTCAAATGTTTTAAATAAATGTCTGTATCTATTAAACGACCACAACCGTCTAAGTTCAAATAAAAAGTTTTAAGCAATCGTCTGTAATTTTTAAACGACCACAACGGTCTAAGCTCAAGTAAAAAGTTTTAAACAAAAGTCTGTTATTATTAAACGACCATTAAGGTCTAAGTTCAAGTAAAAAGTTTAAAAAAGTTTTAATAAAAGTCTGTAACTATTAAACGACCATTAAGGTCTAAGTTCAAGTAAAAAGTTTTCAAAAGTTTTAAATAAAAGTCTATAACTATTAAACGAACACAACCGTCTAAGTTCAACTAAAAAGTTTTAAGCAACCGTCTGTATTTTATAAACGACCACAACGGTCTAATTTCAAGTAAAAAGTTTGAAAAAGCTTAAATAAAAGTCTGTAATTATTAAACGATCACAACATTCTGAGTTCAAGTTAAAAGTTTTAAACAAAACTCTGTTATTATTAAACGATTAAACGACCATAACGGTCTTAGTTCAAGTAAAAAATTTTAAACAACCGTCTGTAACTATTAAACGACCACAACCGTCTAAGTTCAAATAAAAAGTTTCAAAAACCGTCTGTAATTTTTAAACGACGTAACGGTCTAATTTCAAATAAAAATTTTTAAAAATCTTTAATAAAAGTCCGTAATTATTAAACGCCCTCAACGGTCTAAGTTCAAGTAAAAAGTTTTAAAAAGCTTTAATAAATGTATGACCATGAAAGGTCTAAGTTCAAGTAAAAAATTTTCATATGTTTTAAATAAATGTCTGAAACTATTGAACGACCACAACCATCTAAATTCAAATAAAAGTTTTAAACAAAAGTCCGTTATTATTAAATGACCACAACGGTCTAAGTTCAAGTAAAAAATTTTAAAAAGTTTTTAATAAAAGTTTGTAACTATTAAACGACCACAACGGTCTAAGTTCAAGTAAAAGGTTTTAAACAAAAGTTTACAAAATAAAATCAAAATATTTATTATGATATGTAATTTTGACGTATAGGTTCCGAGATGCAGCGGTACTTTTGGATTCTTTCATTCCATTTTCTCTTTTTGTTAATCAAAATTCCTAATAGAACCCGTTCCGGCTAGCTGTGATATTTATTACCAATTATTGAACAAATTTTATTAATTATTTAATAAATTAAAGTTTTGGGCAATCGGAGATAGACTCATGCAAAGGTAATACGTATTTAAAACAAACCTTCAAAATTATTTAAACTCATCAAAATTGTTTTCTAGCGAAACCAGTGATATGTTATACCGAAAGCAAAGTAAAAGTCTGTAAAACGATGTTTATGGACACTCTTGGTAAAAATCATGTAGGACCTTAACAGGTTATGTTTGGATATTTTCAGGAATCAACGGGCGGTGAATTGGTATAATTTTTTAAAACTGAATACTAATTTTTGAACTCCCGATATGCGTGCAAAATATACCAGGAAAATGATTAACGATCAGACTGAGAGTACTATTGAGAGAAAATTCTCAATAAGTATTAGAAATATTTGGTGGCGTTCCAAACCAAATTGTAATTGCAGCAATCAACAGCAATCAGTTTGAAGAGTAAATATATTCAGCAAATCGAACCTCCGAATTAATACTATGACAAATTAAATTATCCTAGTTTATTTTTAATTGGTCATCCTTAATTAATTTCCACAAAATCCATAAGCTTTTACAGCTTTTATTCTAAACTTGAGTTATTTAGCGAAATAGAAGGATTAAAATTCATTCAAGTCTTATTAATGAAAAATACCACTAATTAGCTGCTATTTTTTACCTTCTTCAAAAATGTTCAAATATTTAAGTTTGTTTTGCCCGACTTAATTTTAGTTATTCCACTTACCATAGAGTTTGTCACATTCCAATTGATCAACATTAGACAAAATTCTTACCTGAAATAAAAGAAAACAATAAATTAGTTTTCATATAATATTTCAAAATCTCCTCAACCATCTGATATATTTACAAAATTTTTAACAGTTTACCCTAAATCATCTAATTCCTAATCTAGCCGACAAAACGCTAGAGCAAAAATAATGTTTATGTCGCAAAATGCCGCAAACAAAAAAAAAAAAAAAAAAAAAATTTTTATGACACAAAAATTTAATTATTTACATTAGGCGATGCCGCAGTTTATAAGCACATTGGACAACGTACAATTAAAAAATATGTACCCCCTCCAGCAAATTGGTCCAAATTTAAAAGCTTATCTACCCATTTTTATACGTGCACACAACGAATTTTTAATTTTAATTTTAAACCTTTTGCGGCAAAAGAAATCCATCATCAAAAAAAAAAAAAAAAACTTGTTTTATGCTTTTAAGCAATATTTTGTATATTCCTTCCGTCGTGACTCGTAAGTAACCTAATTAAAACTCAAAACAGTATAAATAACAAATTATTTAGACGCACAAAAAATAAATAGAAACCGTAAATACTCGGTATCTAGCGAAATAGCAAAAGAAAATGGAATGAGCTGACATTTTTTAATGTCCCCTTTTTATGTTTAAGTACTTTACAGTAAAAAAAATCCAGGTTAAAAACGTCAATTAAATATTTGTGGTTTCATTTTAGTACTAAAACTCCTGTTACATAATTTAATATACATGTAACTAACTATGTACAGTAAACATTTTTTTTTTTATCTTCTATTCGACGAATCAGCATATTTTTTGTATACGCCAACTGTGTACAGAGAAAAACTGTAATAACATTTTAATGTTTTTGCTAAACAATTTTTTTATTCGTTTCGCAAAAAAATTTATAACAATTCGTTTTCAATTTTTATCTACACACTGAACTAAAAACTTTTTTTTTTTTTTTGTATTTGGAAATGTGCCCAAAAATGGAAATTTATATTTAGTTGTTTGCAATCCAAGTTTTTTTTTTGTTTTGTTTTTTACTAGTCGATCGAAATCGAAAACATGTAGATTCAAAACTAAAACGCCTTTTTAATTTGCGGACAATATAACTGCGAGTGAAATGAACTGCGGTGATTCCTATTTGCATTTCTAAACACATCAATATGTTAGTTTAGTTTAATTTTTAGTACGATGATGAACTACTTTTAAGCCAAACTTTTTTGTTCTTACTTGTGAGTCCATGGGTGAGTCGGAGGGCAAAATATATTTATAATTAATTAAAAATAATATCTTGGTCATGATCCTGGTAATAACATTCACTTGTTACTTAACGTTTGTATGACACTCGGTATTCATTTAACAGTTTTAATTGGATTTTTTCAAGATTTGTGGCTTGAAATAAGAGCTGTGTTGTATTGGCTGGCCACTGGGTAAGCGTCAACTTTTTTCTGTTTTTTTTTTCTTGTGAATACAAAATTAATAAAAAAAAGAAACAAATGATATGCAATTACAAACCTCATCACATATAACGGAGTCACACATAACGGAGTCATACATAATAAAGGCACACATAAAAAGGACGATCATATCAAGTACATTCAGCTAAATAGATGAGCTGCATACATGACTATGTATACATTTCAACGATGGATAAAATTAGAGCATAGCTTTGCACGCACAAGGTGACATAAAACAAGCCGTCCACCTGTACATATCGGGTAAAGAGAAATTACAGGGCAACACATCATTACCACCATCGACACCGTCATCGCCAGCATCATCATGTCCACCATCGGCGAACACCACCGCCAACAATGACAGCAGCATCAATAATAACACCAAAAAACTCTTAAGTGAAACGGGTGCAACGGGAGAGCTATGGTAACAGCATCAACACCATCGCGGTCTTCGCAGTGCAGTAGCAACAACAAGAATAGCTTCAAGATCATCAGCAACACAACATTTATTTTTGTTAAAATATGTAACTTTTTTACCACACATTTATTATTTTTTTCTGGGTTCATTTTTATTGTCTCATTTGACCTTTCAATAAAAATTATTTTATTTTGTTTTACTGTAAATGGCTCCATAAAATGACGTACGACAAAACGTCCACCCACCCATTCACCACTGCACTCCCCACTCCCTTTTATAAGGCCACAGTCGAGACTCACTTCGACTGTTGCCGTATAACTTTCCATGTTACTGGGGCACAGTCGAGACTCACATCGACTATACCACCATCAATCGGCCACAGTCAAGGCCAAGACTGACTCATGGCTTGCCCCAAAGCCCATCGACTCCAGGCTTCAGAATTCATTTTCTGGTCTGGCATGTCACAGCTTTACATACATGGAAACTCGATCAACGCACCACTCTGCCTTCACTTGTGTCAACTCACCGGACAACTTCAAATAGCTCTGTCCTCGGCACAGCACTCAGCGAGGAGAGATTGGAGGAGCACATCTCGGTACATGGTCAAGCCCCCAGCTCCCAACCTAACTGGCGTGTTCCTCGACTCTCTCCTTTACCACTGCCTGCCATGGCACAAGCATCGACCGATCATATTCATAAGACCGATCATGTCTCGGCCCATTGACTCCGTTAATGCTTCTAACAAGATAAGACATTTCAACGGAGCGATTGCCACTCCTGTTCGGCTGATCAAATATCAGTCTCCGAACACACAGACAGACGGAAACCAACTATGTTTCGGCGGAGGCAACTCACTTGCGGGGGAGTCCTGTAGCGGCTTACTCATGCATGCTCCACCACAATGTATCATCTACATGCGTCGGCGTCTGAGTTCAACCAACAACTAGTGCAACGTCTTCACGCCGCTCAACGTTATACCATTTGGGAACACACGCATGTAACCATCAAACTGCTGTCTCTTTCATATGAAGAGACAACACAAAAACAAAATAAAATTATTTTCTTCAGTCTCGCCTCGGATATCAACGCTTCAACACGTCGCTTTTTGTGTTGGCCGCCAACCACTCCTTTTGTGTGTACCAAAAATAGTAGTGCAAAATAATAAAATTAAATAAATATTTTATTTAAATAAATTAAATAATTATAATTAATAAATTAAGTTTATTAAATAAATTAATTAAACTGATTCAAAATAAAATAAATTGTATGTTAATTTAAATTGTGTGTGTTCGGTGTTCTATCAGTTATAACCTCTTATGATTATCATCACTACTTGACCGACTAGGTATTGTCAAAAATGTTGATATTTCTTTTGAAGTAAACACGAAGCAAAAGAGAAGTAATCTGCTACAACCAAATTAATAATAACAATAATTTCAATTTTACACAAATAAATTCTGGATATTCGACATCCTCGGCCCCCATTGAATCTGGTGATTCAAGCTTAATTATTCGCAGCAACATATGATAATCGGCTAAGATGGTACATATCATTGTAAAAATATCTTATCCACAGCTGAATTTTTATTTTTGGTAATAAATAGTTCATGTCGGGTTGTTCATGAAGAAAGAAAAATAGTTTTACTGACTGCTACCGTTCCTTTACTCGTAAGTATAGTTCTCTGGATGTGACTATGCATTCTGGGGTACAATTGATGGTTGTTCCATTTAAGGTGGTTGGACCGGACCGGTCATATGGCTGTCATTTTGGTACATCAAAATTTGTTTAGTTCTGCTACTTGACTGTTTGGTGATTCATATGAAACTGCTTCGTGGTAACTGTGTATAGTAGCATCTTGTTCCCTGGTTATTGGTTTATTCTTTCTGCTGAGTTATTTGACGGCGGACGACGAATGACGGGTGAAGATAATCTCGGCTATAAAAATGACATTTCAGTGGATTAGTAAATTGGCAATGGACACAGTTTATGAATAACTCGTTGAATTTCACCATTGCGGTCTTTAATGTGACGAGACACATCTTCCTGTCTGAACCCGGGTGTAATCGACACACTTTACCCATTCTCCAAAAATTGAGTAGCGGATTTTCCTCTCTAATTAAAACAATCTGATCAATTTCCAAATTTGCTTCATCCCTTTTCCATTTCCATCTTTGTTCGAAGGTGTGCACATGTTCCTTATACCACCGTCTCCATAATAAATGCAACATCTTTTGGACTGCTTGCCAGTGCGACAATCGATTATATGCTATAGTACTTGTTTCAAATTGTGGTAACGCAACCCCTTGTGTTCCCAATAAAAAGTGTGTTGGCGTAAGTACATCTTGAACTTCGGGACCACCGATGTACAACGGTCTGTTATTTAGCATAGCTTCAATTTGAACTAACAATGTGATTAGTTCTTCCGTGGATAAGACCTTCTCCCCGGTAACTTTCTGCAGATGTGTTTTTATAGAACAAACTCCGGTTTCCCACGGGCCACCAAAAGGAGGGAGCATATGTTGCTATGAAACGCCATGTTATCTGGTGCTGTTTCAATACGGATAATACGAATCTTACTGCATTTTTGGTCACAAATTGATTTAACTCGTCAAGTTTTCGCCTTAAGCCGCGGAAGTTTGACCCATTATCTGAATAAAGGTCGGTTACAGCACCTCGCCTTGCCACAAACCGATTAAATGCGCCAAGAAATGCATCGACTGTTAAATCGGTAACGAGTTCGATGTGTAACGCCTTTGTAGACATACATACAAATACACAGCCATATGATTTTCGACTCTTTTTCCCACGTCCATGGATTAAAAAGGTGTAGTGGTCCAAAGAAATCTACCCCTGTTCGATGGAACGGTTTTACTAGTTCAACCCTTTCACGAGGCAAGCCACCCATTTTCTGTTGAACAAGTCTTGGCTTCTGCTTAATACATGGCACACATTGCCGTAGTATACTATGGACGGTTTTCTTGACACCAATTATCCAACACCGCTCCATGATCAGTACTTATTGGTGCATTTTCAATTCTCGTATTTACGGTCGCTAGGATGAATCCATATCTGGCATTACATTTTCTCGATATCCGCTCCAAATACTACGCTGTGTTTCCGAAACTTTATTAAAATTGGATACAAGGTGTTTTACACAGTTGACCCGACTCTTAATGTATTATTCAATGATACTCCAGAGGATGTTCCAGCCGACGCATCGAAAAATATTTTTAGCTTGGTTGTTTTGCTATGTCCTTTAACCACACCACGATGCGGAAGATAAACTGCAAATTCTAATTCAGGATTCTTGGCTAATGACATAAGCTGGAGGTCTAAGTAATCCTTCATGAATATGATAATGTTGTTCACAAATATCATGATAATGTTGTTCACATAATCTCGCCTATGCCCTCCGGGAATAATTCTTCGGTTTCCCAGAACCTTGATGGTCTGTGTCTGCAATCGTGATAGACATTACTGAAGCCACTTGATTTTCGCTTACTGCTTTCGTCACAATCCAGCCTAACTTGCTATTTTGTGCAATGATCCTATTCTCTGTGGGTAATAATTGCCCTTCCACTAACAATGACCAAAAGTGGTGAACCCCAATCAACACATCTACTCTTGTGGTATTGCTTGGACTCGGATCTGCACGCATTTCGTTCCTCAGTTTCTCCAACAGTTCATGATTTAACGAGAGTGGTGATCTAATATTTGTGATTGCTGGTGCTATATATTTGCGTGAATGGACAGCGTAAATTCAGACGGAAAGTGTGGCTTCAATTGCATATTACCTCTTGTTTGACCCCCTCGTTGATCACCCAAACCTTAGACTGCCAAAGTTGCTTCTCTTCGACTTAAACCTAATCTTTGGACGCAGTGTTCCGAGATGAAAGATGACTCTGGTTTAGAGTCCAGTAGCGCTCGACATAATTGCCATTGTCCAGTACGATCCTGTATTTTTACCAAGGCAGTCGGTAACACTGACATGGTTGATGATGGCCAATACTAATTGTTGGCGTATCTATGGTTGGTTTCGGTCGGCTTTATCTTCGTCTTGTTGATTATGTCTGATTGACCCATTTGTTGTGATTGGTGAATAAGTGAATGATGCCGACGTCGGCAAATATAACTATGGCGTGATCGACATTCTCGTACTGTATGATCGGTACCCAAGCAGTTAAATCACCGGTTTAACGTTTTGATTACGTCTTTGCGCTTCGGAATTTCCATTCTTCGAAAGAGCTGACACTGATATATTTATTGGCTATTTGTATTGCATATGGGCCAGCTAATTGGCACTGTGAGCAACGATTTAATGTTGTGCGATTTAGACCCTTAAGATACACTTGGTACTCTTGACAGCTCTTCTGGTTTACATTGGTATTCTAAGGCATACACATTTTTTTAACTATAAAACTATGTACAGTCTTCAACATTACAAAATATGATAAGTAACTTCACTACTAATTATGATAAGTACTGCTACAACCAAATAAATTCTGGATATTCGACATCAAAGCAACATTTATTTTATAAATTACTTTGTTAATTTTGTTAACAAAAAACCTGATACCTATTACGTATTGTTTGAGCCTTTGACTTAAAGATCTGTCTGTCTGCCCAATGTATAAAGCTGACACCGATCCACTTTGCAATCGACAACGGCTACGGCACATTGCTCAAGAAATTTCCTTCTTTTACAGCAGAGCCGATTTACAACTTACCCGTTCCACACAACGCGGTCCATCACATTGCCACAGCAGGCCATCTGCCCGTGTCAAGACCATGCAGGCTAGATCTGGTCCGCTACAAAGTCGCATTCACAGAATTCCAGCACATGGTGGAATTATGGATTTGCCGGTAATCTGCATCTCCAGTCTCTTGTTCGCTCCATATGGTGAAGAAAAAAGATCACGGTTAGAGACCTTGTAGGGATTTCGTAGATTTAACACGGTCACAACAATTGAAATTTTGCAGAAAGCCCAAGACTGCCAAGAACTTCTCTTGGCCCGACGAATGTCAACAAGATTCATGTCACTAAAAACTGAATTGGAACAAATAACACTGTTAGCACATCCACCGAGCAATACAAAGCTCAGTCTGACCACTGACGCGTTAAACACTGCTGTCGGTGCAGTACTGCAACGGTACAATAACGAGTGTTGGGAGCCACTGGGATTATTTTCCAAGAAACTCTCGGATGCCGAAATGGAATATTTAGCATTCGATCGCACTTCAGATATTTTGTCGAGGGTCGGGACTTCACCATTTACACCGACCATAAGCCTCTGACTAGAGTAATTCATTCTGAAACTGAACGCAATCCGAGGCAATCTTGTCACTTGGAATACATTAGTTAATTTACCACGGACATGACAATGTTGTCGCGGACACACTATCCCGCACCACCGACAACGAAACGGCGATAGTCGAGACTCACATCGAAAACTTGAGAATTTATTTTCTGGTTCTGAATGTCAAATTAGTTCATCAATGAATTATTATTATTATTATTTACTGGAGGGCCATGTGGGCGATAAGCCACCTCGCACCGCGACCTAAAAGATCTTTTTTTTTTTTTTATATAAAAAGAAAAATTCTTTATTATTATTTATTTTTATTATTTTAATATTTTTAGCTTCCTTATAGTAACAATCTGTTTTATTTTTTAAAAAAAATCGATTTCGGATGCTTTCGCCTTCCTTTCTCAATTTTTAGTTTAATATTAATACAAAATTATTAAAGTTAAGTCCTTATATACTATTTGTTTTTACCCCTTCCACTCTTTGTATTGTTGATTATTGCTTCGTATAACCTATTTGTTCTAGTATTGATTTTGTCGTTTAAGATGTTACTATTGTCTTTGTGTTTGTATATCTCTAATTCTTCTAGCCGATCTAGGGTTTTTCCTTTTTTTACTTTGTGTACAATTGTTAAGTTTTTGTCATAATTAGTGTATTTGTGGTTTTCTGTTTTTAAATGATGTGCGTAATTGGATTTTATTGTTTTCTTTGTTAGGTCGCTGGTGTGTTCTTTAAATCTCGTTAAAAAGGAACGTCCCGTTTGACCCAGGTAGAATTTTTCGCAATTATCACAGGTCAATTTATATACTCCGGTGTCTATTTTATATTTATCCGCTCGCTACTTTTTGCCCAGTATAAACAAAGACATAGGCATTTGGGCACAGTCTTGTTTATCCTGCCAACGTGCTAAAGTTCAACGGCACATAAAATCACCGCACGGATAATTCAAAATTCCACCAGGTTGTTTTGAACATATTCACTTAGACATCGTAGGACAGCTTCCTCCGTCTGATGGATATTCTTACTTGCTAACCTGTGTCGATCGCTTCACTCGCTGGCCCTAAGCATACTGCATGACCAATTGTCGCAACCATTAATAATTACGTATCTCGATTCGGCGTGCCCCTTAACATCATTACCGATCAGGGAACGCAATTCGAATCTAAATTATTTACTGAGTTAACGAAACTACTCGGATCACATCGGATTCGTACAACGACTTAGGAAATACCAATCGCTTTACTAGGAATCCGAGCGACGGTTAAAGAAGATCTGAAGTGCTCACCAGCTGAAATGGTTTATGGTCAAACTATCAAGCTGGTGAGTTATTCATCGAAAATCCATCTTCATCATCTCTTTTCTTCATTTATGCCAACTACCGACAAAATCATCGACCAACTGCGACGAGACATGCGAAATCTTATACCAAAATCAACCCGTCAATCCAAACAAGATGACGTTTTTGTTCCGAAATCGCTTAACAGCTGTGATTTTGTCTTCATTAGAACAGACAAGGTTCGCACGGGATTACCTCTTCCCTACTAAGGTCCGTATAAAGTTATACGTCGACTGCGAAAACATTTCATCATATCGATTAATGGAAAAAACTTTAACATTTCAATCGATCGACTCAAACCGGCATATGTAATTCTCTGTTCGGCTGATCAAACATCAAACCCTCGAACACACCAAACCGTCCGTATTACCACTGCTCATTCAGTTATTCCCTAGGAAGGGGAAATCACTTGCGGGGGAGTCCTGTAGATCGTGAACACATGAACATGCATCAGATACACATAAATCCAATAAACATTTATCATGCTCGTTAATTTAGGTTTTTTATCACTCAGCATCTATTTTTCATATTCTAGGAATCTAAACTTTTGTTCCTTCCTCCACTGAGTATTTGTTTATAAATATCTACCGTGATCTTTCGCTGTCTCGAAGCATGTAATTGCCACTTCTAAAGTATATTTGTAGGCAATAGTTAAAATTTTGAATTTGCTCTGTATTTGAAATGTAGCTTTGGTACGAACGCCATTGTCACAAGACGTTTGATAATGCTTGGAATATGTACCGCAAACGATTACATTATTAATTCGATTTGAAAGCTACGAGTAGAGATATAAAATGATAAAATCACTAACATCACCGTGTCAAATAATATTACTAAACCCTGTCGAAACAGACTTAAAACATCAATACGACATTAATTCGATTAAGCATCTCAAGCAAAAACTAATTAAACCAAAAAGAAAAATGCTGTCCCCATAAATTTAATTTCCAATTAATCGATTTTTCCGATCGCGCCGAGTCGAGAAAATATACGTACATTTTTTTTTTTTTGGTTCTCCAATCACATTCCGAAATTAAATATTAATTATAGTAAATAAAAATTTGCCCAACTCATATGTACTACACAAAATATAGAAGAAAAAAAAAAAAAAGCTCGAAAACAAAGTTTTATTAGTCTCATATACAATTTGCAGAAACAGAATCCTCCCATACTCAGTTCTTATCGTGAACCCTATTTTCGTATCTATCCATATATTTATATACACAAACATAAACACCCGCAGACACAACACATATACAGAAAAACGACCGATATAATAATTAGAAATGGATTTACAGAGCTTTTTTTTTGTTATGTCGACAACTTCTAATTCCGAATTGTTGTTGCCTTTCGGATACAATTTTTTTTAATGATTTTATTTTTATTGTTTTTGTTGTCTTTTATTTACGATTTTTCGAAATGAAAAAAAAAAAAGATAAAAATAGAAAATAGGAATTCACAAAGAAAATGGTTGTTAAGGTTTCATGGGATGGAAAACTGTTGAACTATTGAATCTTCCCTTTTTGTTGGAATTTTTGAAAATTTATAGGCAAAATTTTGTTTTGCTTTTTGCTCCATGGTATTTTCGTTATGAAAGGTCAAACCAGTATCCTTTTGTTTTTTCATTGCTATATTTGGTACATTGTATTTGTATATAGATAATAATGCCACCCAATTAACAGAGTAATTAATGTCTATTAATATTTATTTCATTTGTTCTTATATTTCTATAAATTATAATCATAGCCTAAAGCTATGTAGAATATTTTTACGGCGATGCTAACCAGAACATCAACAAAAATTCTAAGATATTTGTAAAACCAATTTTTGAAAAATTTAATTATCCTTAAATAAAATATTTTTATTGTTATTATATTTGGCTTTGGAATTATTACGATTATTGCTGTTATTTTTAATGAGTTTTGTATTGTCGTAACAAAAAAAATGTCGACTAATTTTATTTAAGGTTGTTCTTTACATAAAAAGAAATAGGAATTTAATTCCACACAATAAACGTATACAGAAATAAAAACGAACGGTGAAAGAAATGAAGAAAAATTGAAAATCAAGGTGAAAATTTTAAAATATATTAATCCAAGGTAATATTTGGATGTAGTTACTTGTATTTGTCCTGTCGCTGAGTGGAATCTTTCATTTTATATGTGGACAAAAACTCACCGAATAAATAAATCATGTAACATCTCCTTCTCAATTTTCACTAATGGGATGACTAAGATCTGTTTTTTATTTTTTAATCATTTATCGACGGTACGGTACAAAAATGCTGCAAACCTCTCGCCGGTAGATTTGTTTGTGTCGTAAAATTCACCGGGTATACGTGACCGGGGTGGCGTCGTAAAAATATCTGGCTTGAACTATAGGCTCAAACTTAGCATAATGATTGGTAAGTTGTCAACCCAAGATTATTTGCCTAACGCTATAATTTTAACGATTTTAACGTTCTATGCCAATGAGATGATGTTCTAATGAATTTATAAATTTCCCTCATCAAGAAAGATTCAAATTGCCTAACTGGTTCGGTAGTGATATACTCCGGGCATCCGAAACGTGCTACCCAACAGTTCATCAGACCTCGTGCGACTGATTCACCGGTTATATCTGGTAATGGAAACGCCTCTGGCTAGAGAGTTACACGGTCGATGATCGTCAAAAAATAACGGTAACCTTGCATTCACAGTATTGTTTTCGGTCTGTGTTTCGATCTTGTTTTCAGATTTTAGATTTTATTGTTGTTTTTCTTAACGATATTACCAAAGAAATGTTCCTTTAACATATAAAAAACTTATCGTTCCCAGGCAAAAAAATCCAAGTTTTCCACCAATATTATTTAGTGGCTATGTCGGTGAAAACAACAACGAATCCAAAAAAATGTGTTCACCATAGTAATTTTTTGTTGTTTTCGTAATATAAAATGAGAACTGTCAATCATTTTTTTTTTTGATTGTTTTGACAAATTGCCAACTTCAAAATGAATACCTCAACAGATAACAGACTTCGTTTCTCCTCGCCTTTATGATTTTTTGCAACCACATAGACGCCGCTAATCAGACATTTACTTATATGAAAAATGTTTGGGTTTTGAGAACAAATATTTTCATAAAAAAATATTGTATGTAGAAGTTGTATCAAGCATCAGAACGGTAGTGTCATTGGGAAAAGAAAAATGTTCCATATGAAATATATGAAAATCCTGGCGCCTACGCTAAAGGTATCAAAACGTGGCACACATCTTAGAGTGCTTGTTTATGGGTTATGTTTTTTGCTCCCACGGCCTTTATGTACTACGGTGGATATTTGGTCGCCAATAACGGTGTGTACTATGCTGGCGTATTCAAAGTAGCCCAAGCCTTAAATATGGGTACAGTTTCAATAGCCAATGCATAAACCCGAGAAAATCGACTCAAGCTTAGATGAATGGAAAGTAGAAGGAAATATATCATATAAAGACGTTGATTTCTTGTATCCATGACGTGCTGATGCAAAAGTGTTGAATACATTAAATTTAAAGGTGTTTTACTATGGCGGTACATTTTTGAGCGCTGACATTGAATACAGCCGCTGCTACATACTCTGTGATATCTTTTCGTACGTTTGGTCACTTATGTATATCATTCCGTAACCAGCTTAATTGTTGTTTTAATACCGGAATGCGACAGTATATGCGTTGAATCTATGATATGTTTTCGAAATTTACGTGATATGTATTGGCGACTTTTTAGAGGTTTAAGATCCGTATAGGTTCGACTTATTCTTCTTTCCAGCATATATCGGAAATATCTGACACCTCGTAGGTGCTACATTTTGGTTGAGTTTCGGTCATTTTTTTTTAAATATCCCGATGGTTCGAAAGCTCCATTGTCGATTTGATGTAATAGCGCTTCTACTGCGAAATTCGACGTACCTGCGTGTAGAGAGAGTTCCGAATTTATTCTCGGAAAAGCAAGTGATTTAGCGGCGACGCGTTCATTTTTGTACTTGTCTAATGCTTTATTTGGGATTTCTGGTAATTGGTATAAATTTACGATAATAGCGTAAAGGCTACAGCTATTGACGCTCTCAATTTTTGATTCAGTAATTGACACCATCGTGCTATTTAGCGTTTTTCTTACGATTGGTACCTTAATAATTATAAATGATGAGATTAATCTAATATTTCACTGTTTCTCTTTTATAATAATTTTGTCGTTAGCTATTTTAGTCTCTTGCCAAATGTTGATGTGAAAATATCGTATCATTTTTTTTCTTCTGTCAGTGACAATTTGTTGAATTTGCACAAGGAATATGGTAAACGTAAGTATTTTTAATACATTAGTGGTTTAAACGATCTCTTCAGCGAAACCCAAATATTGCCATAAGAGTTCCAGATCCGGTCACAGCAGCGAGTTCTAAAGTAAGCGCTAGTGACATTAAGCGATGGTTTGATTCGATAAATCTGTATCTAAAGGAGTCGAATAATTTCAGCATTTTAGAACCCACAGATAGAATTTTCAATGGGAACGAAACAAACTTTTTGCTGTGTCCCAAAACACGGTTTCTTTTAGCTGCTAAAGGCGCTCGAAACATCTACGAGATTGAGCGGTCGGGCTGCCAAATCGAACCTAATCGTTATGTGCACATTCAGTGCCAATGGTCAAACTGTTCCGCCGATGATAATTTATCCTTATTAGAGGGAGCCGGAAGAGATTCGGAAGTCGTTACCTCAGATTTGGGCACTAGGAATCTCGGATAATGGATGGATGATCAAAGAAATATTCTATGAATATATTTCAAAACATTTCCATCCGTTTCTGGTCAAAAACAACACAACGTTTCCAGTGATTTATTTTGTTGATGGTCATAGCACACATATGACAATAAAAGTAAGCGAGTTATGTGTGCAATTAGGAATTATAATTATTGCATTGTATCCAAATGCTACAAGAATTTTGCAGCCCTGTGATTACGCCGCATTCAAACCACTTAAACATTGTTGGACAAAAAATGTTGTTCAATGGCGCAAAGAAAACCCAGGCTCTTCTTTGACCAGAGAGCATTTTGCTCCTTTGCTATTGAAAGCATTTGAGGGTTGCATTACACCGCAAAATATATCAAATGGATTTAAAGCATGCAGCCTTTACCCGTGGAATTACGCGTCAATAGATTTTTCTAAATGTTTGAGAAAATCATCTGAGCTTTGCGTGCCAAATAGGTTCCATAAACCTTTCACAATTTACTGATATTGTCGGACAGTTAAACATAACAACTTTTAATGACATTTTAAAAACCCCAGTTAATTGAGAAAAGTTTGACGATAATTTTAAACTATTATTTAATGTGTTTAACACACTTACAGGCAATACTTTGCATTCACCGCTGAATTGTTCGATTAAAGCATTCGAAATAGCTGAATACCAGGCAGACGACGGTTACACAATTCCAGAAATCAATAATAACGGGATAGAAAATTTTATATACATTAATGGCGACATAACACACCAAGAAGAGGATCTGATTCGAGCAACGGTAACAATCTCTGATACCATGGAAGTTACAGATACCCAAGCCACTGCACCTACCGCTACAAATTTCGCTATGTATAATCAGTCTATTGAGGACTATTTAGATTAGCCTGAAACGCCAGTTAAAACAGGAAATCAGGCTGTTAAACCATTCGTGTTAACATCTCCAATATATATCCAAGCAGAACGAGTCCGAAAAATAGAAAAGAATAAGCTTTTACAAGAAAGGGAAGCACGTAAAGTTGCCAAATTGGAAAAACAAAAAATAAAAACAGAAGAGGCCGAATTAAAAGCTTTAAGAAAACCGCAAAATCAAATTAAAAAAAAACAGACTGGGAAACCTAGGACCACAAACCACAGAAATCAAATATTACCTGAGCGAAATAAAGATCCAGCAAACATTAATGACCTAAACACAAGTACGGATGCTCAAGTTAAGCTTAAAATTAATATTTATGCTTGAATAATTTTTGTCTAATCATAAATTTTCAAATATATTTTTAGTGCCTCCTCTTGTTAATGATCTTAGTCCTGACAAAAATGAAGAAATAATTACTGAAGCTTCCAAATGTTTAAGAGAGTACCACATAAAATGGAATCTGGTATTTTGGTTTGATTTTAATTTGAAACTAAATATATGTCAATAGCCTATATTAAGGCATGTCAATGATCATAACAAGGTGTCAATAGCAATGCATATTAGGAAACTTTTCGGAAAACTCATTTTTTAAATGTTAAACAAACAATTAATAGTGATCTTGAGATGAAAAGCATAATTAACAAAACAAGCGAATACCTAAGTGACAATTTCCTTATGACTGTCAATAGCTGTAGCCTGTACGCTAATTTATCATAGCTAAGAAAGTTTTCAAATCTTTCGCTATGGTGTACAGGCTTACGATGATTTTTAATGATTTTCATTTTGCTAGGAAGAGGTGAAATACCTTCTTTAGAAATGAAGTGGTCTAGATATTGTAATTGAGTTACGGCAAATTCACATTTAGCGACGTTGACAGTAAGTCGATATTTACGGAGAGCCTCGAATACTAATCTTAAATGTTGTTCATGATCGGTGATGTTTTTGGATGCGATCATATGTCATCTAAATACGGGAAAACAAATTCTAAGCCTCTTAATGCTATTCATCTTTGGATCGTTATGAATACAAACTCAAACAACCATTATCGAAATAACGTTTTGATGAATTGATACCTGTTGGAATGCTTTGTGCAGATCAATTTTCTCAATATTGTTGTTCCGCTTGAAATTGGTAGTGGGTACTGATATGGTAATGTTGGAGCATTAAGAGCTCTGTAGTCTCCATCAGATTTTCTAACCATGTGTAAGGGACTAGCCAGTTACTAGTAGAAACACAACAAATACCCATTTTCATTAAGTACTCAAATTCATCTTTTGCCGCGGCCAACTTTTCAGGTTCCACTCTCCGTGGTCGAGCGAAAGTTGGCTGACCTGTTGTTTAGATGTATTTACTTTCGTCATGTTGCCGAACTACATTAATAAGTCGGCAAAAATGGTGACTGTGGATCGAATGGTTTTATTGCCACAGTTTGGTACTGTATAAGGAGCTGCAAGCTATCGATAATTTTGAAATATTATCTACCAGACAACCACCCTTCAAATCGACCACTCTTTCAATTTAAAACGTTTCTTGCCAAAAATGTTAATCATAGTTTCAATTGCTACGAATGAAGAGAACAATCTTGATAAGGTTTTGTCAGAAATAAGCTGTTAGTATACGATCAACACAAAACTCTTTAGCTTCAACCCGAGAGATTTTTAGTTTCGTCATACAATACGAATAATTGAATCAAAGTAAAAATCGAGCTTACGGTTCTCAGCTCGTAATGAAATTTCGGCAAATTGCCATAAAACGATTTTGACAAATTTTTGTCAGAAATAACCTGTTAGTATGACCATCACAAAACTCTTTAGCATCAATCCGAAAGATTTTAGTATCGTCATACAAGACGAATAATTGAATCAAATAAAAAATCGAGCTTACGGTTCTCAGCCCCTAATGTAATTTGGGCAAGTTGCCACGGAACGATTTTGATAAATTTTTGTCAGAAATAACCTGTTAGTATGATGATCATCTTTAGCTTTAACCCGAGAGATATTTAGTTTGGTGGTACAAGACGAAAAATTGAATTAAATTAAAAATCGAGCTTATACGGTTCTCCCCAAACTTTTACTATAACCATCACAAAACTCTGTAGCTTTAACCCGAGAGAAATTTAGTTTCGTCATACAAAACGAAGAATTGAATTAAATTAAAAATCCATTGTCGCGTAATATAATTGTAAAGGTTGAGTTTTTAATTACATGTAAACAAGTTCAACATATTTTTATGATTTATTTAATTCACTTGATTATAATATCATTTATAATTTAAAGTATTATATTGGTCTTAATTTTAAGTAAGTTCAATCTTGAAACAATTCGGATATGAAATTCGATCCTTGATCGGTCAGAATAGATTTAGGTGAACCGTAAATGCAAATTACTTCTTCTACAAACGCTTTGGCTACGACTTCCGTATCTTGAACTGGAATGGGAACGGCAATTGAATATTTTGACAGATCGTCTTGTACAGTGAGTATATATTTATTATTATTATGGCTTGATAACAACGGTCCAACTATGTCCAAAAATATTTTTTCAAAAGGTTTTGTAGAGGTGGTGGTAATTTTCATTGGTACTTTGGTCATCTGTAGATGTTTATTTTCTTGACAAGATTCACAAGCTTGAATGAATTTTTCAATTCGTTTAAACATTTTTGGAAAATAGTAATACTTTATGAGTCGCCTGTATGTTCTACTAATTCCCTGATGCCCCCCCCTTCCCGCCCCCCCCTAATTGGAGTAACATGAAATTCCTTTATTATTGAAATGATGTCTTTTTCGTTATATAGAGTTTTAATTTCGTCTTTTACAGTATTACGCAAATTAAGTTGTGGATAAATAGGAATACTCGATTTAAAAAAAGTTCTCGAAAATAATATTCTTGAAATCGCACTGAACCCTCAAAGGCCAATATCGGCCATTGCCAACAATGATGACAAAGGTTTGACTAGCACATGGAATAGGCCCCTTAGTTACCAAGTTAAAAAACCCTAATCCATACGAATCGTTCGTTTAAAAAAAATTCTCTAAAATTATATTCTTGAAATTGCACTCAACCCTCAACGGCCAATATCGGCCATTGCCAACAATGATGACAAAGGTTTGGCTAGCACATGGAATAGGCCCCTTAATTACCAAGTTAAAAAACCCTAATCCATATGAATCGTTCGTTTAGTTCTACAAAATTATTTTCTTGAAATCGCACTGAACCCTCAAAGGCCAATATCGGCCATTACCAACAATGATGACAAAGGTTTGACTAGCACATGAAATAGACCCCTAATTACCAAGTTAAAAAACCCTAATCCATACGAATCGTTCGTTTAAAAAAAGTTCTACAAAATTATATTCTTGAAATCGCACTGAAAACTCAAAGGCAAATATCGGCCATTGCCAACAATGATGACAAAGGTTTAACTAGCACAAGGAATAGGCCCCTAATTACCAAGTTAAAAAACCCTAATCCATACGAATCGTTCGTTTAAAAAAAATTCTCTAAAATTATATTCTTGAAATCGCACTCAACTCTCAACGGCCAATATCGGCCATTGCCAACAATGATGACAAAGGTTTGGCTAGCACATGGAATAGGCCCCTTAATTACCAAGTTAAAAAACCCTAATCCATATGAATCGTTCGTTTAGTTCTACAAAATTATTTTCTTGAAATCGCACTGAACCCTCAAAGGCCAATATCGGCCATTACCAACAATGATGACAAAGGTTTGACTAGCACATGAAATAGACCCCTTAATTACCAAGTTAAAAAACCCTAATCCATACAAATCGTTCGTTTAAAAAAAGTTCTCGAAAATTATATTCTTGAAATCGCACTGAACCCTCAAAGGCCAATATCGGCCATTGCCAACAATGATGACAAAGGTTTGACTAGCACAAGAAATAGGCCCCTAATTACCAAGTTAAAAAACCCTAATCCATACGAATCGTTCGTTTAAAAAAAATTCTCTAAAATTATATTCTTGAAATCGCACTCAACTCTCAACGGCCAATATCGGTCATAGCCCACAATGATGACGAAGGTTTGGCTAGCACATGGAATAGGCCCCTTAATTACCAAGTTAAAAAACCCTAATCCATATGAATCGTTCGTTTAGTTCTACAAAATTATTTTCTTGAAATCGAACTGAACCCTCAAAGGCCAATATCGGCCATTGCCAACAATGATGACAAAGGTTTGACTAGCACATGGAATAGGCCCCTAATTACCAAGTTAAAAAACCCTAATCCATACGAATCGTTCGTTTAAAAAAAGTTCTCGAAAATTATATTCTTGAAATCGCGCTTAACTCTCAACGGCCAATATCGGCCATTGCCAACAATGATGACAAATGTTTGACTAGCACATGGAATAGGCCCCTTAATTACCAAGGGGCCAAAAACCAAAAACCCTAAAAGCAAAAACCCTAATCGATATGAATCGTTCGTTTAAAAAAAGTTCTCGAAATTTATTTTCTTGAAATCGCACTGAACCATCAAAGGCCAACATCGGCCATTGCCAACAATGATGACAAAGGTTTGGCTAGTACATGGAATAGGCCCCTTAATTACCAAGTTAAAAAACCCTAATCCATATGAATCGATCTTTTAGTTCTACAAAATTATTTCTTGAAATCGCACTGAACCCTCAACGGCCAATATCGGCCATTGCCAACAATGATGACAAAGGTTTGACTAGCACAAGGAATAGGCCCCTAATTACCAAGTTAAAAAACCCTAATCCATACGAATCGTTCGTTTAAAAAAAAATCTCTAAAATTATATTCTTGAAATCGCACTCAACCCTCAAAGGCCAATATCGGCCATTGCCAACAATGATGACAAAGGTTTGACTAGCACAAGGAATAGGCCCCTAATTACAAAGTTAAAAAACCCTAATCCATACGAATCGTTCGTTTAAAAAAAATTCTCTAAAATTATATTCTTGAAATCGCACTCAACTCTCAACGACCAATATCGGCCATTGCCAACAATGATGACAAAGGTATGGCTAGCACATGGAATAGGCCCCTTAATTACCAAGTTAAAAAACCCTAATCCATATGAATCGTTCGTTTAGTTCTACAAAATTATTTTCTTGAAATCGCACTGAACCCTCAAAGGCCAATATCGGCCATTGCCAACAATGATGACAAAGGTTTGGCTAGCACATGGAATAGGCCCCTTAATTACCAAGTTAAAAACCTCTAATCCATATGAATCGTTCGTTTAGTTCTACAAAATTATTTTCTTGAAATCGCACTGAACCCTCAAAAGCCAATATCGGCCATTGCCAACAATGATGACAAAGGTTTGACTAGCACATGAAATAGGCCACTTACTAACCAAGTTAAAAACCCCTAATCCATACGTTCGTTTAATTAGAATTTCGTCCTGTTTAATAGCATTAGAGATATTTGTTTTTGTTTGAGATCGAGTCGTCACAAGTAATTGTTTAGGTTCTAAATTATTTAATTCAATGCGGCTCAATGAATCTGCATTAGAATTTGCCTTACCCGGTTTATGGACGATTTGGTAGTCATATTCATCCAACTTGATGCGTGAACGTAATAATCGTGAAGTGCGATTGTTTACTTTCCATAGCCAAATCAAGGGTTTATGGTCCGTTATAATCTTGAACTTTGTACCATAAATGTAGGGTTGAAATTGGTTGACACCCCAGACAATAGCCAACAGCTACTTCTCGATCGTTGAATAGTTAGTTTCTGCTTTGTTTAAGGTACGGCTAACATAAGCTATAGGTAAATCCGAAGAATTTGACATCTGAGATAAAATGGCTCCAATTGCTATATCACTAGCTTCTGTCGTTATGAGAAATGTCTGTGTGAAATCCGGGAATTGCAAAATAGGTGATATGGTAAGTGAATTTCTCAAAGAGTTAAACGCTTCATCGCAGAATGTTGTCGAAGTAAATGTTGCATTCTTTTTTAACAACGATGTAAGTGGATGAGCAATTTTTGAGAAATCACAAATGAATCAACGGTAATATCCGACTAGGCCTAAACAACTTTTAATTGATTCGGTATCTTTGGGTACAGGATAATTTAATATGACTGAAATTTTTGAAGGATCAGGTTTTATTCCGTGCTGTGTAATTATATGTCCCAAATATACCACTTCCTTTCGCGTAAAATTACATTTGTTTGGATTTAGTTTTAAATTAAATTTTCTTAAACATTCAAAGACATCAGATAATTTTTAATTATGATCAACTATACTTCGACCGTAAACCACAATGCCATCCAGGTATACAAAACACTTAATTCCTATAAGTCCGGATAATTCAGGATTCATTAACCTTTGGAAGGTCGCTAGTGCTCCCTTTAAGCCAAAAGGCATTCTAATGAACTGGAAATATCCGAACTTGATGGTATCCTGTGGATAAATCTAAAGTGCTGAAGTATTGTGATTTTCCGCATGCCATATTTCACTGATATTGGGCAATAATGGAAAAACATCCCCAACAGTGGTATCATTCAGTTTCCGAAAATCAACCACAATCCTCCAACTCTTAAAACCATCCTTATTGTTCGCTTTTTTAGGAACTACCAATAGTGGAAAGTTCCAAGGACTGGTACTTGGTTCTATTATTCCGTCTTGTAACATTTTAGTTGTTTGTTTTTGAATTTCTGATTTGAAGGACTCAGGTAAACGATACGGCTTTTGGTAAATTGGCGGAACAGAATTATTGGTTGAAATTGAATGAGTTATTGCGACACTGTATGTTAGCTGATCTTCTTCTAGGTATAAAATGACATTATAATTTCGGCACAAATTAAGAATTGAATTTTTTTCTTCGTTATTAAGGCTCGACAAAATGAGTTGATTTTCAAGCTGAGACGATTTTCGATTTTGTGTGAAGTATTTGAAATAGAAAATATATTAAAATGGTCGATATATTCCAAATCAAGTACTAAATTTTTAACTTCGGCTTCATGTTCATTTTTGTTTAATACGCTCAAAGCACCGACACCATTTGAAACTTTTACAAGACTATTTATTGCCAATGTATAACCCCGGTGAGATTTCGTTTGATTTACAGAAATATTCTCCGTCTGGTTTATGAAGATGTGAATTCAAATTTATGAATTTCTCGCAACGAGCTGAAATTTTAACTATTGATGAAATAGGTATAGTTATTGTAGGACTAGCTACGGGAATCTCTATTAGCTGATCTGAATAGTGTATTATATACTTGTAATTTTTTAAAAAGTCGTTACCTATTAGTCCATCTCCAGGAATGGGAAAATCATTAGGGACGATTTGATAGATTTGATCTAAAGAACATTCTAAATTTATTACAATTGTTCCGTTACAAAGTGCAAGCGTTTCTATTTGATTATACCTGAGAGGTACCTGTTAGTTTACACTTCAAATTTGGATAGCAGAACGCCTGAGTGAAACATCGGCTCCAGTGTCAATTAAAAATGTGTTTTGTTCTTGATTGTAAATGTTTAATAAAAATGAAACGAATGAACTAGTATTTGCTGGAGTGTAAGTAAAATTATAAAGATTTTGAAGTAATAACTGGTTTGCATTCTAATTTATTTTGGAAATTATACGAATTTGAAGATAACGTTTGATTTAATGAATAAACTAAACTAGAACTATGACTGCTTTGAATTTCATCGAATTTATTTTTAAGATTTGATTCCGTAATTTGATTGGATTTAGAACACATTATTTCGGAATCTCTTGAACTCGAACAGATGTGTTCGACATAGACTGATCGAGTTCCCTCCTGTTTTCTGTCTTATTATGGGGATTTGGTGAGGCTGTTTGAGAAACTTGCGAATTTCTAGAGTTATTATATTGCCTCTTACGGCACTGACCGATATGATGACCAGTATTTTTGCAATAGGAACATGCAATTGAATTACGATTTGATTGGTTAAATGTATTACTAGACGATGTAATATTTGGAGGTTTATACGGTTGGTAACAATCAGGAGAACTATATCCTATTCTATGACATATTTGACATTTAATTTTCGGCTTATCAGTTGTATTTGGTTTTGAGTGGTTAGAAGATAATTGCCTTTCTTCTTCACAAGCTATTTCTATCGCTTCATTAATTTGATCATAAAGGCTTAACCAATAATTTTATAGAACTGTTGTAAATACCTTCTTGAAAAGCCCTTAGACCAATTTTGGAATTTAAATTTTGAATTGCTTTTGAAGCAGCTTTACCCTCGCTAGCGGTATTTAGATCGTTGGGTTTTACATAAATAATTAAAAGAGCTTACCGATTTAAATGTTTTGTACAAAATACCGCAAAGCGTTGATTAGACATACTTTCAATGGAAAAAGACTCAAACAAATTTAAATCAATGAATTTGGTTAGTCATCAGCTGTTGTACTATGGACATTTCATTATTCGATGCTCGACAGTTGTTGATTGATGTACAATATGTTTTTAATTTATATGATTTTAATATGTTCCGAAGATTGTAAGAGAATTCAATCCAGTTTCGAACTGATGAGCTTATGATTATGAAAAAATCAATCTTTTCATCAGGCCGAGGCGACTGTACTGATTAAACCACAATTCACATTCTATATATACACATCTGACACCAATTTATGTCGCGAAATATAATTGTAAAGGTTGAGTTTTTAATTACATATAAACAAGTTTAACATACTTCCTTGATCAACAAGTTTCCGGAATAACCACCGTGTGGCCCTCCCATCGTTCCGATTTGAGTTCTGTTTTTTTTCGTTAAGTTGGTAAATCTGTTGTTGATATTCCCTCTAAATCTTAGCGTCATACGAGTAGCTTGACATTTGCAAAAGTTACGTAGTCAAGAGTACATCTACTCTGTGTGTGTTGGCGATTTTTCCATTATTTCCTCTCGGCTGCTGAAACGCGTTCCACGTAATGGTTTTTTAACTCGATTGAACAAAAAGAAGTCACAGGGAGCCAAATCAGGTGAATTCGGTGGCTGTTGGATGGTATTTGTTGCATTTTTCGTCAAAAAATTACGAATAATGATGGCACTGTGCGACGGTGCGTTATCATGGTGCAAAATCCACGAGTTTTCTGCCCACAATTCTGGTCTCTTTCGGCGAATTGCTTCACGCAAACGTCTCATAACGCCCAAATAATACTCTTTGCTTACGGTCTGGCCTTCTGGCAAAAATTCATGATGCACTACACCGTTGTAATCCATGAAAACCGTGAGCATTGCCTTCTTTTTTGACTGAAAACGACGTGTTTTTTTTTGGTGAACGCCATTCACTTGCCTGATGTCTGGATTGCGTGTCGTACTCATAAACCCACGTCTCGTCTCCAGTAATGATCCTTTTGATGAATATGGGATCGGATTCAGCCTCGCAAATCATGTCTAAAATTGTAAATAATCGCCAACACACACAGAGATAGATGTACTCTTGTCTACGTAACTTTTGCAAATGTCAAGCTATGACGCTAAGATTTAGAGGGAATATCAACAACAGATGTACCAACTTAACAAAAAAACAGAACTCAAATCCGAACGATGGGAGCGCCACACGGTGGTTATTCCGGGAACTTGTTGATCAAGGTAGTATACACACGCATCAATCGCCTAACAGTAACAACATCACATAATAATATCTATATAAAAACTGTCAAGGACATACAACACAACAACAATTGCTCTCATGTTTTGTATTCGAGAAAATTTGATCTATGTATGTATATAAAAACAGTAAAAATTCCCCTTATCAAAGCAATATAATACCAATGCAAAATAAAATAACAAAACACGATAAAACAAGAAACGATTTTCGAAAGAAACATTTTGATTTTATGTACTCGTACAAATACAAAAAATCAAAAATTCCCGTTACTTCAAGCAAATCATATGATAAAATATATAAAATAAAAAAAATAAAAAAATGTTTACAGGTACCGTTAATTATTTTTTGGACCATGTATTCATCACGTTTCCCAATTTAACTTTTTCACTATACAATAAAATAAAAATTTTAAAACACTAATGAAGACTATGGAAACGATTTTCTTAGTTGTAATCTAAAATTGAAGTCGAAATCCATATTGTGTATTCCAAAATTTTGAATTTCAACTTCAATTCCCAAACTATCCCCAAATCGCTTTCCAAAACACTAATCTTCATTTAAGCACTTATAATTTAATTAACACTTGCATATAAACAACATAACTCTCATTAATTATTAATTTGTTTAATTTAAATTTAAAACTAAATTTCACGTATGGAGACAGACTAAAACACGTCCATCTCCATCGAGCTTTCATCGCCAATCCCCCGTAATGGCATCTTTCATTTTATGAATAAATAAACCAGCTAAAATCTCCTTCTCAATTTTCACTAATGGGTTGATTTTAAAAATTTTCCAATTTTATTGAGACTGAATTTTAAAATTTGATACTACCAATATTTCAGATAAGTTTTCAATCAACGTTCAATTACGTAAAATAATTAGTTATCCAGTTAAAGGGAGATTTTTCGTTTCGTCATACAAGACGAATACATATTTGAAGATGAAAAATTGAATTAAATTGAAAATCGTGCTTAAGGTTCTAAACAACTAAATAATTTTCATAAATTTTTGTTAAAAACAACTTTAAAGCTCTTTTTACCAAATTATGTAAGACAATTATTAAAATAGTTAAAACGTTAAAAATTAACGATAGTCAAACTATCATCCATTTACTAGAAATAAAATTTAAAATTTTAACAGTTTTAATACAAAATTTCAATTTATCGTCGATAATTTTTAATTTACGACGATAAATTGGAATTTTGTATTAAAATTCTTAAAATTTTAAATTTTATCTTTAGTAAATCCACGATATTTTAACTATCGTTCATTTGAATCGTACGGTTTTCATTATTTTAATAATTTTCTTACATAATTTGGTAAAAAGAGGAATATCGTTCTCGTTACTCGTTCTCAATGTGTACCGGTCTTTAAACCTATCACACGTTTATTTAATTAAATTTACAACGTTTTTATTATAAGAACTGGCGATTTTTTATTTTTTAATCATTTATAGATGTACGCTACTTAAATGCTGGAAACATATTTAATCCATTGTACTGTTTTTATTCTTGCCGCGTTGTGTCGGCAACAGACGTTAGAGCATCACATATCTCTTTACGTTCATTACATTTGAATTTACTAAAAATCATTATTTGAGGCCACCACAAGTACTCCCTATCTTAGCGAAAGAGCATCGTCTATACATAGTTCATCCCTTCAAATTATTGCTGAATCCGCCGTTCAATTGATATATTAGCGATGCGATTGTCCGTCGTTGTAGCACTTCGAATGTTCCCTCATAGGGTAGCGATATGGAAGCTTTGATTGCGTCGGTTCGTACGAAAACAGTTAACGTGAAGTTTATGACAAATGACAAAATATGTGAATGTATTAGTAAAAGTGTAACGCTGTACAAAAAAAACCTAACAACAGTTTAAGAATATAATTAAAATAACTAGGGGTTTGACGCCCATTGACACGCTATCGTAGAGATGGCTACGGGTATCTGAGTATGCCATCGTATTGTATGTACCTTTAGGGATGTTTTGGGTCATATGAAATATTTGCGCGACCCGTCAAACGGTTTTTATGAATTTTTCAAAATTACTCTACTCAAAAAAAGGTGAAGGTGTTCGTTTGACGGCCACTGACACGCAATCGTAGAGATGGCTACGCGTATCTGAGTATGGCATCGTATTGTATGTCCCTTTGGGGATGTTACATAATAAATATTTGCGCGACCCGTCAAACGGTTTTTATAAATTTTTCAAAATTGATCTACTCAAAAAAAGGTGAAGGTGTTCGTTTGACGGACATTGACACGAAATCGTATAGATGGCTACGCGCATCTGAGTATGGCATCGTATTGTATATACCTTTAGGGATGTTTTGGGTCATACGAAATATTTGCACGACCCGTCAAACGGTTTTTATGAATTTTTCAAAATTACTCTACTCAAAAAAAGGTGAAGGTGTTCGTTTGACGGCCATTGACACGCAATCGTATAGATGGCTACGCATATCTGAGTATGGCATCGTATTGTATGTACCTTTAGGGATGTTTTGGGTCATACGAAATATTTGCGCGACCCGTCAAACGGTTTTTATGAATTTTTCAAAATTACTCTACTCAAAAAAAGGTGAAGGTGGTTGTTTGACGGCCATTGACACGCTATCCCAAGTAGCACCAAATAACTTTATAGTTTTATAACCCATTTACGACGTCGGTACAACGTCACAAATTTCTATAAATTCACTTGTTTGACATCGAACTAACAATTTTTATTTTTTCGTCGGCACGACCACAATGCGACGTTATATGTTAGCAGCCGCCAGAGCGTTATTTTATATCTACCTGATAACTTTTTTTCACTATTTTCAACTATTGACCGACTAATATGTATTTTATAACCGTGTACCGATTATTTAGTTATGTTGTCGTAACATGTGGTATTTAATGACTACCTAGCAACTTTTTTGTCGTATAAAAACCAATACCCAACCTAAATATTTTGTTGTTACCTGCACGACCACAAGATAACATTTTTTACATATGCATACAATTTAGTGAAATAATCGACAAAAAAGATATTTTGTGACCGACATTATTACATCATCGGCAAACAACCTTGTGTCATGTCAATGTCAATTTTTATATAAATAATTTAATATAAAAAAGTTTTTCTGACTTCAACTTCTTTTATCTTCCAAAATAGGTCAATCATCATTTTTGTTATACTAAGGATTTAATTAATGAATAATTATCAACAGTTCTATTTAATTAAAATTGAATTGTATTAATGTTTTACGTTTTTGAAGTTTTAATCATATTGTTTATAATTCGCGAACCAAATACATTTGTATCCATACAGTCTCCTTTGTCTTTTTCAGGGAATTTTAAATTAACTATCTCATTCGTTAAGTTTTTCTTTTTTGTCGTTAAGGAATTTTTGGTGAATGCACAACGCTTTTCGATATAACTTATTTGGTGTGCAAATATCTTTACAGTTGAATTCTTGAAAATTTGGTAATAAAATTGAATAAATCGTCGGAAGAATGACTAGACCGTCGTGATAGTAACTTTTTTGGAAATAAAATAACAAATTTGTAATTTTTGAGTCGAATTTGTTATAAATTGGTTATTAATCTAACTTTTTAGTGGTTTAAATATATTTTAATACATAATATGAAGTTCGCCATTTTTAATTACACATGCATATAAAAATTTGTATTTTTTGAAAATAAAATTCTGATTTTCATACTCCTCATGACTAAATATTATTGTAATATCATTATTTTAATGGTGGGGATTATTTCAATACGGTTTAAACTGATTTTAGAAAATTTTAGTCAACCTAAAATAAAAATATTTTTGAAATAATAGAAATATATTTTTAAAAAAGACGAATTTATAAGGCGCATGAGTTTTTAGTTCACTGATAGGTGCACATTTACGATAAAACTTGCTTTGTTTATAAAAATATGTCGTATCTTGCCAGATTTTTGGGTTACCATTATTACAGGGAATGTGAATATTATATTTACAATTATTATGAAGTAAATTTTCATAAAGTCGTATATAATGAAATAGATGATAAAGGAAACAGACAAATAATTATTATATTTACAAGATAAAAAAAGACAACATGATTATTTATATGTTTTATAAAAAATAGTTGTCCTGTCTGCTAAAATATAACCACAATGTGAGACAAAATCATTTTTTTACAAACAAAATAGTAGTCAATATATCTATTTCGTGACTTGTATTCTATGGTCAATTGATAAGTCGGATAATAGTTATTACGACGTTGTTACAACCCAAAATTTATTCCCCAATAACGTTGTATCTCAGTTTTCATACCATTGTCACAACGTTGGCTAGCCGACCAGTAGTCATTTAGCCAACCACAGTACAACGTTATCCCAACCCACTCGTGCTACTTGGGATCGTAGAGAAGGCTACGCGTATCTGAGTATGGCATCGTATTGTATGTACCTTTGGGGATATTTTGGGTCTTATGAAATATTTTCGCGACCCGTCAAACGGTTTTTATGAATTTTTCAAAATTACTCTACTCAAAAAAAGGTGAAGGTGTTCGTTTGACGGCCATTGACACGCAATCGTAGAGATGGCTACGCGTATCTGAGTATGTCATCGTATTGTATATACCTTTGGGGATGTTTTGTGTAGATACAACTGTTATTGAGTAGATCTGATTATAAAATAATCTTTAACTTTTAGGTGTTAGATGAATTTTTGAATGGCCCGTTGAACTGCTTTTTAATAATGGTTTTTAAAATCGAAAGTGTCCTAATTTGTAAACTTCTTGTCAATCCTGATTTCAGGTTCCTTAGCAAATTAAATGACATTTTACGGACGACTGTCAATGTAAATTAAAGATGCGGGGTTAATTCTAGTTTCCGCGTTAGTGTCCATAATGGATTCGGATAGATCATCATGGATTTCCTACGATCCGGTTCTTCTTTTTATGAATCCGGTATAATGTCCCGACAAACCGCGACTGTTCGCATGTTGATAGTGAATAATACCAATTAATACCAGCTTAGTGGGCCCAAAATTCAGCTCTGATTGAATTTCGTTTATTTTGATATGGCACCTTGTATTGGGAAGCAGTGGTTGAACATCTACTACAGCGAACCCACTCCGAGTCTTAAGTTGTAGTTCATCAGGATTTATTGACAATTAGTGCAGTTTGAACCGTAAAATTTAAACGAATCTCTAATTGTTTTAAGATCTCTTTCTTTGAAATTAACGTAGTCAATTGGGATGCAAAAACTGTCATATCATTTTCATATAAATTGAGGAATTTTTTGTAGAAAGGACTTTTTGAGTAATGAGCTTTCTCATTTTCAAATGTATAGTTACTCGCTTCAACTTCTTGGAAATCTACTTCATCGGTTTTAGTGCTATTTTCTTGGGCGTAAATATTTCGCGCAAAAGAAGTAAATTTACTAAATGATTGCTTTACAGCTTTGATATTATATTGATGTGTACATACAATACAGTATACTTCAAACAAAGCATATGTCTGATCCAGTGTGTCGCAATTTAATATAAGACAAAATATATCTAAAATAAAATTTTTTAGGCTTGTTCTAGCTTGAGGAATTTTCTTTTTAATCTGTCTCGCTATAATATTCACAAAATGGGTGCAACAGATAAATACCGATACCGTCCTTTTGGTTGGACCTTTATTGTTATCCATACAATTGTATATGTAATGCATGTAATCTAATACACTCATTTTATTGAACGTATGGAGAATGGGTTGAATATACGCCCAAGTCCAATCTACGACATATATTAATGGGTAATTCAATTTCGGAATCTGCGCCATTTCTGATTTAAAATTCATTAGAAATTGGATTAAAGTCGTAGTGTCGTGTTTGCTTGATATCAGTTCAGCAACTGGGACAATTGTCGTTCCTATCTTTACAACACCAGCATAATACAATATTTTATTGCTGTAGTGTTCCGGGTGACATTTCGGTTTTCTTATTACACTACCAGTTGCGTCCAAATACATAATTAATGGCACATATTTTAAAATCAGCTCTAGTTGGGATCTTCGTAATAATGTAACAGCCAAAGGTAAAGCAACAGAAACGCACACATTCACCTTTTTTTGAGTAGAGTAATTTTAAAAAATTCATAAAAACCCTTTGACGGGTCGCGCAATTATTTCGTATAACCTAACACATCCCTAAAGGGACATACAATACGATGGCACACTCAGATACGCGTAGCCATTTCTACGATTGCGTGTCAAAGGCCACCAAACGCACACATTCACCTTTTTTTGAGTAGAGTAATTTTAAAAAAATCATAAAAACCCTTTGACGGGTCGCGAAATTATTTCGTATAACCTAACACATCCCCAAAGGGACATACAATACGATGGCACACTCAGATACGCGTAGCCATTTCTACGATTGCGTGTCAAAGGCCACCAAACGCACACATTCATTTTTTTTTTGAGTAGAGTAATTTTGAAAAATTCATAAAAACCCTTTGACGGGTCGCGCAATTATTTCGTATAACCTAACACATCCCCAAAGGGACATACAATACGATTACACACTCAGATACGCGTAGCCATTTCTACGATTGCGTGTCAAAGGCCACCAAACGCACACATTCACCTTTTTTTTGAGTAGAGTAATTTTGAAAAATTCATAAAAACCCTTTGACGGGTCGCGCAATTATTTCGTATAACCTAACACATCCCCAAAGGGACATACAATACGATGGCACACTCAGATACGCGTAGCCATTTCTACGATTGCGTGTCAAAGGCCACCAAACGCACACATTCACCTTTTTTTTGAGTAGAGTAATTTTGAAAAATTCATAAAAACCCTTTGACGGGTCGCGCAATTATTTCGTATAACCTAACACATCCCCAAAGGGACATACAATACGATGGCACACTCAGATACGCGTAGCCATTTCTACGATTGCGTGTCAAAGGCCACCAAACGCACACATTCATTTTTTTTTTGAGTAGAGTAATTTTGAAAAATTCATAAAAACCCTTTGACGGGTCGCGCAATTATTTCGTATAACCTAACACATCCCCAAAGCGACATACAATACGATGGCTTGCTCAGATATGCGTAGCTATTTCTACGATTGCGTGTCAAAGGCCACCCAAACGCACACATTCACCTTTTTTTTGAGTAGAGTAATTTTAAAAAATTTATTAAACTGTTTGAAACGGCACGCAAATTTTTCATTTTATCCAAAACATCCTTAAAATATACAATGGGCGTGTTCAATCGGGCAAAAATGATAAAAAATATCATGATTTTTTATCCCACCCTAACTTCATTTCGTAATACTGTCCGTCAAACCCGATTGAACAACCAAAATTGATAAAAATTTATAAATTGATTGTAATATGTCACATTTTGTTTTAAATCGCTTTGTAAAATTCAATAAACTCGTTTTGTCGTCGGATTTTTAATTAAATGTTTATATTTTTTAATTAGTTTTATTTATAAATTATTTTGATATTGAAACTATTTGGTTTTTATTCAAATATTGGAGACACAAATAATTTTAGTTTGAGTTTCGTTGTGTTTGTGCTCTTAGATAAAAAATCGAAATATAAATTATTATTTATATTTATATAAATAGGTGACTTTGTAAATACCATATAAATATCTTAAAAAATTAAATTAAATTTAATTTATGCACCGAAAATTGCTCAAAGAAAATTACTCCAAAATTGACAGCTGGTATCCAAAAAACCGAGAAAAAAGTTGATTTTTTGTTGTGATAAATGAGTGCGTTTAATGCCAAAAGTGATAAAATATATCATGATATTTTTTATCATTTTTGCCCGATTGAACACAAGCAATATATGATGGCATACGCTGATCTGTGTTAACATTTACTAAAATGATTTTAGTTTTTCTAATTCCTTTTTTTTTATTCGGCTGTTGTTAGGTTTTACATTTACTAACACTAACGCGTTTTTATATTTTGTCATAATTATTTGTCATAAACTTCACACTAGTACGAAAACATCTGTACACGTCGGTTCGACAAAAACATCTGTAAGACGTTGGTTGAGCGTGAAATTATGTGTTTGTTAGGTTTTGATTCGCCATTAATTCACGCAGTTTTCTGACTATCTCGTTTTGACTATCAGTAGATTTGTTTGTGTCGTAAAATTCAACGAGTATACGTATCTGGCTTGAATTATATGCGCATAAACTTAGCATAGTGATTGGCAAGTTGTCAACCCAAGAAACTTTGCTAACGCTAGAACTGACGATTTTAACGTTCTATGCAAACGTTCAATTATACCATTTCACTGGGGATGGTAAGGAGTTGTTCGAATCTGATTCGCTTCAAAAAAGATTCAAATTGCCTGCCTTGTTCGGTAGTATACTCTTTGCATCCGAAACGTGCTACCCAACAGTTCATCAGACCTCGTGCGACTGATTCAGCGGTTATATCTGATAATGGAAACGCCTCCGGCCAGAGAGTAAAACGGTCGTTGATGGTCAAAAAATAACGGTAACCATGTTATGATGGTAACGGACTAATAAAATCCATTTTTATGTGGCTGAATTGGCGATCTGGCGGTTTGTATTGAATAACCGGTGTTTTATTATGGCGGTACATTTTTGAGCGTTGAATTTTAATACAGCCGCTGCTACGTACTCTGTGACATTTTTTCATCTTTTCAAGTGTTATTTTAATGCCTGGATGCGACAGTTTATGCGTTGAATTCATGATATGTTTTCAAAATTTACGTTTAAGGTCCGCATAGATTCGACTTATTCTTCATTCAAGCATATATCGGAAATATCTGACACCTGGCCAACAATCCCTGATGGTAGGTGCTATATTTTGGTTGAGTATCGGTCATTTTTTTTTTAAATATCCTAATTATTCGAAACCTCCATTGTCGATTTGATATAATAGCGCTTCTACTGCGAAATTCGATGCACCTGCGTGTAGAGAGAGTTCCGAATCTATTCTCGGAAAAGCAAGTGATTTAGCGGTGACGCGTTCATTTTTGCACTTGTCAAATGCTTTATTTGCTTCGTCGGTCCAGATTAATAATGTTTTCAAATCTTTCGCTATGGTAGGCTTACGATGATTTTTAATGATTTCCATTTTACTAGGAAGAGGTGAAATACCTTCTTTAGAAACGAAGTGACCTAGACATTGTAGTTGAGATACGGCAAATTGACATTTAGCGACGATTTAAATGTTGTTCATGATCGGTGGTGTTTTTTGATGCGATCATATGTCATCGAAATAAAGGAAAACAAATCCTAATCCTCTTAATGCTTCATGTACTAGTCTTTGGATCGTTTTTGGTGCGTTACATAAACCAAACGGCATGAATATAAACTCATACAACCCAAATGGTGTCGTGATGGCAGTTATCGAAATAACGTTTTGATGAATTGATACCTGACGGAATGCTTTGTGCAGATCAATTTTTCTCAATATTGTTGTTCCGCTTAAAATTGGTAGTGGGTACTGATAAGGTATGTTTGAGCATTAAGAACTCTATAGTCTCCACATGGTCGCCAAGTCGCCAGCTAGCCAGTTACTAGTAGAAGGATAACCAATACCCATTTTCGTTAAATATTCAAACTCATCCTTTGTTACGGCCAACTTTTCAGTTTGCATTCTCCGTGGTCGAGCGAAAGTTGGCTGACCTATTGTTTAGAAGTGATGTGCAATTTCCGAATTTTTAATGTCGGCGAACTACATTAATAATTCGGTAAAAATGGTGACTGTGGATCGAATGTTTTTATTGCCACATTTTGGGACTATAGGGAGCTACAAGCTGTCGATAATTTAGAAGTATTATCAACCAGACGGCCACCCCTCAAATCGGCCAGTCTCTCAAAAAAAAAACGTTTATACCAAAAATGTTAATCATAGTTTTAATTGCTAAGAATGAAGATAACGACCTTGATAAGGTTTTGTCAGAAACAAAATGTTTGTATACGATCATCACAAAACTCTTTAGCTTAAACCCGAGAGATTTTTAGTTTCGTTATACAAGACGAATAATCGAATAAAATCCAACATCCAGCTTACGGTACTCAGCTCGTAATGAAATTTCGGCAACTTGCCACAGAATGATTTTGACAAATTTTGTGGGGTTACGCTTCTCAGCTCGTAATGCAATTTCGGCCACTTACTACAGAACGATTTTGATAAATTTTTGTCAGAAATAATCTGCTAGTATGTCGATCATAAAAATCTTTAGCTTCAATCCGAAAAACTTTTAGTTTCGTCATAAAAGACGAGAAATTGAATCAAATTAAAAATCGAGCTTAAACGGTTCTCAGCTCGTAATGAAATTTCGGTAACTTGCCCCAGAACGGTTTTGATATATTTTTTGTCAGAAATAACCTATTAGTATGACCATCACAAAACTCTTTAGCTTCAATCAGAGAAATTTTTAGTTCCGTCATACCAGACGAAAAATTGATTTGAATTAAAAATCGATCTTACGGTGCTCAGCTCGTAATGAAATTTCGGCAACTTGCCACAGAACTGCAGAACGGCAACTTGCCACTTTAGCTTCAATCAGAGAAATTTTTAGTTCCGTCATAGACGAAATTTAAAATCGAGCTTACGGTTCTCAGCTCGTAATGAAATTTCACTAACTTGCCAGAGAACGATTTTGATAATTTTTGTCAGAAATAACCTATTAATTACTATAATCATCACAAAACCCTTTAGCTTCAATTCGAGATATTTTTAGATTCGTCATGTAAGACGAAAAATTGAATTGAATTAGAAATCGAGCTTACGGTTCTCAGCCCGTAATGAAATTTCGGCAACATTTACAAATGGGTTTGTATTTGACTTTTGCTAACATCTGTAGCAAGTTGTTGAAATTAATATTTTAAATAGATTCAACTTCAAAAGGCTAAAGTAAAGCTTGATTTATTAAAGGAATCTAATTCTAGAAAGTCGATATGGTGCGGACCTTCAACTAAAGTTAATCGTCCGTACATTCCTATGGATCTTCGTAATTTGTTTTCGATAGCCTACATAATGTGGTATATCGAAGAATTAAAACTAGTCGCAGATTTGTTCAAAGACATTACCTTTGGCCCCGCATGAATTCTGAAGTTGGGGACAGAAACTTGTATTAAATGCCAACGGTGTAAGGTTGGTTATTTCTAAGCAATATACCCAACTTTTGAACCAGCAGCATTCATTAAATTCATAGAGTGGTCAAATCACCCACCATCATCTTAAAAGAAATGCGAAATTTATTGGGCAATTTGTAAATGTTGATTGTGTGAAAATCAACCTCCTGCGCTACGTACATATTTTACATGAAAATGTTCTTCCCATGCTACCGTCATGCAATTTTTAAATTTTTTTTTCTTTTGCCCTACATCTAAATTTTCCAGCAAATAGTTGACAAAAACAACAATTTGTATTCAACCTCAAAATGAATTTCATCCATAAATTATTTTTTATTAATATATAGTGTATTTTATCTAAAATTGGTACACACTGTGTCATATTATAAATTCAATTTTCCACCAGAACCAACCAACAGAGGAGGCATACAATATTTATAAAGCGCGAAACCAGGGTTAGTTTTTGTGCCCTATTCCATTATTTTGTGTGTTTGATTTATATTTATGGTTATAGCAAAAATACATAAAATGAAAATGGAACAATGATGCCATAATTACAATAACCCATATATATATATATAAATATTATGTGTACCAACATAAATACGTAACGGTTATGACCCATTTATTATATCTTTCCATAAATGTATATATGAGTACGATATGCATACATATGATTTCCAGTGACTTAGACTATTTTGTTGTGCGGCTTGTGGGTAAGTAGAACACCCCGATTTTTTTTTTTATTTCACTTTGCAATTTTCTTTTGTATAAATTTGTGTGTGTGTGTGCTTTATGAAAATATTTATATGAATTTCCTCGTTCACATATAAACTTTACACAGTAAACAATAAAATATCATATAAATTTTAAAACAACCGGAAAAGAAAAATCTTTTCATTGCTGAGAGCATTGAGAAAAAAAAAACAATTTTCTTTTCATCATCATAAAATACCTTAAATCATTGTCACCCAAGTAAGGTTGGTATGTGTACACCTTACCTTTGCGGTTTATTGAAAAAGCAACAAAAAAAATTAAATATTCCACTCGGTATAGATAATGTTGTATAATAGCAGAACCATCTTGATATGAATAGAGCCGGCATGTAAAAAATGAACTTAAAATAAAGGACATAGAAACACTAAAAAATAATTTATTTTCATATAGTTTGTATGAAAAAACGAGATTTCGATTGACGAAAAAATATGAATTAAAAATTAAACCTAGATAAATAATTTTTTCTGAAATCACTAATAAACAACTCGATGACTAACTCATTTAAAGCACATATTCTCAAGCTTCCCCATTTTCCAGGTATAATCAAAAGAAAATAAGCTAATTAAATTAAAAAACGTTCTACAACAACAACAATATGTATTAAAAAGAGAATATTATATTTAATGACGTCATCACTTATTCACAACTAAAATCAATGTTTAAAAAAAGACAATACGTTGAACAGCCAAAATTAAAATAAATCAAAGAGAGTCAAAGAGAAAAAATTATAATAATATGCATTGAGCGAGAAGAAATCAAAAAAATCAAATCAACCCAGATTGTTATGCATCACAAATAAACGACATAACCAACAAACATTAACTGTAATATAAATGCCTTATTTATTTCTCAAGTATTAGAAATATTATTTAAATTAACTCACAGCTGAAAATAAATACGACATGATTAATAATTGGCATCGACTTTTATTCCCAAAAATTAATGACCCATTCAAACTAAGTTTTTGTTTAGAATATTTGAATTGTCATAACATTTGAGAGCGGTGTATAAAATAAAGCTCTTACTTATTATTCTCATTCCTAGATGTCACTTAATACACAAATAAAAACAACAGGGATTCGGGCTGAGTAAACGATTTGAAAGAAAACTTTTTACGTAAAAATAACCTAATTTCTGTCATAGCAATGGTTTAATTTTAGTAAATTTATAAAAAAAATTGTATTAAATTAATTATTATTACAATTTAGTTATTACTATAGAGGGAATCCACCAAAAATATGTTTAACCGAATCAAAAATCAGACCGATTTTAGAATCCGACCGGTTCGATCACCTATTTGATTTTTTTATATGTTTTTAATTGTAGGCGACATCTATGGTTGAAACAAAATGTCGTTAATAAAGCATTGCCACATGATACGAATCTGTATTCGGGCAGATTTTTATCATGTGGCGATGCTTTTGGAAGGAGACTAAAAAGAGATGGTTATAATTGTTTATAAATATTATGTTATGACGTATTTTACAACAACAACATTCCATAAAAGTTTAGCAATAGTTTATATTCCAAGAGGATTTTCACTAAGAAATAAACATTTTCATGATTCGATTTTTCAATCAAATAAAATTACATGTTTTATGAACATTTTCGTATAAAAATAATGTAAAAGCTCATAATTCTTATAGACTAAAAATGTAAATGAAAACAATCGTTTTCCCATATAGTTTCATAGTAAAGAAAAAATTTTATGTACTTTATTTTAAGCTTAGTAAAAAATACAGTCAATGTGGAGGCTCTTATTTATAGAGTAGGCTCTGATAATAGGCACGATGCGGCGTGGTATCATTATTGGACAAACAATAAACTGTGTGACATCAAAGTACTGTGAAAGCTTTTCAATTTGACTTTTTTTTTTAGTGTTTATCCTGAATATTTACGTAAAATGCCAAATGAGCTTTTTGTGTATATATTGTACGGTTTTTGTTGCCATTATTATTGTTGATGATGATGATTCACTTGAGATAGCAATTTAATTTTGGCAAACAACACATTTTTTACTAATTTGAAAATTACTAAACGAGCACAAAGTGACACACCGGCATATTATGACCTATAATTTAAAAAAAGGTATTTTCACCTTCAGTAGCACCCCTCTAATTTACCCAACATATGTTTGGTTTTTGTCTAGCTAATCGTATATATGGAGAAAATACCTTTAAAGTAATTAATTTGTTTTTATAGGAAAAACAATTTTAATGAAAAATATTTTTTTTTTCGATTCCAAACACACTACACATGCACAATGGAAAATTTGTACGTTAGCTTTTGCTTGATTTTCCCAAAAAATGACAAAAAACTAAAAATAAAAAAAACTCTCGTGTGTTTGGAAAAAGATTCTAATTTTTATATATTTTTGATTTATTATGACATTTATTAATTAAAATTTGTGTTATGGGATTTTGTGGGTTTTATTCTCTCGTTTGTATATTTATGGGATTTGAGGTTACAATTTTCGTAATAAATTATATAGAGAGCGAAGAAAATCTTTTTGCCCCAAAATAAAAGTTACGCCAACAATTTTTATTAATATATTCTTGGGAAAACAATAAATTTATTATCTCTCGCTCATTATTCAAAACCAAACTATTTGTACACCAACCGCGTAACAAAATTTTTTAATCGAAATGAACTAAACCAAAATTACAAAAAGTGTCACACAGACGTTAGTTTATGAAGCGCGAAAAAAATAATATTTTTGAACTCACTTAATGGCAATAAAATACACAAATCATTTTGTCAGATACGAATAGAAAGGGGGGGTGGGTGGGAGATGATGGTAGACACACAATTTTATCGGTTAACATAATCAGAAAGGCAGACGATTGGAATTTTATTTTCCAATCCAATTATGTTACTGTGTTTGTGTGTATGGATACGTTTCACCTTAATGCCATTTTAATATGTCTACACCTTATGTTTGTCACATTCAAGATTATCTTTTCGAAATATCTACTCTATATAGTTTTATGATACACACAAGGTTTTATTGCGTCGATGTGGACATCAAACACAGAAGTTGGCACATATTTAGTGTTATGTAATATGGGTGGATGTGTACGATGCATTTAATTGCTTAGAAGGTGGTATGATTGGGTAATTAAATTTTAAACGTCTTGGTTTTATGTATGTTCTGTGCTTTCAATGGGGTTTTGTTGGATTGTTTGGTAATTATCGGAATAGTTCTGTATAATTTGTATTAAACTTTATAGATCGATGAAAATAGGTTTTTTAACATTACGTTCTTCATGTTCTACACTAGCTACAAACGCTACACACTACAAGCCTCGTATATAAATAAAAAAAAATACAATTCAACTCAACTCAAGGCAGAAAGTGAAATACAACTTTTCGAATTCGGTGCTCATAACACTTTGCACCGTTTACACAAACTCCTATACCTTTTTATATCGCACCCCAAACGAATCGCAGGTCCATCTGGTCCACACAATTAAACAATTCGTCAGGCTAATCGATTTGCTAGCAAGGCTTGAAATGGACACAAGATTAGCCCTGCCCGGTCGGCCATTTCAGTCTAATACCATGTATTTTGGGGTCCCGAATACCATCATCTACTTATCTAGTTTTCGAATAAATTCACGAATGGTAGTAAATTCAACGTGGAGTACAACCAGATGAATTTTAAGAATTTTTCGGCGATTACTTGCCACTAGGTTCGACTTCCACCTCATTTGCTTCTTGATCTATGAAAAACTTTAAAATCGTGCTTTGCATTGATTTCGATTTTCCTCAACGTCGTATGGCCTAGGTATTTCTATTTGACCTTTACAAATTGATACAGTCAGCTATCCTCCATAACTAAAGATGAAGACTGCTCTCTCCAATGCTAGGAAATTCATAATATCCTCACAATGGAATAATGAAAGAGGTGAACTTTTTTAAGTCTTTTGTTAAGGGGAAGTGTGAAATAGTTGTGCTGATCCGTGTCTCCGAGTATGAAAATAATTGGCTTGATGGAACGTCGATTTGATCCTCTGAGATGAGAATAGTTTACAAAGGTTAAATACAAACCGTTTTTGTGATGTAGAAATTTATACTTGATATACTAAAGCTATATTTAACTTTAAACTTAAAAACTGTTTTATTTTCACTTTCATGTATGGTCTCCTGTTATATATTTTTCTCTTGATGGTTTTGAGCATGCTCATTGAAATTTTGTCGAGAGCGGAAAAGCCAACCAAACGCAAATATTTTTGTTATTTTAAAAGGGAGAAATTTTTTGTATTCTTTATATTAGTAGTGGTAGAAAAAGTGTTATGACGCCAGTCCATTTTTTTTTCACCAAAACAAAAATATTTTAGTGGAAGACCGGCCATCAAGTTTGAATTACAACTAATTTATGTGCTGTAGTAAAACCCGAACGAACTAATTAAATCCGGTTTTAATTGTTTATTACTTTGACCACTATAACGAAGTTATATTGGGTAAAACGTTGTGTGCGTTTTTCACATTTGGTTACCAGGGAAGGGGAAATGGAAGAGGTATCTGAGGAAGATTATTTCTACCAACCCAACCAGTCCTAGTTATTTAATTAGGCCGGATGGGTCATGGACAGCTTCTAGTATGGAATGGCTGGAGCTTCTAATAAATACGCACTTTCCGGGAAGCCTCGATGACTCGACGGAGCCAATGGCTCATCGAGAAATACCTTACCGGGAAATACCGGGTTTAAGCTTTATAAATTGGCTGGCCCAGTCATCCTTCCCTGGCCGGAGATGATCTTCAGAGGATGTCTGAAATTTGTCTATATTCCTAGGAAATGGATGGAGGTCAAGGTGGTCTTCATTCCAAAAGCGGGGAAAAGCTCGCATTATTATCCGAAAGACCTGAGGCCTATAACACTATCATCCTTTCGGCTGAAAATATTGGAAAGGATGGTGGATGTATTTATACGATCAAAAATTGAACCCAGCAATTGGGCAATGTCACAGCATGCGTACTGTAAAGGGAGGTCGGTGGAGACAGCCTTGCACGCCTTGGTACGCACAATTGAGAAGTCAATTTACTCGCAGGAGTTCTGTATGGTCTCATTCCTAGATATTGAAGGTGCCTTTAATAACGTAGAGATGGAGGCGATCATGGAGGGATTGTCAGCTTTGAAGGTTAGAAGGCGGGTAGTTAGAGGAACCCCGCAGGGGGGTGTAATGTCTCCTTCTCTCTGGAGTATAGTGATTAATGAATTGCTGTTGGAACTGGATAGAGAGAGGGTATTGGTTTTAGGGTACGCAGATGATGATCATCACAATCACGATTAGAGATGTTATGCAGAATGCACTATTGATCGTTACCAAATGAGCCAGCAAATGTGGATTAGGGATCAACCCGTCCAAGACAGAGCTGGTACTTTTTACCAGGAAGTATGAAATCACGGTGGTTTGCCCGCCTACGATAAACGGCACTAGACTGACTTTTCTGATAGAGCGAGATTCTTGATGGGGTTTGAAACCGGAGCTGGTACACTGACTGTACACTGCCGTAGTGAGACCTGTACTTATGTACGCAGGGGGCTTGCGGTGGCCACCACTGGACAAGGTAACATAATTGAAAGGGTGCAAAGAACGGCCTGCATGCTTATAAGCGGGGCGCTTAGAACGACACCTACTCGCGCTTTGGAGGGTATGTTCCACCTTATTCCAGTAGAGGTTTTTGGTAAGCAGAAGGCAGCCGAGGTGGCTATGCGACTTACGGCTATTTCTCAGTGGAAGAGTCGGCAGGTGGGGCACTCGACTGGGTCCCTGGTCACTCGGATATCACGGGGAACTGAAGGGCGGACGAACTAGCTAGGTACAGTACGGCTCTCCAGATTCAGATGGTAAGGGCAGGTCTGGGGAGGCCTATAGCAGCGCTCAAATTGGCGCAAGGAGTAGAAAGGCAATCGCCTTGACAAATGAGAGATGGACCAACACTCTCACGTACAGGGTAGCAAAACAGGTTTGGCCAAAACTGGACTTGCGGCGCTCCAAGGCACTGATATCCCTGGGAAGACGAGAGTTAGGATTGGTCTTAGGGATACTGACATAACACTGCTTTTTTGGGGAACACGCGAGAAGGCTGGATCTACAGACCAATGACTTTTGTTGAAGTTGCATGGACGAGGAGGAGGAAGAGACTATAGATCACTTCCTATGCTCGTGTCCGGCACTATCATACAGAAGACATAAATATTTGGGTGTGTACGGTATGGACAACCTTTCGGAACTCGCGAACTGTGGAGTAGGAGATATTTTACGCTACATAAGTAGCACTGGATGGTTTCAGGGGTAAAGGGGAGATAAGATCCTGTGGTATCACAATGGGCCATTATTGACCTAAGTGTGCGATATCAGCCACTCTAACCTAACCTAACCTAATCTAGGTTACCAGGGGGTCAATTCTCGTTCTATGAAAAAACCTAATGAAAAAAATGCTTCCATTTTGATTCCATCAAGACTTTTTCATTTATAACATTTCACAAAGCGACAATAGGCGATTATCGATGTCCCAACAATACTCGTGAAGAAATTCTGAATAAGTTGTTTTTATAGTATGCTACACTGTAAACAGACATTTTATGGAGTTTCATATAAGTTTCCGCTAGATGACACAGCAATTGGTTTAAATATTAGCTAAGTAAATGATAAAGTAGATTTAGTTAATCAGTTTTGGTCTTTGACTGTCAAAATATAAAATAAATTATAAAAATGACCAAATTATTTTTAAAAGTTAACTAAATTAATAATTTGGAGGCTTTTCTTTAATAAACGGAATAGTTTTTAATTTATTTATTTATTAGTTAAGTTTAAAGAGAATCATATTACAGTTTCAATGCACATTTAATGCTAAATATACAAATTTAGTTTTTATAGAATTTTATTTCCATATTTATGATGTTCTCACCGCCAAAATGGTCGGTGAGAAAGTTTTATTCATATATGAAAAGATTTTGACGTCATTTTTTCCTTCTCAACGAACATGAATCGGAAATGTGTATTTCTCACTGAAAATGCTTTTCATTATACTTTTCACGGAACGAGAATTGACCCCCGGGACTCCAAAATATCTGAGTAAAGAATTATATCAGCCATGCTGAACTGTCGATACGCGCCAAAAAAATACACAGTTTTTCGTTTATTTGAGTACACTGATAGCAAAATTCCACCCCAAATAATTTTGTTTCAGTTTAAAAATTTCATGATGACAAAATTGCACACATGTGTATGCGGGATTTATTTCCACTGTATTGTACATCCACTCCACTGATTCAGAATGCAAAAATCTCGTTTAGTATAAAATCCCATCTCACGAAAAAATCTCATGAAGCCGGAATCTATGTACCGATGTAGCAATTTTGAGAAAGATTTCTTGCCAGTACTGAATTTCATCTAAGCTTGCTAAATATTGAACGAAAATTTAGAAGATCCGCGATAATTCAACAACCACTCCGAGGGTTTCCATATTGTGGAGGGCCGTTCTCACTACAAATCATAATAAAAGGGGATACCTGACACGTATTTTTTAAAAAAATGAATCCTAACCCTTAACTTACTTTATAAAATATAAATGTGGCCGCAGTACAATCCCATTAATAAAGGGATTAATGCAACAACTTTTCCGTCTATTGGTGGAGACTACTTCCAGTAGCGTTCACATCACGTGAGCTGTCCTGGTCATGTAGTAGGCAGCTACGTGACGGGTACAGTTGTGTAAGGTGTAATCTAGTCACAATTTGGAAGTGTACGTGCTTCCTCCTAGTGGCAACCACTGGTAATTGAGGCCACTTGGCACATTTTGGGAATTTAGCACAGGCTAAAGTATGGCGCTAAATAAGAAATCATTGACAAAAAAACCTAATCTAAGGTGGAACAGCATATGCCGATGGATAAATGGCTGATAGGTAAATCAAAGTATGCGGACTCTGGATACCGCAGGCACCCTAGTAATGTAGTAGTAAATATTTTCATTTTTCTTTCAAAATTACTTATCAGTTTGAGAGACTCGTCGCATGCATTTAAGTAAGTAAACTGATCCATGCTGATTAGGGTTACTAAAACAAAAAGTTTATTGGGAAATCCTCTCATTTAAGATACTTATATTTGGAAAATGATTTTACCCGTTCCTGTATGTCACGTTAGAAAAAGAATGGAATATCTCCTGATAACACATTAGCGCTGCCCAAGCGAAGAAAAAATGAACTAAATTGAGTTTAAGAAACTCCTCATTGCAATTTGGTTGGTTGAAATCTTTTTTAAATTATTTTATAAAATGTGTCGCACACACATGAAATTTTATAAAAAAAGTTGAGGATTCGCTGAGATAGTTCAATATTTCTCAACCAATCACCTCGACAAATAGTAGAAATTTAATGTTTCCTTGTGAAAAAAGCGGAGCAATCGAATATGGAACGATCATATGCTTAGGTATTTAGCGAAAAATACCCAACATGCCGTGCGACAACGCCTTAAAACACCTGAGGGAATTATTGAAATTAGCAGAAACTGATTTAAAAATGAAAGAATATTCGATAAGGGCGTATCAAGGAAAAATGTTTGAAGCCCGAATGGCTCATTTAAGACTTTGAATTTGATTTGCTGTAATATAGAAGCGAACAACGGGAATAACATATTTTTCACTCTTGTAATCACTCCTATACTATAATAAAGAGTATAGTAAATTCCGTAGAAACAACTCTAGCTTAATTTTCGGTTATTGTTGTCGTTTAAATCTAATTTAACAAAATATGTGGAATTGCAGCTTTTATAAAAAGGAAATTAAATCGAATTTTGTTAGGAAGTTCGATACGATCTAAAAAAAAACAGTTTCAACTGCAATGTTCCTGAGTTCATGATTCCGTAAAAGATTTCTGGTCGAGATTCGGTTTAAAGTGTTTAATTAATCAATCGACTCGCACAACTACAATTTCCCCAACTAGTTGCCTTGTTATTTGATTATAAACTCTCTGGCCATAGTTTAATCTCTTTAAAAATATATCAAGTACAAACACATGGTAATAATCTTCACCCTTTGACAAATTTTGGCAACGCTTGTTGCCTTGACTTTTATCGCCGGTTTTTTAATTTATTTAAATTCTAACCTCAAAAATTATTATTTGAACCGATTGTCCTGCTATCTGAAAGGGTTAATCAGTTCTGTTAAACATAATTGCTTGAATATAGTCAATTAAAAATAAGGTTATATGTGAACCGGTCGCAGATATTTTTTGTCTTCATTCAAGGTGAATTTGAAATATAAATTTTAATGTTTCTACTATCAATTGCTGTAAAAATTATACCTTTCAAAGGACATCTCAAACAAACAACAGGCATAACTTATTTAAAAATACTATTTTTGAAAAGTCAGGAGTCAAAGGGTTAAGAAAATAAACTTTGTTAAATTAAATGCATTGTTATGTCGTGTTCTATGTAAACAGAAAAAAAAAATTAAAATTCTTAAAGTGCTAATGTGTAGTACATTTAACATAAATGCACATTTTATGTTGTTACAGTGATAAATAATTACAATTAGAGCTTATTTTTTTGTTACACTTGATAAACCCATGAATTTATCAAGTGTAGTTGCGTGTAATGACGTCAGCACGAAATAAGAAAATATTGATGAAATAACTCAAGGGGGAAATTTTTAAACTTAAAATGTGTATTTAGATGTCAAATACACTACATATTCCTGCTGGTTTACATAGAATAAAATGAATTTAAAGTTTATCGAGTTCTAGTGCAGTTCTCATGGCAAAAACGACTTTACAAAACGATCAGGCCATGTTGCTGCTACAATTAAATCCATGAATTCCAATGCAAAAACTCATAGACGATTTATCTTTAAAAATTGAACAGTGTTCAATTGAATCTGAAATCATTTAGAGGAAAAAAAAAACATTAAGCCATGGATGAGCTACGACTTATTGAAATTAATTCAATTCAAAAACAGATTGCTGAATAATTTGCATAAAACCCCAAACAATACCAAATTACAGAAAAGAGTAAAATCACACCAATTTAAAATTAATAACTTAGTAGCAAGCACAAAAGAACAGTATTACCTTAAAAAATTGTAGGATTCTAATAAAATCCGGGTGGTCAATGGTGGCTAGTTAATCACATTGTCGGTAAACTAAAGCCAATACCTGTTATCGCTGAGATTATAGATAATAATTACGGATTTTCAATTATTTCTCCATGTGAAATCTTGTTTGGGATTACTAGTTTAGAGAATTCGAATTCTTACGGGGCTGATTGCCCACTCTGTTGTGTATATTTTGGCGCATATGGGACAAGCAATTTTTCCTAATTGTCTGAAAACTGCCATTCCCATATTTAAAAAGAAGGCGATAAGAAGGTTCCGTCTAATTATAGGACTAAATCTTTCCTCTCGGGTTTCTCAACAATTTTTAAGAAGTGTGTCAAAACTAGGGCAAAAGTACTGAGCTCCCACTTAATGATTTTGTATAATAATATTGCCAGCTCTTTAAATGAAAGTGAGAGTACCGCATCCAATTTAATTTAATATTATTACCATCTGCTTTTATACAAGCTACATTGTACTGGTATTCCTGGGGTTGCTTATAAGTGGTTTGAATCCTACTTCAACTAAAGAACGCAAACAGTGAAAATTGGAGATGTATGTATTTAGCACTCTTTCGGTGTGGAGTACATCAAATAAATTATGATTTATAATTCTACGCAAATGGTTGGATTTACACTTTATGATAATTAGCATATGGTCTTTTAAGTAAGGAGTGTGACCTAATTTTCCATTCTACAACTTGTTCTAATTTGCACTGAAAGCTGTACTTATCTTGCTTTAGAAGACAATTCCAAATATTTGAGTATAGTTTTGGATTCTAAACTTACATTTATGCCTGTAATAGGAAGTTTTTCATACTTAGGCTCCCTTGTCCTCTTTCTATTTTATTAAAATTTTATTATGGTCTGGTACAGTCCAAGGTGCAGTATGGTTTAATTATTTGCGGAGGTGTTGCCTCTGCTAGTTCGTTGTGGCCATTGGTCGTAGGGCAAAACACGTCAATTCGAATTATCATGAAATGGAATCGTCTGACCTCGACCCTTTCGCTGTTTCGGTTGTTGAGAATTTTACCTTTGAGATATTTGTATATTTTTAAAATATAATTAGTTCTAGAAAATTAATCCCCGTTGCATTAGCCTGTCAGTTTGGTTGAAATTTCTAATGGTTTCAATTATAAACCTGGGTTTTTTATTTTTTAAAATATATGAACGAATACCTTGAAATACAAAAAACGTATTGTATTAATCAGAAAGCATACTTCTTGGCATTCTATTGAAATTACCATGAATGAAATGGTTTTAAATTATTATCATACACAAGAATTTGCTGTAATATCGTTAGGTAAGACTCCAGCTTATATTATTGCCCTAACCGCAATCTCCCACATTACATATATTTAATTTCGTCCAGTAAAAAAAAAATCATTACAAATATAAACTTTGTTTAATTTTTATAGTTTTAGAACCATTTTCAAAATTAAATTAAATCCAAATCAAAGCAAACCCTACACATATTTGTATAGCTACGAGTATGTATGTATTTACACAGCAGAGCGACTACAAAGCTATATGATGTACTTTATTTATACTTATGTAACTTTTTAATTGTCCACCACCAACTTTGTCGTAATGATTTTTCATATAAACAACCCCCTACTTCTGTATAATTATAAAAATTACAAATACAATAGAGCTATAAAACAATAAACTATTTATATATAGTTATTAAATTTTCTTTGTTTAAATTTAATCAAAAAATGGACAGAACAAAAAGTTTTGTTGTGACAAGCACAAAACCTTCACTATTATTAGAGCAATGCTAATTAAGACAATATGGTTCATACCGAGTAATCCAATAATACATTTTTTAAAATAACTTCGCTCGCGTGCAGCTCAAACACATTATACACATAAGGATACGTGTTTCGAAGCCTAATTTCTTATTGATACGTTACACAAGACACAAAACCATATATATGGATTTACGGAAGATTACAAATTATTCAACGTGTTCTCAATTAATTTTCGTTTCCTTATATACTTATGAACAAACAATTTTGCACTTCTTCTCCTTGTGTCTTATATCCTCTATAACCTTGCTTTGCTGCTTACGTATTTTTTTTTTTTTTTTTTACGTTTGTTTCGAGAATTCGTTCGGTAATTTAATTAAAGATAATTTTTATCTGAAAACGTGAGTATATGATGTTCAGTTGTTGTGTTCGATTTACTTTTTGCTTTGCCCGGTATACCTGCGAATATTACGTGACGTCAAAATACTGAATAACAACATAAAACCGGAAAATTTTAAATTAAAGATTTTCTTGTTTTGTGTGTTTTTTTTATAGTACAAAACATTGGTAGACATTATTATGAAACGAAGAGACCAAAAAAAAAAAAATTTGGTTATAAGAAATTTATTATGTCCATAAATCTTTGATTGTTTTAGATTTAAGATATAAAATTTGAAAATAATTTGGTTTTATTGTTTGGGAAGAATGTAAGTAAGGATATCTTTAATAATCCTATTTTTGAAGGATTTAAGGTGGTTTTTGTGGCAGAAACGAGTGTATAAGAAAAGTTTTGTTTTTTTCTGGTAAAATTTGATGTGTTTTGCAGACAATGGGTAAATATTGACATAAAGCATAATGTATTTGTTTATATCGTAAAAATTTAATGACCGAATTTTATTATCATTACTCTTAACATGAATATGTGGAAGGTATTATAAGAAACTCTTTGAGGTATATATATATGTATATAAGTCTTACAGCGTTGAAATTATGGGGTCAATCATATTATATTTTAGTTATATTATATCTAATATTTTAGTTATATTGTGCTAAACGAAACGTAGACGACCATTCATATGGTACACGTTACTTTAAAATGGTTCCAAATCATTATAACATTTAAGGTTTAAGGTTTAAGGTTTAAGGTTTAAGGTTTAAGGTTTAAGGTTTAAGGTTTAAGGTTTAAGGTTTAAGGTTTAAGGTTTAAGGTTTAAGGTTTAAGGTTTAAGGTTTAAGGTTTAAGGTTTAAGGTTTAAGGTGTAAGGTTTAAGGTTTAAGGTTTAAGGTTTAAGGTTTAAGGTTTAAGGTTTAAGGTTTAAGGTTTAAGGTTTAAGGTTTAAGGTTTAAGGTTTAAGGTTTAAGGTTTAAGGTTTAAGGTTTAAGGTTTAAGGTTTAAGGTTTAAGGTTTAAGGTTTAAGGTTTAAGGTTTAAGGTTTAAGGTTTAAGGTTTAAGGTTTAAGGTTTAAGGTTTAAGGTTTAAGGTTTAAGGTTTAAGGTTTAAGGTTTAAGGTTTAAGGTTTAAGGTTTAAGGTTTAAGGTTTAAGGTGTAAGGTTTAAGGTTTAAGGTTTAAGGTTTAAGGTTTAAGGTTTAAGGTTTAAGGTTTAAGGTTTAAGGTTTAAGGTTTAAGGTTTAAGGTTTAAGGTTTAAGGTTTAAGGTTTAAGGTTTAAGGTTTAAGGTTTAAGGTTTAAGGTTTAAGGTTTAAGGTTTAAGGTTTAAGGTTTAAGGTTTAAGGTTTAAGGTTTAAGGTTTAAGGTTTAAGGTTTAAGGTTTAAGGTTTAAGGTTTAAGGTTTAAGGTTTAAGGTTTAAGGTTTAAGGTTTAAGGTTTAAGGTTTAAGGTTTAAGGTTTAAGGTTTAAGGTTTAAGGTTTAAGGTTTAAGGTTTAAGGTTTAAGGTTTAAGGTTTAAGGTTTAAGGTTTAAGGTTTAAGGTTTAAGGTTTAAGGTTTAAGGTTTAAGGTTTAAGGTTTAAGGTTTAAGGTTTAAGGTTTAAGGTTTAAGGTTTAAGGTTTAAGGTTTAAGGTTTAAGGTTTAAGGTTTAAGGTTTAAGGTTTAAGGTTTAAGGTTTAAGGTTTAAGGTTTAAGGTTTAAGGTTTAAGGTTTAAGGTTTAAGGTTTAAGGTTTAAGGTTTAAGGTTTAAGGTTTAAGGTTTAAGGTTTAAGGTTTAAGGTTTAAGGTTTAAGGTTTAAGGTTTAAGGTTTAAGGTTTAAGGTTTAAGGTTTAAGGTTTAAGGTTTAAGGTTTAAGGTTTAAGGTTTAAGGTTTAAAATTTAAGGTTTAATGTTTAAGGTTTAGGGTTTAAGGTTTAAGGTTTAAGGTTTAAGGTTTAAGGTTTAAGGTTTAAGGTTTAAAATTTAAGGTTTAATGTTTAAGGTTTAGGGTTTAAGGTTTAAGGTTTAAGGTTTAAGGTTTAAGGTTTAAGGTTTAATGTTTAAGGTTTAAGGTTTAAGATTTAAGGTTTAAGGTTTAAGGTTTAAGGTTTAAGGTTTTAAGTTTAAGGTTTAAGGTTTAAGGTTTAAGGTTTAAGGTTTAAGGTTTAAGGTTTAAGGTTTAAGGTTTGAGGTTTAAGGTTTAAGGTTTAAGGTTTAAGGTTTAAGGTTTAATGTTTAAGGTTTAAGGTTTAGGGTTTAAGGTTTAAGGTTTAAGGTTTAAGGTTTAAGGTTTAAGGTTTAAGGTTTAAGGTTTAAGGTTTAAGGTTTAAGGTTTAAGGTTTAAGGTTTAAGGTTTAAGGTTTAAGGTTTAAGGTTTAAGGTTTAATGTTTAAGGTTTAAGGTTTAAGGTTTAAGGTTTAAGGTTTAAGGTTTAAGGTTTAAGGTTTAAGGTTTAAGGTTTAAGGTTTAAGGTTTAAGGTTTAAGGTTTAAGGTTTAAGGTTTAAGGTTTAAGGTTTAAGGTTTAAGGTTTAAGGTTTAAGGTTTAAGGTTTAAGGTTTAAGGTTTAAGGTTTAAGGTTTAAGGTTTAAGGTTTAAGGTTTAAGGTTTAAGGTTTAAGGTTTAAGGTTTAAGGTTTAAGGTTTAAGGTTTAAGGTTTAAGGTTTAAGGTTTAAGGTTTAAGGTTTAAGGTTTAAGGTTTAAGGTTTAAGGTTTAAGGTTTAAGGTTTAAGGTTTAAGGTTTAAGGTTTAAGGTTTAGGTTTAAGGTTTAAGGTTTAAGGTTTAAGGTTTAAGGTTTAAGGTTTAAGGTTTAAGGTTTAGGTTTAGGTTTAAGGTTTAAGGTTTAAGGTTTAAGGTTTAAGGTTTAAGGTTTAAGGTTTAAGGTTTAAGGTTTAAGGTTAAGGTTTTAAGGTTTAAGGTTTAAGGTTTAAGGTTTAAGGTTTAAGGTTTAAGGTTTAAGGTTTAAGGTTTAAGGTTTAAGGTTTAAGGTTTAAGGTTTAAGGTTTAAGGTTTAAGGTTTAAGGTTTAAGGTTTAAGGTTTAAGGTTTAAGGTTTAAGGTTTAAGGTTTAAGGTTTAAGGTTTAAGGTTTAAGGTTTAAGGTTTAAGGTTTAAGGTTTAAGGTTTAAGGTTTAAGGTTTAAGGTTTAAGGTTTAAGGTTTAAGGTTTAAGGTTTAAGGTTTAAGGTTTAAGGTTTAAGGTTTAAGGTTTAAGGTTTAAGGTTTAAGGTTTAAGGTTTAAGGTTTAGGTTTAAGGTTTAAGGTTTAAGGTTTAAGGTTTAAGGTTTAAGGTTTAAGGTTTAAGGTTTAAGGTTTAAGGTTTAAGGTTTAAGGTTTAAAATTTAAGGTTTAATGTTTAAGGTTTAGGGTTTAAGGTTTAAGGTTTAAGGTTTAAGGTTTAAGGTTTAAGGTTTAAAATTTAAGGTTTAATGTTTAAGGTTTAGGGTTTAAGGTTTAAGGTTTAAGGTTTAAGGTTTAAGGTTTAAGGTTTAATGTTTAAGGTTTAAGGTTTAAGATTTAAGGTTTAAGGTTTAAGGTTTAAGGTTTAAGGTTTTAAGTTTAAGGTTTAAGGTTTAAGGTTTAAGGTTTAGGTTTAAGGTTTAAGGTTTAAGGTTTAAGGTTTAAGGTTTGAGGTTTAAGGTTTAAGGTTTAAGGTTTAAGGTTTAAGGTTTAATGTTTAAGGTTTAAGGTTTAGGGTTTAAGGTTTAAGGTTTAAGGTTTAAGGTTTAAGGTTTAAGGTTTAAGGTTTAAGGTTTAAGGTTTAAGGTTTAAGGTTTAAGGTTTAAGGTTTAATGTTTAATGTTTAAGGTTTAGGGTTTAAGGTTTAAGGTTTAAGGTTTAAGGTTTAAGGTTTAAGGTTTAAGGTTTAAGGTTTAAGGTTTAAGGTTTAAGGTTTAAGGTTTAAGGTTTAAGGTTTAAGGTTTAAGGTTTAAGGTTTAAGGTTTAAGGTTTAAGGTTTAAGGTTTAAGGTTTAAGGTTTAAGGTTTAAGGTTTAAGGTTTAAGGTTTAAGGTTTAAGGTTTAAGGTTTAAGGTTAAGGTTTAAGGTTTAAGGTTTAAGGTTTAAGGTTTAAGGTTTAAGGTTTAAGGTTTAAGGTTTAAGGTTTAAGGTTTAAGGTTTAAGGTTTAAGGTTTAAGGTTTAAGGTTTAAGGTTTAAGGTTTAAGGTTAAGGTTAAAGGTTTAAGGTTTAAGGTTTAAGGTTTAATGTTTAAGGTTTAAGGTTTAAGGTTTAAGGTTAAGGTTTAAGGTTTAAGGTTTAAGGTTTAAGGTTTAAGGTTTAAGGTTTAAGGTTTAAGGTTTAAGGTTTAAGGTTTAAGGTTTAAGGTTTAAGGTTTAAGGTTTAAGGTTTAAGGTTTAAGGTTTAAGGTTTAAGGTTTAAGGTTAAGGTTTAGGTTTAAGGTTTAAGGTTTAAGGTTTAGGTTTAAGGTTTAAGGTTTAAGGTTTAAGGTTTAAGGTTAAGGTTTAAGGTTTAAGGTTTAAGGTTTAAGGTTTAAGGTTTAAGGTTTAAGGTTTAAGGTTTAAGGTTTAAGGTTTAAGGTTTAAGGTTTAAGGTTTAAGGTTTAAGGTTTAAGGTTTAAGGTTTAAGGTTTAAGGTTTAAGGTTTAAGGTTTAAGGTTTAAGGTTTAAGGTTAAGGTTTAAGGTTTAAGGTTTAAGGTTTAAGGTTTAAGGTTTAGGTTTAAGGTTTAAGGTTTAAGGTTTAAGGTTTAAGGTTTAAGGTTTAAGGTTTAAGGTTTAAGGTTTAAGGTTTAAGGTTTAATGTTTAAGGTTTAAGGTTTAGGGTTTAAGGTTTAAGGTTTAAGGTTTAAGGTTTAAGGTTTAAGGTTTAAGGTTTAGGGTTTAAGGTTTAAGGTTTAAGGTTTAAGGTTTAAGGTTTAAGGTTTAAGGTTTAAGGTTTAAGGTTTAAGGTTTAAGGTTTAAGGTTTAAGGTTTAAGGTTTAAGGTTTAAGGTTTAAGGTTTAAGGTTTAAGGTTTAAGGTTTAAGGTTTAAGGTTTAAGGTTTAAGGTTTAAGGTTGGTTAAGGTTTAGGTTTAAGGTTTAAGGTTTAAGGTTTAAGGTTTAAGGTTTAAGGTTTAAGGTTTAGGTTTAAGGTTTAAGGTTTAAGGTTTAAGGTTTAAGGTTTAAGGTTTAAGGTTTAAGGTTTAAGGTTTAAGGTTTAAGGTTTAAGGTTTAAGGTTTAAGGTTTAAGGTTTAAGGTTTAAGGTTTAAGGTTTAGGTTAAGGTTTAAGGTTTAAGGTTTAAGGTTTAAGGTTTAAGGTTTAAGGTTTAAGGTTTAAGGTTTAAGGTTTAAGGTTAAGGTTTAAGGTTTAAGGTTTAAGGTTTAAGGTTTAAATTTAAGGTTTAATGTTTAAGGTTTAGGTTTAAGGTTTAGGTTTAAGGTTTAAGGTTTAAGGTTTAAGGTTTAAGGTTTAAGGTTTAAGGTTTAAGGTTTAAGGTTTAAGGTTTAAGGTTTAAGGTTTAAGGTTTAAGGTTTAAGGTTTAAGGTTTAAGGTTTAAGGTTTAAGGTTTAAGGTTTAAGGTTTAAGGTTTAAGGTTTAAGGTTTAAGGTTTAAGGTTTAAGGTTTAAGGTTTAAGGTTTAAGGTTTAAGGTTTAAGGTTTAAGGTTTAAGGTTTAAGGTTTAAGGTTTAAGGTTTAAGGTTTAAGGTTTAAGGTTTAAGGTTTAAGGTTTAAGGTTTAAGGTTTAAGGTTTAAGGTTTAAGGTTTAAGGTTTAAGGTTTAAGGTTTAAGGTTTAAGGTTTAGGTTTAAGGTTTAAGGTTTAAGGTTTAATGTTTAAGGTTTAAGGTTTAGGGTTTAAGGTTTAAGGTTTAAGGTTTAAGGTTTAAGGTTTAAGGTTTAAGGTTTAGGTTTAAGGTTTAAGGTTTAAGGTTTAAGGTTTAAGGTTTTTTTTTTTTTTTTTTTATGTTTTAAGGTTTAAGGTTTAAGGTTTAAGGTTTAAGGTTTAAGGTTTAAGGTTTAAGGTTTAAGGTTTAAGGTTTAAGGTTTAAGGTTTAAGGTTTAAGGTTTAAGGTTTAAGGTTTAAGGTTTAAGGTTTAAGGTTTAAGGTTTAAGGTTTAAGGTTTAAGGTTGTAACAATTTTGGTTTGATGACCAAAATTGCCACAAAAAAAATGATCAACCGCTACTCTATTTTGCCCAGCTCAGTCTGGTAGAGGGAACAAACAAAAAAAATGTCGTGGGTCAACAAAAATATTTCGCGGTGTCATGAAAACTGCTAAAAATAAACTACGGATTACCAACACTTTCCGTCATCACGTCTCAATGCCCCGCCTGAAAATTTGTTTAACACATTATGGGTTGTAAAATATCACCCGCAAAAAAAAACACGATGGTGAACACCAAAACAAACAAGAAAAAATATTATACTAAAGTTGCCCAAAATATAGTACCTTAACCTGATTT